>WAAF01014695.1:27999-65588 GCA_013400475.1 Tricholaema leucomelas
GTTACCACTGCCTAGGCGCGAAAAGCTCACAGCCAATCCTCAGCCGAGTGCAGCACGGGCCCGGCACGGAGCACTCCTCGTGCCGTAAGGGTCCCCCCTGCTCCCCCCTTCACGCCTGCAGGGCAGGGAGGGAGAAACAGCTCTGTTCGCGCCTTTTTCCTCTCCCATTCAAACCACAGAGGGAGAGGAAATTTCTGGGGTACACGGGACCTCCAGGACACAGCTTAAGGCCATTTCCTCATGTCCCATCACTTGTTACTAGGGAGAAGAGGCCAACCCCAACCCCCACCTTGCTCTCTTGTTAACGAGACCTGGCCCCAGCACTGAGTCCTGGGGAACACCACTGGTGCCCAGCCACCAACTGGAATTCAGTCCATTCCCCACCACTCTTTGGGCCTGGCCATCCAGTCTTCTTTGCCTAGAAAAGCCTCCACCCATCCAAGCCATGAGCTGCCAGTTTCTCCATGAGTGTGCCATGGGACAGTGTCACAGGCTTTGCTCAAGTCCAGGTAAACAAGACTCACAGCCTGTCCCACAGCCACCCTGTCATAGGAGAGCTTGCCTTGGAAGGAAGGCTTCCCCTAACTGAGAGCTCCTGTCATCTGCAGGAAGGATGATGCTGGGTCCACAGCTGTGGATTCCCAGTCCTTGGGAGGGATTTTTGGATTTGTTTCTCTGCATTTTTTCTCCAGTCCTGTGCTCTCAGCTTCCTTGCAGATATTCACCAAGCAGAGCAGGAGGAGTCTGGATCTCCTACAGTAAAAAGTTTCTGTGATGTCAAGAGCAGTATCCCCTGAGTTGTCTTTGCTTCAGGGACTGCTCAGGGCTTAGTCATTTTGGTGTTTCAAGATAAGTCCTTACACTTAAGACAGTGAAGGAGACTCTGCAGGCTCACTGGGTAACCTGCATCACTGCTTGGTTACCCACACTGAAAAGGCCACCCCCGTGCTCCAGTGTGTGTCCACAGCCTCTGGTGCCTTCTGCACAGTCAACTTCTCTGGACACCTTTAGGTATTTACAACATGGGTAGAGTCTCTCTGGGCCTGCTCTGCTGCAGGCTGAGCAGTGCTGGCTCTCCTAGCCCGTCTCAACAGCAGTGGTGCTCCAGAGCTTTCAGCATCTCCATCACCCTTCACCAGGCTTTCTCCTGTGTCCGTGGCTCATAGTAGGAAGCCCACAATAGGACCCAGCACTCCAATTGTGGCCTCCCCAGTGCTGAGCAGAGGGAAAGGATCATCTGCTTCACGTGATGGAAATTGTCTCTTAACACCATCCAGGACACCTTTAGCCTCTGCTACAGAGACATGTTTCTGGCTTGCATTCCACTTGGTGTCTGCCCACAGGTCCCCTTCTCCATGCTGATTCTGGTCAGAGAGTCCTAGTGTGTTCTGGCGCAGCAAGCTGCTTGTGCCCATGATCAGGACTCTGCCCCTCCCCATGCTGGACCTTGGAAGCCACTGGCTTGGCCAGGCCTTACTCCCCAGTCTCAGCAGAGTGAGGGTGCTGCTGGGGCAGCCAGCAGGCCCCTGAACTCACCCCATGAGCAAACATAGAGCTGGACAGGCAGCTGGAGGGATGCAGGTGCTGCCTGTGTCTGGTGCAGGTTTTGTAGGCCAGGTAGTGATGTTTGAAGGTCTCTCTTGAGCAGTGTGGCTCCACAGGATCACAGGATATTAGGGGTTGGAAGGGACCTAAGGAGATCACCAAGTCCAACCCCCCTACTAGAGCAGGACAATAGTATCTAGCACAGATCACAGAGGAACACATCCAGACAGGCCTTGAAAGTCTCCAGAGAAGGAGACTCCAAAACCTCTCTGGGGGGACCCTGTTCCAGTGATCTCTGACCCTTACAGTAAAGAAGTTCCTCCTTGTGTTGAGGTGGAACCTGTTTTGCTGCAACTTGCACCCACTGCTCCTTGTCCTACCCCAGGGAGCAAGTGAGCAGAGCCTGTCCCCCCCAGTCCTGGCCAGCCCTCAGATACTTANGCCCCAGGATCCCACTGACCTTGGCCAGAAGGGCACATTGCTGTCCCATGGATAACTTGTTATCCACCAGCACTCCCAGGTCCCTCTCCACAGGGCTGCTCTCCAGCAGATCACCTCCCAGCCTGTACTGGTGCAGTTTATTATTCCTTCCCAGGTGCAGGACTCTGCACTTGTCCTTGCTGAACTTCACCTGGTTCCTCTGTGCCCAGCTCTGCAATCTCTCCAGGTCTCTCTGCATGGCCACACAGCCTTCAGCTGTATCAGCCAAGCCTCCCAGCTTGGTGTCATCAGCAAACTTGCTGAGCAGACACTCTGTGCCCTCATCAGTGTCATTGATGAAGATGCTGCACAGGACTGGTCCACACCTGCTGAGCCAGGCAGGGCATCAGTGCCGCACGCAGCCCAGGCACAACTGCCACCAGCGCATCCTGTCCAGGCTGTGGACCAGGCTACAGTGGCACATGTTAGGAGGGCACAGGTAGGACACAGCTCCACCAACAAGCTGCTGGCCGCCATCAGCATGTGAAGGATGGGCAGCTCCTGGCACACAGAGGGCAAGGTGAGGGGCAACCTGGGCAGAGGCCCCATGCCAGCAAGAATAGGCAAGTCCCCACTGAACCTCACTGGGGACAGAGCTAGCCCAGAGCCATCATGTCTTAGGTGGAGACAGGGTCTGACCAAGGCAGCTTCAGCATCTGTCCTGCAATGTGCTCTTTCCAGCACCTCACACCTGAGCCTCCCTCCTCACAGCAGGACAAGTTTAAGTGGAACATGAGGAACAATTTCTTCCCTAAAAGAAGGGTTGTTCAGGCTGTCCCAGGCTGCCTATAGCAGTGGCAGAGTCCCCATCCTTGAAAGCATTCAAAAGACAAGTAGATGTGGTGCTGAGTGACATGGCTCAGCGGTAACCTGGCAGTGCTGGGTTCGTGGTTGGACTTTGTGATTTTAAAGCTCTCTTCCAAACAGAAAACTTCTGAGATTGTGTGATTGTTCTTCACAGGGTGAAAAAAAACAGTCTGGGTCCAGAGTTGTGAAGGGCTCATTTCAGGTGGTCAGTCTTTATTAATGATCTGGATGAGAGGATTGAGTGCTCCCTCAGTAAGTGTGCAGATGACAGCAAATTGTGCAGGAATGTTGAAGCTCTGCAAAGACATATCTGGCCAGGCTGGCTGAGGCCGGCTGTATGATGCTCAACAAAGCCAAGTTCTGGGTCCTGCCTCTTGGGTCACAACAACCCCCTGAAGGCTCCAGGCTTGGGACAGAGTGGCTGGAAACTGCCTGGCAGAAAAGAACCTGGGGGTGCTGGGTGACAGCAACTGAAGTTGAGCCAGAAGTACCCAGGTGGCCAAGAAGACCACCAGCATCCTGTCCTGGATGCAATGGTGTGGCCAGCAGGAGCAGTCCCCCTGAACTCAGCTCTGATGAATGGGTGTGATAGCTTTGGGCTTTGACCTTAGAGGTCTTTTACAACCTTAATGATTCTGTGATTCTCTTCTGCTAGTCCTGCTCACTGGCCAACAATGCCCAAATTAGCTGTTCTGAGGTCTCTGCTCTTTCAGGGCTCTGATGTTTAACCCCTGGGTTCAGACTGCACTTCAGCGAGCACATCTGCCTGCTGTGGCTGCATACCACCACACTCTGCCAGTCCCCAGCAGACACTGACCTACAGCAGATCTCCCTGCCTGCCCCAGCAGGCACCATGCTTCCCTTCAGCCCCACACAGAGATGGCCAGGCCAGGCTGCAGCAGGGCAAGCTGGCAGCCATGGCCTCAAGGAGCTCCCCACACTGAGAGAGGCAAGAGGAGCAGGCAGCTGTGCACAGTGAGCACAGTGATGGGAACAGCTGGGGCAGTGGGCTGCAAGTCCCCGGTCCACCCTGATGGTCCTGTCTGGGACACAGGGCTCATTAATCAGGAAAGGTGTAAAACCTTCCCCAGAGGCTGAGGACACCAGCAGGCGGCTCCAAGTGAACCAGGGACTTGAAAGCCTTCATGGCTGCAACGTGAGCATGGCTCATAAGGGACTCCAGACACCTGGTCCCACCCTATGGGACCAAATCTTCTTGCTTAGGTTTGTACCACCACCTGCCAGTGTTATTCCCCATATCCTACCCTGAGAAATGCTGGATGCTGGTGGCACCATGCCTCTCCTGATGGCAGAACCTGAGGGCTTTGGAAGGGACCTCCAGAAATCATCACAAAGTCCAACTCCTCTGCCAGAGCAAGGTCATACAGGGCAGGTCACACAGGAACACATCCAGATGGGTCTTGAAAGACTCCAGAGGAGGAGACTCCACAACCTCTCTGGGCAGTCTCCTCCAAGGCTCCAGCACCCTCACACCAAAGAATTTTCTCCTCATGTTGAGGCTTCCACTTTGTATCCTTTGTCCCTTGTCCTATCATGGGACAGCACTGAAAAGAGCCCGGCCCCTTCTTCACACCCATCCATTAGATACTTGTAAACACCAAGAAAATCCCCTCTGAGACTAACCAGCCTGAGGGCTCTCAGCCTTTCCTCCTCACACAGATGTCCCAGTTCTTTCATCATCCTCATAGCCTCTGTTGGACTCTTCAGTAGTTCCCTCTCCCTCTTGAACTGAGGAGCCCAGAACTGGACACAGCATTGCAGGTGTGGTTTCACCACGGCAGAGTAGATGGGGAGGAGAACCTGTTGACCTGTTGGTCACACTCTTCTGAATGCATCCCAGGACACCATTGGCCTTCTTGGCCACAAAGGCACATTGCTGGCTCACAGATAATTGTTCACCAGGATGCCAAGGTCCTTCTCCATGTAGCTGCTTCCCAGCAGGCCACCCCTCCCCTGTACTGGTGCAGAGGTTTGTTACTCCCCAGCTGCAGGGCTCTACACTTACCCTTGCTGAGCCTCATGAGGTTCCCCTTTGTCCAGCTCTCCAACTGTCCAGATCTCACTGAACAGCAGCACAGCCTGATGGGGTGTCAGCCACTCCTCCCAGTTTCCTATCATCAGCAAACTGGCTGACAGTCCCTCTATCCCCTCATCCAGGTTGCTAATGATGATGTTGAATAAGACTGGACCTAGCACTGACCCAGGGGAGCATCATCAGGTCTCCAGCTGAATGCTGCACCATCGATCACAACTCAGCTCTGTTTTCAGACAGTTCTTGCTCCACCTCACCATCCAGAGTTCTAACTCGCTCTGAGCTTTACTACGAGGATGTTACAAGCCTTGCTGAAGTCAAGGTAGACAACATCCCCTGCTCTCCCTGTATCCACCCACTCAGTCACATCATCACAGAAGGCTATCAGGGCAGTCAAACATGATTTCCCCTTGACACACCCACACTGGCTGCTCCTGATCACCTTATTTTATTCCATGTGCTCAGAGATGACTTCCACACCACAGCAGACAAGCCTGCTGATGCCTCATGGGCTCCCACCTCTCTCCACCAAGCACTGCACAAGTAAACAGCAGCTCACGGAATGTACCACTCGGTGCTTGAGAGCAGAACTTACCATTGGCAACAGAAAAAACAACTACACAAATAGGGCACTCCAGCAGCCACCAGCACCCTACCCTGCGTGGGTCACTCTGGCATGCCACCACCAGAGGCTGGGAGCCCTGCACACATTACAGAAAGGGTTGATGTCATTGGGCTGGCCAGGTCAGAGCCTTTGTCAGTGGGAGAAGCTCTGACTCCACACACCTGGCAGTGCTGGTTTTGCCTGTGCCCACCCTATCACCACTTACGGTGTCTCATGCCTGCTCATGTGCCAGGACAAGCACACAAGCAGTGGCTGCAGGTTCCCCCCCACTGCTAGCACTCATCTCCTATAAGATGCTGTTCAAAGCAGAGGATTGCTCACTCTAACTTTACTAGAAGAATCAGATTTGCTGCCCACTCCCACAGCACTGCTCCAGGCAGTCTACTAGGAGGGAAGGTCCTGCTGCAGCGGTGCCATGTCCCTCAAGACCACAGTCTGCAAGGCAGCTCTGAGTTTCTCCCCTGGCACAACATCCCCGTCTTGGGGCATAGCAGTGTCATGGAAACCATACACCAAAAGAAGAAGAAGGAGAGCTCTGAACAGAACTTCATGGTTTAGACTGGAAGGGGCCCTAAAGGTCATCTTATTCCACTAGACCAGGTTGCTCAAAGACTCATACAGCTTGGCCTCAAACACTTACAGGAAGGGGACATCTACCGCTTCTCTGGAGAACCTGTGTCAGACTTGGTCTCACAGCCACTCAAGCAGGCTAACAGCTCAGCATTTTCTCCTTGCTGTTCCTTTCCCTTCCAGTCCTATCATTACAGATTAAATTGTAATGATCCTTACCACTCACATTGTGGCAGCAATCCAGCCTGTTCCAGTGCCTGGAACCACTCTTGCAGCAAAGAAATTGTTCCTATGGCTAACCTAAACCTGCCCTGGCATAATTTCAGGCCATTTCATCTCCTTCTATCACCTGATACTAAGAAGAGACCAACCCCTCAGCTTCCTCTTCTCCACACTAAACACCCCCAGGTCCCTCAGGTGGTCCTCACCAGCCCTGTTCTCTAGATCCTTCACCAGCTTCTTTGTCTTTCTCTGGACATGCTCCAGCTCCTCAGTGTCCTTTTGAGAGTCTCAAAGCTGAGCACAGCACTCAAGGTGTGGCCTCAGTAGTGCTGGTTACAGAGGCACGATCGCTGCCTTGGTCCTGCTGGCCACACCGTTACGGACCCAGGCCAGGATGTTGGTGGCCTTCCTGGAAATCTGGGCGCATGCTGGTTCGGCTTCAGTCGCTGTCGCTTCCGCTGTCCCTTGAGTCAAACCCCGCGACAAAAGAGCAGCTGCACCACAGATGGGCTGGCCTCTGGCCCGTTCCCGGAAAGAGGCGATCCTGACATTAGGACCAGCCGAGAACACGGGAGGCCGCCTGGCCGCCTGGCTCCAGGGACACCGAGACCTCGCCGGCCACTTCACAGCAGCCTCGCAGTTGCCGGGGACTCGGGGATCCGGCGCCCGAGCCCCGGGAGTCCCGTGGCCGCCCCATCGCTAGCTGACGGGGACCAAAGAATAGGCAGCGGCTGCCGGAGTACTGTTCTGAGGCAGCTGCTCGCGCCTCTGTGAATGAAGTCGAGAGACCGACACGAACCGTAGCAGGGCCAGCCGCTGGAGGAGGAAGGAGAGAGTCTGGAAGCTTCCCACCGCCCATAACACTCCCGACAGCTGCGGGATTCCCGCAGCGGAGGCGCACCCGCCGCCCCGGCGAAGCTGTGGGCAGAGTTCGGCCCGGTCGCACCGGAGGGGAAGCGCCCAGCGCTGCTGGCCCCGAGCCCGGCGCTTGCCCTGGCCCCGCCGGAGCCGGAGGGAGAGGCAGGCGGGGGCGGAGCTCTGAGCTGGCCACTGCCCCGCGCCGCCGCCTGGACCGGCTGCAGGGCGGGGCGGGGGCGGGGCCGGCACCGCCCCTGGCCGGGGTCACGTGAGGAGGGAGGGTGCTGCGGGCTCTCTGCGCCCGCCGGCAGCGCCCTGCGGCCGTGCGTCAGGCGGCGCGGCTGCGTCACTCAGCGGCGCACTTAAGGCAGAGGCCGCGGGGCCGGCGCGCCGCGGAGATCCTGGTACCCTCCCGCCGCCATGGCAACGGCCGCAGGTGCGTACCGGGGGCCTGGCCTGCAGCCAGGCCCTGCTCGGCCGGGCCGGGCCGGGCCGGGCCAGGCCTGGCCCGTTCTGGCCCGCTCGGCATTGCGGCCGCGCAGGCGCGGCGGGGCGGGCGTGGCGGCCGGGCGAGCGAGCGCGGTTCCGCCGGGAACGGGTCGCAGCCTCCGCACTGTGCTCTGCCGCGCCGCCGGCCTGACCTTGAAGCCGATCACGGCTCGCGGCCACCCGCCTGGGCCGAGTCGCGGCGGGGAGCGAGACAGCATTGTAGGCCCGGCCCTGGCGGGCCCCGCGTTGCTGGCCGCGGCCTCTCCGTTTGCGCCCATGCCGCGTCCCTGACCAGTGCTCGGCTTTTCGCTTTTAGATCAACCGGTGCCGCGCCGCGGCGACCGCTCCCCAGCTTTCTCAGCAAGCCGGCACTCCGCAGCCGTACCAGCTCCGTGAGGAGCACTGAGATCAGCGGGTTTCTCCGAGCGAGTTTGTCCGAGTGGCTGCACCGCGGGAAGCCCCGCGCCGAGAATGCGGTGAGTCGGGGAGGGCTCAGTGGTCCCCATGGCCTGGTGGTGGCCACGGGCCGATGGGCCTTGGGCTGGTGGCAGCGTGAGTGCCACAGCGGTGTGCATTCGTCTGGAGAAACCAGGGAGCCGGGAGTCCTTCCGTGCTGACACAGGCCTCCCGCGTCGATGCCGGCTGTGGGACGTGAACGTCTCTTGGTTAATGGTGCAGGAGTGTGAGCGTCGCTCTGACTGATCAACTCCCAGAGTGATCTTGGACAGCGGTGAGGCCCGCAGGACTTGCTGGGCAGTACGATGGCTCCATAGCAGAAAGGACGGCAGCAGACACGGCCATTGCTCACAGTGCTACAGAGATGCAGTGCAGTGCTGTTCCCTGCACTCTTTCATTTCATTACCTCCCTTGTTTTACAGACCCAGCGGTCATGTGGCAGCATGCTGAAGGCCATGGTCATTTAGCAGGTAAATGGTTTGAGATTCTTATCAAGAAGAACGAGAGATGCACACCACAGGATGGTGACAGTGGAAGGCTCATGAGATACAGACCTTGAGTCAAGGAAATTGATGTCAAAAAGGATCACCTGTGCTCCAGCCTCAGACCATGCTGAAATCAGCTCCTGGAGAGAGGGGAGCTGCTGTGTCCAAACAGGGTGTTGCAGCATCCTTGAAGATGCAGTGTGCAGGCAGTGCCATGGATCCAAAACTTGTGCTATTTTATATTAAATTCTGTTAAAAGAACTTGTGCTCTTTTATGTTAAATTCTAACACAGAGGCGACTGTGCTCTGATACCTGTGGGTGGCACAGGCCTCACAAAGCCTGTCTGAAAGTGAGAGCTCTCACTTTGATTGTCAGAGGCCTTTTGAATCACCCACTTCATGATGTTGTCTCTGGTGAGACTCCTAAGGTGGTGTTAGTTGAATGAGCACAACATCTGCCTCAGACCTTAGATCTGAGATGTGGCCTTTGTAGTGTGTACAAGTAGAACTACAGTGATCTGAACAGTGGCTAACCTGGTGCCTCTGCGATATTGATAGAAACAATTTTTCAGATGGCATTTTTGCTTACTAGACCTTAACCCAGAGTTGAAGGCAGTCCAGATAGATCATGAACTCCTAGAATTTTAGAGGTTGGAAGGGACATCCAGCCAAGGCAGGAATGCCTAGGGTAGTTTGCTCAGGAACACATGCAGGCTGGTTTTGAAAGTCTCCAGAGAAGGAGATCTGTGGTTTGTTTTCAAGACGAGTGTTGGGCTTGGCCACAGCCATCATCAGGTGACCTGGAGCAGTCCAGCTGGTCTCTCTGTGGCCTCCGCCATGTGTTGTTTATGCAGCAAGCTGAGAGTGGCTGCACCAGGTTTTCCTGCCAGGCAGGAGTATTTGCCCCAGACACCATTTTGAAATCATGGACATCTCATGTTGCTGGTGGGGAGTATTGAAGTTCACAAACCTCCACCAGTCTTATGTGGCTGTTTCTGACCTAGCCCAGCCTGTGCTGACCATTAGGATTTGGTGCAGCTGTAGACCTGGCTTTTGATCACTGCTGAGTAAGCAGTCCCATTTCAGTGGTGAACAAGTGCTGCTTGGCAGTGACCATCTTAGTACTCTTGCTTTGTTTGGTAGGACCCTCTCTGATGACGTGTCAGAGTCACACAGTGGTCTGGATTGGAAGGTACCTCCAAAGATCATCAGGTCCAGTAGCCCTGCAATCAGCAGGGACATCTTCCAATGAGATTAGGTTGCGCAGAGCCCAGTATCTCCAAGAATGGGGCTTCAGCCACCTCCCTGGGTGGCCTGTTGCAGTGTTCCTCATGGTAAAGAACTTCTTCCTAATACCCAATCTGAATCTTCTCTTATTTCAACCTATTGCCCCTTGTCTGGTCACTGCAGGCCTTTGCAAGTGGTCCCTTTGCAGGCTTGTAGCTGCTTCAGATACTGGAAGGTTGATATTAGGCCTTCTGGAGCTTTATTTTCTTCTGGGGACTGAAGAACCCCATCTCCCTCAGCCTGTCCCCATAGTAGAGGTTCTCCAGCCCCTTGATCATTTTTGTGGCCTCCATCAGGTCCATTTCCTTCTTGTGTTGAGGGCTCCACAGCTGGACACAGCACTGCAGGTGAGATCTCACCAGAGCAGAGGAGCAGAATTCCCTCTCTACTGGCCATACTGCTTTTGATGCAGCCCAGGATGCCACTAGTCAGGATTTGCAGTGCTGGTGCATGTATTTCATTTGAGTGTTCTTAGCCTTTCTGCTATCCCCACTCCTCTGTGGTAGTGGAAGTTTTATCTGTGTGAGAGCAAAGCCTGTGCTGTCTGAGCTTTTTGACAGTGAGTAGGGAAGTAAAAACATGGGCTTCCTCATGTCAGCTGTCGTGTGACACCTCCATTTCTTTCACAATTTATTTCTGTCACAATTTGGAAGTGCACAGAAAGGACAAAATGCCACTTCTTCATGTCTCTGAGGCTTGAGTAGATAACAGAGCCACATCCACCTCATATGGCATTTGTCACTTGTCTCCCTTGAATTATGTGGACTTTTTTGTGCTGGTCTCTGATTTTGGTGATCTTCTCCAGCCAAAACAGTTCTTACATGGAATGTCAGGTGCTGCCAGAATGACCTAGCAGCCTGAGAAGAGCTGTAGGTCACCTCCAGCTCTGCTCACGGTCATTGTTTTCCCTTTTGCTGTAGGGAAGTGGAACTGAAATGCACCGCAGAAAGAAGTACAGTATGATGGATGCAGAAGGGGAGTGCAAAGAGCCCCTCAGCAAGGACACAGCTTCTGCCTCTGGAAAGCATTACCTCTGCGGTTACTGCGCGGCCTTCACCAACATTGCCGTCACCTTCCCCATCCAGAAGGTGCTGTTCCGGCAGCAGCTCTACGGCCTGAGGACAAAGGACGCAGTGCAGCAGCTGCAGAAGGATGGGATCCGAAACCTCTACCGTGGCATCCTGCCCCCCCTGATGCAGAAGACCACCACGCTGGCACTCATGTTTGGCCTATATGAGGATTTCTCCTGCCTGCTCCACAGCCACACAAGCTGCCCTGAGCTGCTGACACGCAGCATGGCGGCGGTGCTGGCCGGGACCACGGAAGCTCTGCTGACACCATTCGAGCGAGTGCAGACTTTGCTCCAGGACTACAAGCACCATGACAAGTTCACAAACACTTACCAGGCTTTCAAGGTGCTGAAGGCCTATGGGATGCGAGAGTACTACCGGGGATTGGTGCCCATTCTGCTCCGAAACGGGCCCAGCAATGTGCTCTTCTTCGGCCTGCGGGGACCCATCAAGCAATGTCTGCCAGAGGCCACCTCCTACAGCGCTCACTTGGTCAATGACTTCATCTGCGGAGGGCTCCTGGGTGCCATGCTGGGGTTCCTGTTCTTCCCAGTGAATGTCGTCAAGACCCGCATGCAGGCTCAGATTGGTGGCGAGTTCCAGTCCTTCCCCAAGGTTTTCCTGAAGATCTGGCTGGAGCGTGACCGGAAGCTGATCCACCTCTTCAGGGGAGCCCACCTGAACTACCACCGCTCCGTGCTGTCCTGGGGCATAATCAATGCCACCTATGAGTTCCTGCTGAAGCTGCTGTGAGCAGCACTGCCTGCCTGCCTGCAGCTCTGCTGCTCATTGGGGATTGGCACGTGCAGTGTCACTGCATCCAGGGAGCAGTGCCTGCCCGCTGCCGCGGGCCACTGGCCTTTGATGTTTATGGGGTGACAGGTGATGCACCCAGACCTTGGTGCAATTCAGATCAACGTTTGTAGGTATTTATTTGCTGGCAGGTGAGTTTACCCATCACGGAGCTACTAGGCAAATATACTTCTCTTGATCCAGCAGCTGATTCTGTATCACTCCCAAAGCCTCTCAGAGCTCCATGATGGAATGTGCTCTCTTGCTCACGTTGTAGAACGTGAAAATCAAGGAGGGGATGATGAAAATCAATTCCCTTGTCTCACAAACTTCATAAGAACTTAATTTTCCAATGTTTTAAGGTCGTAAGTACTCCTTACTGTTTAAAGCCAAAAGGACGTATCCATATGGGGATGACTGAAGTTTAGAACTTCAAGCTTAAGCTAAGCCTACAGAGAGTCTTCTGGCAGCTGCTCTGTGGCTGGCTGTGACTGTTTCATTCAGCACTGTGAGGGTGGTCACTGGGTGCTCAAGAGCTGCAGTGTGAGCTGGCTGCAGCTCACCTAGGTTCTCCGTGTGTGCACTGTGTGCCTTCATGTGGAAAGGGAAGAGCTGAAGGAATGAAACAGTGAATTTACTAAAGCTTTAAAGTGTCCTTCTGTGTTAAAAACCCATCTGCTTGTGAACATGGAGTATGTTCTGCTTTGTTCTTTAGATTTTTTTTTTTATTTGTTTGGTTTTGCATTGCTGCTTTTTCTGTTGCTCTCAGCTTTGGGGTCAAGAAGAAAATGGCCCTGAAATAGCTCTGCTTCTGCAAAGGTGGCTCACAAACACAGCTCTTCTGTGCTGAGGGATCTTGTGTTTTGCAAACACTTCTGTTTCATTTGGCTGTGGAATCATGGATCACAGCAAGATATTTTTACTTGGAACTTGTCTTTCTCCCTGCTTGATGTGTGCTCCACAGTCCCATCAGACAGGCTGCACAGTAGCACTGATGAGGGAATTTCTGGGTGTTGCCCACTTCAGTGGAGGTCTGTGAGGGCAGCGGAGACAGCAGCCAAAGGTGACCTCAGAGACAGCTGGGCAGGACATATGCAGCCTTCGAAGATACGTTTAAGGACTTCTGTGGATATTGAAAAAGCTGTGCAGAAATAGATGTCTTACAGACCTGGAAGCTGAGAAATACAAGACTTCAGGCCTTAGAGAGCAGAGCAGAAGAGAAAGCATGACTATAAACCCAGTGAGGGTCTTAAAAAAAGACAGCAGCTGATTCTCTTGGGGCTTTATGTTACGAAAACAAGATATTTTTTATGATGGGGGCAGAAAAGCTTCCAGAAACTGGTCTGAGTTGGCTTTTTTCCTAGGTTCTGGAGTGGCTATTACTGCTCTTAAAATTTGAGTGTTTCATTTGCTAAACTCCCCTCAGACATCGATTCTGATCATTGTGTTACAAGCACAGTCCCTAGCTTCCAGTCAAAGCCAGCCAGGCACACGTGAGCTTTCTTGTATCTTGATTGTTGTGATGATCTGCATTAAAATAAAATGTTTGCTTGGTGTTTGTTACTGGCAAGATCTGATTTTTACCAGTGAACTGTTTTTTGTAATCACTCCTTGATGGAATAAAACCAGAAATTGCATCCTGTCTCTCCATGGAAGGTCGTTATGGACCATACTCTGTGCTGGGAAACCTGGTGTGAGGAGGGTAATAACTGAAGCTAAATCTTCCACTCTGGTCATTTGCTTTGCTGTAGCAGACAGGGAGCAAGCAGCCCTGGAGTGCTACTGTCCCCACTGGGGGTGTGCTGCAGGTCTGTCGTGGCAGAGGTGTGCAGCAGAGTCAGCTTTGTCTTGCTACCACTGACAACTGTGCTGCATGGGGGAGGATTCTTGTGACTGGGTAGAGAGGCACCAGTGAGCCTTGGCACACAAGCTGTGTGGTTTACTGAAGGCAATGTGTTGCTGCCAGGGAAGAGAGCATAGGAAGAGTTGTGATGCTTCAGCTCATGAAAACTTACGCTGGTTTCAAGACACTTTCGTCTTACAAACTGACTCTGACCAGGCCACCTCTATGCTTACTGCAGCTGCAGTGTGGGAACAGAAGTGATGCCGAGTAAGGATCAGGGGGAGCAGAGCACCAGTTCACCCTGGTTCACTCTGCCCAGCCTGGTGCCAGTTCACCCTGTGTGTGTGCTTTGCATGCAGGGCTGGGTTACTGCAGGGCACTGGGAGGACAAAGTGCATGCACATGCAGGGAAATGGCCTCGGCCTGTCTTATCTCCCTCAGGGTGTGTCCTGTTCCGAGGGCAGCTCAGGAGGCCCTGGTTTGCTGATCTCAGCCTGCCTGGGCTAAACTAGGTCGTGGCCCGGGCAGCCAGAAGGGCCCAGCCTCAGCTGCTGCCTGTATTAAACACCTGCAGCTGCGATTAGGCTGGTGTGGGTCAGAATTCGAACGACTGCTGCTACCTCTTGCAGTTGCTCTTGGGGGGCACTAGAGCTTCCATTTCCAGCTGCAGAAGGGCGGGGGAATTCCAGCACGGAGACAAAAGGAACACTGCTCAGAGAGAGTCACGGAAGCGGCTTTCAGGCAGTAACTGCCTTGGGAAGGGAGGGGAGCATAGTGCCACAATCACCACGCTGAGTTTCTGAGGCAGTACTTCCATTACACAGACCTCGTGTTTGTGTTTTACACTTTCAGGTAATTGAGCTCCTAGCAGTGTGCAGTGAGGAAAGAGCACTCGAGGGAAGTGAACTAGCATGAAGGCAGCACCTCTAAGCAGTTCTGAACTGACAACGTGTCTGGAAAAGGCAAGAGCTGAGAAAGAGTCATAGAATCACTGAATGGCTTGGATTGGAAGGGACCTCTGAAGGTCATCCACTTGAATCCCCCTGCAGTCAGCAGGACATCCTCCACTAGAGCAGGTCGCTCAGAGCCCTGTCAAGCTGCCAGGGATGGGGCCTCAACCATCTCCCTGGGTGACCTGTTGCAGTTTTCCAGAACCCTGACAATGCAGAACTTGGTCCTCACATCCAATCTCAACCTGCTCTGCTCTCATGTCAAGCCATTGTCCTTCGTCCTGTCCCTGCAGGCCTTTGCGAATAGTCCCTCTGCAGCCTCCTTGTAGTTTGGTTCTTCTCACCCAAACTGGAGCCCCAGCAGCTCTCACCAGCAGAGGCATATTTCTCCCCTCTTTAGGTAAGGTGTCATGAGGTGGTAGGAGGTGGCTGCAGGTGCTGACAAGCCCAAACAGCCTTTTTGCAGCGCCAAGACAGGTTCACTGGACACAGAGGAGTGTTTTAGGCAGGGTGCCGACTGTGTTCCACTGCCTAGGCTGTGTCAAACAGAGCTGTTGGGTGGCTAAGAGGTTCAGAGTCACATTTTGACTGCCTGTCCCACTTTCAAAGCGCGTGCAGCTGTGTCCATGATGCTGCAGCAGCTCAGCACAGCCACCTGCATGGCAAAGCCAGGCCAGCTGCATGAACCTGTTTCCTCACTGCTTCACTGGTCTGCTCTCAGGCTCTTCTCAGTAGCACCTGGTAATAGGACAAGGAACAGCGGATATAAGCCGTAACACAGGGGGTTCCTTCTCAATAATTAGAAGAAATTTCTTCACTGTAAGGCTGCTGGAGCCCTGAAGCAGGCTGCCCAAAAAGGCTGTGCAATCTCCTTTTCTGGAGGTTTTCAAAGCCAGCCTGGCTGTGGTCCTGTATAGTTTGCCCTGGGTGACCCTGCTCTGGTTGGGGAGGGGCTGATGATCTCTGGAGGTCCCTTCCAACCCCTACCAAGTGAAGTGTAACAGGGCAGGATGTCACTGCTGGCACAGGCACCACCCCAGTTGTCCTCTTGTACCAGAGCAGGCAGCAGTTTCCCATCTCAGGCTGTGCCCTGAGGCCAGATCCCTGCCTGCTCACTATTGCAAGGCTCCTTCAGCAAAATGCCACAGGAACAGCAGTGCTGCCTTCAAGGGTTTGAACAAAAGAGGCTCTCTGCCCCGCAGGTGCCATCTCAGGCAATGGAATGGTTAATTACACTGTGTTTGTAATTAATCACAGCAGGCCCGGTGTTCCGGTGTCCTGACCTTGCCATTTCTTCTCACAGGCAGCAGCAGAGTCCCACAGAGGGACAGGGATGCCCCTGCCGAGGCTCTGCTTTCAGCGGTGTTTCTGCCTCGTGGCTGCAGGCAGGAGAGCCAGCAAGCATCGCCCAGTGTGAGACAAACACTTGACAGCAGAGTTTTGATTCACTGAATTATTGAATGTTTAATTTATTATGCAAGCAAGAGAAACTGTCCACAAACAGTCAGTTACTGTACAGCTGTAAGCACAACGCTTTTGGGGCAGTTCTGATACTTGACTAAAAGGCTACAGTTTTTTTTTTCCCTATGAAATCTCAGGTATTTCAAAATATTCTACATGCACAATTTGTTCTTGTATTAAAAACCTTATACTCCAGATACCTAGTGCTTAAGAAAATGCACCTTTGACTAAGATCAGGAAATCAGAAGTTTGTTCTTCCTGCAGGACAAAAATATTACGGGCTGTTGACTTTTTTCCTTTACTCCAACATTTCAGCATCTTGTAAACTAGGTTTTTTTAAAAGCTTTCATTTGGCAAGTGTACATTTCTTCTAAGAGCTCACACTTGAGAGCAACAGACCCATGTTTTAGGGTACCAGGACCTTCTTCAAATCGGGGTGACCCAAATTGAAAATAAAACACTGCCAACAAACAAACAAACAAACCCCCCCCAAACAACAAGAAAATCCCAACCCAAAACCAAACCCCCACATCAAACATTCCCCCCTCCCCACCCCAAACACCAGCAAAATCTGATGCTTACATTCCAGTTCTGGTAGCAGGTAACCCAACGTCCCTGCCCAGGCTCCAAGAGTGCAAACAAGCATTTTTGTGTGTGTCTCTGTGCTTTTTCTTCTATCCCCAAGAGCTCTGGCGGCAACTTTTTTCCCTGAACTACCCACGATGGATGAGCAGCCTGGCCCGAGCTGTGCACGCAACAACACAACAGCTTGACACAGCAGGCACACGCAGCTGAAGCCCCTGCCTTGTCCCATGAACAGCTCCTCTGCTCCTCCCCACCAGTGCCTAACGGTGCTGCAGCGACTGAATGACCAACCTTGCGGCAGAGCACTGGAAAATGCATTTGCTGCCACCACAGGCACTGGGCTATCTCCTTACTGGCTTCACACAGCAGTTTGGCTCCTCTGGACACTGCTGTGTGTTGACATTCCTATAGAGATCTCACTTGTGCAGTTTGTCTGCACCTGCTGATGGAAGGATTCTTGTACTACACAGGGTGCTGGATATGAAAACCCATGCATTTAAACACATAGAACATGCTTTACAAACAGGGACCTCTGTCTTCAGCAGAAGTACTGTAAAGTTTACCAGCTGATGGCAGCAGGTGAGTGGTTTAACACTCAGACTTGATCACCTTGAGGGTCTTTTCCAACCTAAATAATTCTGTGATTTGATGGCCAAAAAACGAACCAGTTCAAGGAAACTTAAAGTATGTGCCACCAGCACCCTTTGCTGTCAGTGCTATCAGGCTTTCATCTGCCCTTGGAAATGTTTGCTTCAGGCAGTTTTACATGGTTCTGAAACGTTAAGAATTCATCTTTTCAAACATAACAGCAAAATAAACTTTATTTTTTAAGGTTTGGGTTTGTTGGTCTAAAAATAATCCAACACTCACCAACTTTTTTTTTTGTTAGTTTTATTTTTTTTAAGTAATGATTTAATTAAATTTAAAATTAATTAAACAAGACAAGGCTGTTATTATTTAGAAAGACAACTGGAACAACTCCTTCCACCAGGTGCAGCTGCAAAGCAGATCAGCTGCAGACCACTGAGCAGTGCTGCAGTGTTGCATGAACTTTAGTGGTCAGAAAGATGAGCTCCCACTTAAAAACTTTCCACCTGCTGCTGAAAAGGAGCAACCAAATAAAAAAATCTAAGGTTGTCTACTTCTCCAAATGTACTACAAATATAACCAGAAGTCACATTTCTACAGCTTACATGGATAGAATCTATCCTAGCACACCCCTGCAGGACAGGCACGAAAGCACAAAGATGACCACCAAGACAGCTATGAGGCCCTGGCTGCAGAGCAGGGCTGGCAACTCCCTGCTCATGGTGTCTGGGTGAGGTGACAGCATCCCTCTGGAGTAAGGGCTCTTCACACAGAGTGAAGGTTGGTGTCCAGTGCTTCAGCACAACACTCTTGTAAAAAACAGCTATCATGAGGTAGAATTAAAAAGGAACACTCAGTGCATATTGACAGGTGTGGAATTGAAGTCCTGAAGGAACTACTGGTTCAAGAGGATTCTGGTGGGGAAAAAAAAATAAAACAAACCAGCCATGAAAACAGACCCAAGAACTGCTCTGATTTCATGTGTACTGTTTGGCCTCCAAAGCAAACACAGCTCAAGCCTGTGAGAACAGAAAGATTCCCTCAGCACATCAGCTGTAGTCCTTCCAATGATGTCCCCTAAACCACTGAAGGAGATGAGGAAAGAACAGCCTTGAAGTGGGTAGAATGCTGGGAGAAAACACCACAGCCCCCAAAGGGGGTGGGGGAGAACCTGCTTCTTTATTAGTTAGCTTTATCAGGCCACAGCCTCCAGCAGAAGGGAGAGCAGACACATGCAGGTGTTCAGAGCCATACTACATCCCCTTCCAAAATGCTTCAGAACAGGAACCTCAGCTCTGCCACTCGACTACCATCAGGAACACGACACACAAAGTTCTGCCACACGCTGCTGCTGGCCTGAGTGGGATATGTTCAAGGGGAGTTTTCTCCCGAAATAGCTCAGCTCTAGCTTGCATTCCACAACTGTCGAGTTCTCCACACCCTTCACTGCCACCACATGAAGTCATACACAGGAGAACTCCCCCTAAACCACTTCTGACAAACTAAGATTCAGCTGCAGGTGGGGGCAGAGGCTGTCAGACACACAGGAGAAGCTGGGTTCAAGTAGCAGTGATGTGTTCCTGCCTGCTCTGAGGGACACTGACATGCAATTTGCTCATGCCTAGGCCTCATTTTTCATGGCTTGGCCAATTAAAGTGAAAAAAAACAGCTTTTCATGAACTGCACTCCTTGCAGTTCCAGCAGCACGCAAAGGGTGCGAGTGCTTGAGCCAGCACTCAGTGAGCAAGCAAGGCCCCTCCTCACCTATGATTTCATCACTCCACTCTTCAGCTCCAAGCAATGGCTTCAGCAGCAGCCTAACCGCTCAGGAAATGCTACAAATGCTCCAGCCTGGCAGTGGCTGAGAAGACCACGGGTATCTATCTGCATTTTAAGTTAACTGAGTACATTTACATAAAAAAATATTCTCCCTCCTCCAACTGGGATGATATTCTACAGAGACACTATCATCAAGTAATTCTGTTAAAACCCCCATGAGACCACTAGGTTTAGGGCTTATCAGGCAGTGTGAAGACTCTCAGCTACACAGACCTGACTATTTGAGTGTAGTCCTTCAGCAGCCAGCTGCTAGAAATGATGAGAACCAATTCAGGACTAATCAGCTAGTCCTCGGATTACCAAATCCCCAATACTGAAGGCTTTGTGTTAAGAAATTCTTCAAATGAAAACAGACTTCTTTTCCTCATAATGCAGCGGGGCCTTAAGTTTCAACGACTTCAACACCACCCAGTGAACGGAACCTACACAAATTCAGAACTACGAGGGAATGGTCAGGTTCACGCACTTCCAGCTCGCTCACTCTGATGGATGTCTCCTCGATCCCAAAACACAAAGGCTGCAAAAGCCTTTGAGAGAGCTGCAAAGTGTTCTGTGGAGCTGGAGACAGCAAGGCTGTATTCCAGAAAGTGGTGGCCCTGCCTAGGTAAACTTGCTGAGGTCAAGGTAACTGCAAGACTTTAGTGAAGCACCAAAAGCCCCAAAGTCCTGGAACTAGTAAGTGATGAGATTGCTACAAGCTCAGACACGTAAGACCATCATCCACACACTTACAAGGTTAGCCCTATTCACTGGAGGGGTGGAGACCTGGCATTCACACTTTACATGTGATTTAATGCTGAACATCAACAGTTTTCACATCTCAAGCAAGCCCAGTTAAATCCAATTAGACCTTACCGTAGACAGGCATGCTTTGAACCCATCCCCAAACCAACAGTCCCTGTCAAGAAAGGCTTTTCTGGTGATGTTATGGACATGTCCTGGGCCAATGCCTCTCACAACAGTGGTGCAGGCAAGGTGTGGAAGAACAGTCACATGGAAAAGAGCCTTAACACCAGCAGGAGATTGTGCAGCATTAAGTTTCAAGCATGGGATGAAGGTTTATGTCACTGCTGTAGAAAGCTCCCTACAGCAGCAACTCTGGAGGCAGCAGTCACAGCCAAGGACAGCCCAATTGTACCCAGCATTCAAAGAGTTCTCCTGTGGGCATCATGGGATAAGGTCTTTACCCATTCAACTCCTACTTCCCTGCTCCAGTCTTTTCCTACTAAACTGAGGAAGAAAAAAAAATTAAAATGCAGCTACATCTAGAACTTCTCTTACTGTGTGCAATCACAGAAAACTGATGTTTTAAGTGCAGAAAAACATACAGAGTTGACTCTTAGCCAACCACAACCAACCAAATCTATATAAAAACAAAAGCAAATTTCTCTTTTCTTTTTGACAGTAACTTGTGGTGTTAGTTACATAGAAAAGCAGCTCATTATCTCACAACTACCTTCCAGTAGTTTCAGTGACAGAAAAGGCTGAGGAAGTCCAAGTGCAAAGTCCAGCTCCTTTGGAACAAGGAGGGGTCATGCTGGGAGAGCCTCAGCAAGCTCTGGTATAGCTGCTGCTCCTGTCCCTCCACATGCGTCCCAGGTAGCTCAAATGGCAGTGAAGCAACTGCCCATGAGCACTATGGTACAAACAACCCAAACAGTGACTCAGTGGCACGGGATCAACAGGAGCAGGGGTCTCACAGCACATGGAAGGGCCTCGTGGATGCCAGACCGAAAACTTCTTCCACCGCTGTGTTCAGAGATCAAAGTATCATAGATCAATCTACATGGTTGGAAGAGACCTCCAAGATCAAAGTAACTATGGTCTCCTCTGGATCCAGAGACTTCAAAAAGAACACACTTCAACTAAACTGAAGTAAAAAACACAAACATCTGACGGTCCTGCTGATTCAAGATGTGCCTAGAACTTTGGCTGATAGAGAGAAACGCGTCCACTAAGGCACCCCGAGGCAATCTGACAATGTGTTGGAGAGAACTTGGTTGTCAGGACCACGTCGTTGTGGGAGTAGAGGGAACGGATTTCTTTCAGGGGACTGGCTTCTTTGGGCAAACAGTCAACGAGTTCGCTGCAGTGGGCATCGAAGCCCAGCAGGCGGATCCCGAAGCCGTGCGGGGAGGAGATCATGCGGCCATCGGGGCTGAAGCAGAGTTCTTTGATGTAGCCCCGGCCCACGTTGGCTTCCTCGATGCAGTGAGTCAGCCGCAGGGAGCAGCGCGGCGAGACCGGGTGCACCGGGTCCCCTTCCTGGAACTCATAGACACAAGTCCACTGGAGGGAGAGGAGAAAGGAAGGTTGAAGGAATGGGGAAGCACTTCAAGCACTCATCCTCTCCAGCCGCAAGCTCAGTGATAAGCACAGCAGCAGTGGCCAGTGCTGCTGTGATACTGAAAGCAATTTACATGGCACCCAAGTAAAACAGCTCTCTGGCATCAGTGCTGCTTTTTCAATTACACAGGTTCTGGATATCACACTTTGCATCTGCATTTCATCTGGAAAGAGCAACATCTAATTTGGCTCTGCATCTGCTCTGATTTAGTAAATGCTTAGATCAAATCCGCAGCAAAGCAGACCTCAGCCTGCTGTAGTTTACAACTGACCACTGGCATTTTGTGCCCCTAACTTCCAAAGAGAACAAATCTGCTAACAAGAAGGGAAAAAGACCCCTGAAGCAGTCTTATGGCCATCTCTATAGCCAGCTCATTCCTTAGGAGACAGGCAGGCATTTCAGCATGTGCTGCAATGATCTCATCTCAAATGACAGCTCCATCACAGCGGAAGCTGTTTCAGCCACAAGACAAAAATAAATATTCATAGCTGAGTCCCATAGATTGTACTGAAATATAGACAAAGGGAGCATTACTGGAGCAAGTTACCAGCACAGAGTAAGAGAAACTGTAATCAGGCTTACTGTCAGCAGCATCTAACCCAACAGAGCATTTGTGTTTGGAGAAGCTCCTGCATTGCGCACTTCTTTGGTGCAATTTACAGAACCAGTCTTAACATTTCCTACAAATCTGCTATGCCTCCATTCAGCCCTTTACTCTTCTGTAGGAGGTGACCGTTACCAAGAAGGGCTTTCTTCAAACCACCCCCTCACAGACAAATAAACAAACCCAAACCAACCCAAATTCACATTAGCTATCAAATTAGCAAAACTGTTCATCACAGGCCAATTGTTCAAAGAACTCTTTACAGCTTTGCAAAGCTTGTGTCTTGAGAACAGAGTGGTCTGCAACACTGATACTGAAATAAATCTAGAGTGGTAATGTGCTCTCACCCTTTCTTCCCCCTTCCCCCACCTCGAGGGGACAGGGTCAGTGCACATGGATCCTTTCCCATGCCACGTGTCAGAAGCCCGTGCTTTGGCAAGCCTGGGATGCCACAGGCTGAGGTGCCCTTTTCTTTCAGGCGCATTACGGCAGGAGTTACTGACATTAAAAGAGAGCGTGCTGAAAAGCGCCTGCTCTTCCCTCACTGCAAAGATCCCTCGGTCTGGCCTTCTGCATCACGCCTTTGGACATCAGCATTCCTTAAAGGCTTTCCAGAACAGAGAACCATAAGAGGAATGCTACAGCTACCAGCGACACTTAGTGAGTAATGCTGGAATACTTCCTGCTGGCTCCTACTAGTGGAGACATTCACTGTTTTGTGGATTTTATCTTTTTCAAACACTGTTCCTCAGCTATTGCAACCCTTCCTATATTCCAGAGACCTTCTCGACCAAGCAATGACTCTGCATATAATTTTCATAGTTTGTATATAGTTACCCAGGGGCCAGGGCCTGAATTAACAAATAATTCACGTTTTTATTAGCTCTTTGCCTCACAAATAACAAATTCCGTAACACTCAGGACAAAGGGGTGCTAGCAAGAGGACTGCGTGGTGCAACCCAGTAGTCCTGAAGGTTCTGGCTGGGCTTTATGTTGTGAGTGAAGCTAGCAGCTAATTCTTCAGAAGCAAAGCGGTCCTCAACACAACTTGCAAGCTTTTGCTTTCTATGTGCAGCCCTTGAGGAGGTTCTGTCACTAGTTCTGCGTGCACTACAGACTGTTCACCTTAGAACAGGGTTCTAGTGCAATACAGCAGGTATTATGTGACACTTGACAGCACAATCCAACAACATCCTTGAAGTCCACCACCACTTAGTGCTTCAAGGGAAGGCCTGAAATGGATTCTGCCAGGAAGACCACTCACTGCCATTCTGTTTAGACTGAAGTTGCACAGATTTAGGATGGGAGTTGAGACCAAGGCATTTTAATGGGACAGCCACCACCGGAGGTGAGCACATTCAGAATACAGTGTGGCAGTTTTCAGGAGATGCAGACATAAGAATATAATAGAATCAACCAGACTTCCAAGACCATCCAGTCCAACCTAGCACCCAGCCCTAAGCCAGTCAACTAGACCATGGCACTAAGTGCCTCATCCAGTCTTTTCCTGAACACCTCCAGGGATGGCGATTCCACCTCCCTGGGCAGCCCATTCCAATAAGCCATGAGTTTTTTCTCACAGCAGTGCAGAAGCAGCCTCTGTAAAGCAGCAGCAGAAGCCTTCATCCCTGGAGCACCAACAGATGCAGAAGATACTACAGAGGCACTTGAGGAGTCCAGGGAAGCTTCAACTTAATTCATGGTCACCAGAGCACAGCTCTCTAATTCTGAGTTTTCCAAGTTCAGGCCTTATATATCCTGGCAGGTACTTACTTTTAAGTGACACGTTTGGCAGCAGAGCTACTGCTTAAAAACTGTCAACTGTATTCTGAAAAAGAGCTGGGCAACAGGGGTACTGTATGGGATTCAAAGTCATATGAGATCATCAGAAAACAGGGGAAATTCATGATCTTGGTGTAAAATTAATGCAGCTGTAAGCAGAAATAACCAACTAGTTTATCCAGGTCTAAATTTAGCCCCACATTACTGAATGACTGAGACCTCCTAATCAAGGCCATTTTCAATGGCACCCTTGTTTTACCTCCTGGTCATCTGTATTACTTGAGCACCGAAGAAGCGTAGCCCACCCTTTGGGGTGCAGCTGTAGTGACGTAATGCAGTTGCCTCGATCTCTTTCTCCAGGAACTTCTGGTGTTAGGACCTCCAAGCTATTTCTTGGTGACCCACCTGGAAAGAGAAGTCATCTGTGTTACTCATGTCTATACAGTGATCATCTCTCTCACCAGCAGTCTACTGCTGAAACTAGGTCACATATGTGACAGACATCTGCACCTGGTTGCTGGAAAAGATGCAGTTTCATGAAAGGATAAATCAAGAGAGGGGATGTGAACAACTGCACCTAATACCACTGGGCTCAGCCGTGATCTCAGGTGGCTTCTGTTGTGAAACATGCTTTTCAAGGAGTTAAATCTCCTCACACCATGAGGTCAGAGCTAGCTCTACACATACACACTTTTCATTAATACCAGCTCTGAAGCATGGGGTCTCTGTAAGGATTACTGGCTCTTCAAACTTTCATCATGTCCTTTCCGTTTTCTTCCTTCCCTTCTTTCCCTCACCCCAGAGACCTTCTCACAGGTACATCACACCTGGATGCCAATCCAGATGAGTCTCCTCCTTTCACATAAGAATGTTTGCGGATCTCACAACCAGACAGTTACAACTCAGGACTATACTTATTTTAAAACACACATGAAACAAAGAGTATTTGCCGATTTGTCCAGCTCACGCTCGCTTTGAATGCACGCCCGAGGCCCAGAAGAAATCTGCCTGCTGCAGGGTCATCAGTTTCCATGATCCTTTCCAGCGATGGTTTAACAGAAGTCACAGAAGCACAATTCTTGTATAAGTCACAGAGACAAAACCAAATTTTTTCACTATTATACTCTGGCCTCTCTTGAGTACAACAAATCAAAGTTTATGATTTTTCCCCCACCTCCCCAGTCTTTTTCCTACCTTCTCGCTGGGAGGACCTCGACATGTGTTTCTCAGACAGGGGACTGGAATCGTTCTGATGACACGGTGAACCCACAGCTCGAAGGCCAGAGGAACCCGATGACGAGATGATGTCTGCAAACAGCAGCACCCAGGTCAGTACAAGCAGGCACAGCCCCCCTTGCCGTGCATGCCCCTCACTTAACCCTCTTGGAAATGTCAAGGAAAAGGTAAGGTCAACACTTTCTCAGAAGACACAACACTTTTCAAAGCTCAGTTTTATAGCCTAAAAGCACTACTCTGTGCCTCGTACCAAATACTAGCAGCACAGCAAATTCTATCTGGGGTAAAAGGTGAGCTGCTGTCCTCCCTCCTTGTGCACTGTCACTACCAGAAGCTGGGCTACCGATTTGTCCCCACGCCTGGCACCAAATGGCAGACCATCAGCACTTTGTTCTGTTGTCACAAAGCAGGAGGAACCAAGCTGTGCCCTTTCAGAGCACACAGTTCTGCAAGCCTGCTGTTGAGAGCCACCAAAGCATTGCATGGCTGCCATCACCAGCTGCTGGAGCTGACCCAGCATGGGTGAAGTCTCTTTAGAGAGAGCCAAGGACTGCTAGCAACTACAGTCAGAGGCTGCCAGCCCCAGGTAACAACATTCCACAGCCCATTTAGGTATGGACTAGGTCAGACTTCCATTGCCACACCAGTGGCTGCTCATCTGACCCACTCCCTCCTGCTCTCTGTGGCCTGGCCCAGGATGGCGCCATGGCAGGGCCCCTGCAGCTGCTGCTGGAGCCAGGGCAGAGCACTGGGGGCTTCACCACCAGGTTTGCCACATGCCTGGATGCTTGCCCACCCTGACAGCTACAAGAAGTGGGAGAGGCTCTCCACACACATATACACACTCTCTCCATCCCACCAGAGGTGCCCCACTGAGCCCCCCACAACTGTCGCTGCCATTTTTTTTGACATTGAGGGGCTGGAGCAAGTTCAGAGAAGGCCAAAGCTGGGGAAGTGCTTGGAGAAGGTTAGGGAGGAACACCTGTTAGTGTGGAGAAGAGGCTGAGGAGTGACCTCATTGTTTTGTATGGCTCCCTGAGTGAGGGTTGGAATGAGATGAGAGTTGGGCTCTTCTCCCAAGGAACGACTGCTGGGACAAGCAGAAATGGCCTTAAATTGTAACAGGGCAGGTTTAGGTTGGACATGAGGAACACCTTTGCTGCAAGAGTGGTCAGGCACAGGAACAGGGAAGTGGCAGAGTCCCCATCCCTGGAGGTGTTCAAGGAATGTGTGGACGTGGTACTTGGGGACATCGTTCAGTGGCCATAGTGGTGTTGGGTAGACTGTTGGATTCCACGACCTTAGAGGACTTTTCCAACCCAAGCAATTCTATGACTCTAAATGAGGAAAATATTTTTTACCAGGGTGCTGAGACCCTAGTCCAGGTTGCTGAAGAGATAACAGATGCCCCATTCCAGAAACCATTCCAGGGTGGCTTGTTTGGGGCTCTAAGCATCCTGATATTGCTGAAGACGTCCTTGGTCACTTCAAGGGAGCTGGACTAGATGACTTTTAAAGTGCCTTCCTACCAAACCAATCTATGATTACATGATTCTATATCCTGTAGTGCTGATGTCTTGACACTAAAAATCACCCTAGACACTATTCTAGGTCAGAATATGCCACTCAACAGTACAGACACACATGACCTCTGAAGAGCAGGACATCCTCAGCAGAACTCTTCCAACTCCACCTCTGCCCTCTTTTGCTAGCTATGTGCACCCCACAAAATACCTCTAAAAGAAGATGCTGCAGACTTTTTTCACAAACATTCACCTGAACTTGATGCAGTTCTCCTAGCTCTCAAAATTGGGTAGCTGCCAACCTCTAATGACTTGTTTAGATCAAGGTCGTGCAAGATTAGAAGATATCCAGAGGAGGTCGAGATCAGCATTTTGGAACAGTCTGGGGTCAGCCTCATGCGCATGAGAAAACGGGTGTGAAAAAACTTCTTGTGGGGACATCCATCCTCTGTGCACCTGGACAGTGGAAACAGGATAAGAAACGTCTGCAGCTGGCTTTAGCTCAAGTCCCTGAGAGCGTCTACAAGAGTCCAAGATGTGCTGGGCATCACTGTTCATCCAAAAACCTCTTCTGGAGCACAGATTTTAATGCCATTTTTCAAACTATCAACAAACACAACTTTTTCAAATGCCTAGAGCTATGTTTTGGCAGGCCAGCAACAGAAGCTTTCTCATTACCTGATGGGCCACAGGAAGGTGACACAAACTCTTCAAGGGCTAAAAACCAGTGACAGTATTTAAAAATGCACCACAGCACTATTCAGTGGAACAGCTTCTCCTCTTTTTATGGCAGAACCCCATTCTGGTGTGCCCTAGGAACAGCTCGGCTGGCACCACGTACCTGTTGGTGTCCCAGATGATGACATTCCCATCAAAGCCTGACGTTACCAGCAGCCTGGTGTTGGTGTCATACTCTATGTTCTTCACCCAGCTGGTGTGGCCATGCAGTGTGCACACCTTGGTGTTCAGCTTCCTCAGGTCCCAGAGGGCTATGGTGGTGTCATCAGAGCAGGTGGCAAACAGTCGATTATCCAGAAACCTGTGAGTGAGAGAGGAGGGCTCTGCTTGCTGCCTTTGCTTCATTCAGTGTTCTTAAGCAGGGGCTTAAGCCAACAGAGAAACAGTGGCCACACACCAAAAGAAGTTAAACACACAGCAGAGTGTTTTCCAGTAACACAGTTAATCAAAAAGCAGTACCGTGGGGGTATGAACCAGTGGCTCACCTGTACTGGCCACCTAGTAAACCACAGAAACACAGCAGAAACGGGGAGGTGGTTTGTGGTTTTTTTTTTTTTGTTCTTATGTTCTTTACTTTCTTTTCCTTTCTTATAATTAATCACATAAAGATCACACAACCACCAGTGGAATAAATGCTCACACGGAATTCTTGCAATACCCAAATCAGTCACCCACTTGGGCAACAATCAGCTTTAAACTCACCTGGACTGACAAGACACAAAGGTCCTAGGGCTGCTCAGCTTTCAGACCACCAGTGAGATCTGGATGCTGACAGGTGCTGGCAGTCTCTGTCACAGAATTCTGCTGGCCTGGACTCCAATTCACGCTTTTCACCCTGCCTTGTTTTTGCCGGATCACTTCACTGCTACAGACGAGCAGCACTAGAATACACAGCAACTCCATCCTCAATCCAGCCTACAGGAGTTCTTCCTAGTCTGTAGTTCATGACACCCATATTCTCCTTTTCTAATCTCATTTCAGCCCTTATGTCCAACCTGCTTCTTGCTCTGCTATTCTGCACTTCCTCTTTTCCCACCACAGACAAACCCCCTGCACTCAGGAGCTTTTTAAACTAAAGACTCACTTTTGCTACTCCTGCTGGAAATCTCCCACTTCCAACCCTGGCAGCTACAAGCTCAGCCTAAATTCATGCCTTCTGAGCCTCATCTGGTTAAGGACAGAATGCTCCCTACTCTGCACCACCCCACGCTGCTTGGCATCAGGACAGCCAAAAGCCCTCATCAGATCTTGACCCCCTGGCACAGGCAGAATGCAGCACTTAGTACAAGGTCTGCGACAGGACTCCATCAGTAAGGACCTGGTCTTCAGCCCATCACAGACCACAGCAAAGCTGCCATGCTGGAAACACTCAGTGCCAGGCTATCATGGTGCTGAGGAGAAATCAAAGCCCTGGTGTCACCACAGACTAGAACATGGATTTCCAGAGGCTTCCCAGCATGGCCACAGATCTCACGGACACCTGGAGCACACTACATCTGCACCAAGCACATTGAGCAGCCAGGCCCATAGCTCTAAGTGCAACACAGAGGGGGTTTTCCAAGAGCTCTGGCCCAGCAGATGAACTGTCCCACCTATGGCTGGCTTTACAAGCCACCTGGGAAACAGCCAGATGGACATCTGAATGCTGCTGTTGGCAGCTCATTTCCCCAGGGCCTTAACTTCATTCCACTTTTGCCCACCTAACAACACGACAACAGGTAACAGTTTTGCACTGAAAGCAAGCAGATTTAGATTAGATACTGGGAAGAACTTCTTCACTATGAAGTTGGTGAGGCACTGGAATGTGCTGGCCAGAGAAGCTGTGGATGTTCTATCCCTAGAGGTGTTCCAGGCCAGGATGAATGGTCTAGTGGAAGATGTCCTTGCCCGGGGCAGGGAACGAGGACTATACAATCTTTAAGGTCCCTTCTAACCCAATGAACTTTTGCTTCAGAGCCTGCCCACAGTTTCATCACATCCCAAGAGTACTGCTGTCTGCAGAGCAAGAAGCAGCAAGTGTCCTGCGTCCAAGAAGGTTTTGTACAACCTGGACAGTTTCAACAGACACCATCAAAAAGCATATTTCTGCCCTTTCTTTACCCACAGCACAGGGCAAGTGTGTGAAGCCAGCACAAGATGATGAGTTTCTCTGACACACAAGTGTGCAAGTGCAGAATTTCAGATGACCTTTGAAGCAGTTGCTGTACAGGCTACCCAAGTTTTGTGGACTCATTTGATGCAAGCACTTCAGATTTGAGTGGTTTGAATCCAACCCCAAACTGAATGCAGAGCCCCAGGCAGCCCAAACTAAAGCCAGCACAGTGAGCCTTCTGCTCCACATTTCATGAGCTACTTACAGACCTGCACTTCTACAGAGCACCTTCACGGAGCAGTGAACTTGTGTCACCTGCACAATGCTCCACATGGACCAAGCTCCTGCCTTCTGAACAGCTGACAGGCTTGCCCTCATGTCATACAAAGAGCGGATGAGAAAGTGGACAAGAGCATGAGCCGTATTAGCTGGGTTACTGCACTGACCAGGCTCAGTAGTCAGCCCATTTTAGTGACAACATTTTATCTTGGTAGAACCTCTGGTGTTCAGTCAAAATCCAATGTATGTGTCACTCCTGCCTGAAAGCTATATGAGGCAGCTTGACCACTGTCAAATGATTACAGAAGAATCTCTGATGTAAATGCATTCCACTGGACAGAAAAGAAGAGGTGGAATCGGCACAGCTAAGTCACAGACTGAACCTGAAGCAAATGCAAGACTTCTCAAAACCACTGAGTAAAGATAAGCATTTCTTTGAACAAGTCTCTGACAAGTTATTTGGCCATGTCACACTCACTGAGACCATCTCTGGGTAAAACGATTTAGCTTGCATTATACAGATTAGTTTATCATTCTCCATTCCAGTTTCTGCCTTTTAGAAGGACAAACCTTACAATTTTGTTTGGCATTCAAGCCTGATGCAGACGTCTAGAAAAACACACCACCTGACAGAGAAGGGAAAATAAAACCTGTCTGGAGAGCATCAGAAGCAGCTGCACAAACACTAAGGCAAGAACAGTCCACACAGAGTCATGTGGGAAGTTATCCCTAAGAACAGCGTTTTATCTTTTAGACCTAAAACCAGGCCACATCATGTGAAAAGAGCAATGATTCCAGTGAAAAATAACCACCTGCAATGGGAAGAATCCAACATTCCAGATCTTCAGGGTGAGAGTAAACAGAACACACTTCCTGCCTGTGTAAACCCATCAACTGCCGTTACCTAGGATGCTACAGGCAGCCCTACTTCACCCACCACAAACATGTTTCAGAAGAGAGATGGAGATACAAATGGTATGAAAGGGCTTTCAAATAGGGAATTGTCACATTGAGGGTGCAGATAAGGCAGATGTAGAAAACTGAAGCTCTGAAGCTTAGAAAGTAAACAGAGACTAATTTTTAGTTGTCTTTCTACTTAAGGAAACAAAACAGAAATAAATACCCCAGGGGGAAGTTTTAGCTCAAATTAAAGTAGGTTTTAAAGAACACTACTAAATACTCATTCGAACACATCTGTGCCATGGAGCTCTGCCATGGCAGAGCTTTAACTAAGCTCAAACCCCAACTCCTGCTCTGGCAGGAGGGTTGGACTTGATGACCTTTCAAGGTCCCTTCTAGCCCCTAATCTTCTGTGATTCTGTAAATTCAAGGGGAAAAAACACATTTGGTTCAGACGATTAAATATAAATCCCCAGTGACCAGGAAGCCCCTGGCAGATGACCTCTGCAGGCTCGTCATATGTACCCTGAGGCACTCGCTGTAGTGCTCAGCAGCAAAGCTGGTTGGTTTTGGTGCTTGTTACAAGAATGTCTGTAGACTGCAGTGCCTGCAGTCCTGGCTCTAAGCAGAGACAACACTCCTGGTGATGCCAACTGTGTATTACAGAATATTGTCAATGTTACAACAATGAACACATAGGGACATGCAGCAAAGTACAGAAGAGGATGCCAATACACTGCAAAGACAAAATAAAAGCTGCAAGAAGCACTTTGAAGGAAAGAAAGTTTACTGCACGTCATCACCTCAGTCTGGTGATGAATAGTAGACACGAGTTACCTGCTTGGAGGCAGCACTAGCACTTTTATGTAAATCAAAAGAGACACTGAGGATCAAGATCACCTTACAATGCCTCACAGGCAGACAAAGTGGAATGCAAGAAGAACCTCTGAGCAAAAGAAGAGAGTGGCAGGAATTTTCAGGGCAATTCCCAGACAAGGAATGAGATAAATTTTCACAACCAGCACAGCTGACTGTAACAAAGACAACCTAATGGTCAAGGAGCCTTCAGAAGAATGCTCCTGGTAAAACTCTACCCAGACAGTCCTAAGCCAGAGCACAGCAAACACAAGGGCTGGACACTGATACCCTGATACCATGACTTTGCTGCTCAGCTAGCTTCACCTAAAGCCTGAGCACATGTCAAGGACAACCACCGCACGCAAGGCATGAAAAGCTGTACTTCCTTACAGAAAAGCATGTTCTCAACATCTCTGTATGCCACCCAGCCCCATCCTCTGCTTCAGCTTTTCTGAAAGGCATCCATGTGATGAGAAACTTCTCCTCTTCCAGAAAGGGCAAACCGCTTGCAAAAAAACATCACTTCACCTGAAGAACATGTGGAGACACTGGCACCACAAATTCTATCCAGCTCTTTTGAGGGGAAGTTCTCAGACTGCTTCTACAGTTTTCTTGGGGGGTTGTGGTTTGAGTACAGTTTTTGAGTTTTGGGGGTTTTTGTTTGCTTTGTTGGGTGTCAGTAGCTTGTTTTTTTTTCCCTTTTTGTTTTGATTTTTTGCTTTAAGAATCTGAGTGAAGAGAGGCTGCAATCTTGTCCTCAAGGTTAAAAGGTGTCTTAAGTTCATATGTCAAAGCCCAACCTCAGACTCAGAGCAGCTCAAAAATAAATCTGATGATTTAAGCTCCTGCATTTGTTGTTTCCATTTTCATTCTAAGAATCAGAAAATGGTGGTGCTGGCATCCATGGCCTGTGGTGACAGGACAAGGGGCAATGGCTTCAAACTACAGAAGAGGAGATTTAGATTGGATGTTAGGAAGAAGTTCTTCACTATGAGGGTGGTGGAACACTGCAACAGGTTGCCCAGGGAGGTGGTTGAGGCCCCATCCCTGGAGGCAGCATTCAAGGTGAGGCTTGCAAGGCTCTGGGCAGCCTGATTTAGTTGAGAACATCCCTGCTGACTGCTGAGGGGGTTGGGCCAGATGAGCTTCGGAGGTCCTTTTCAAACCAGACCATTCTATGACTAACAGGTAAAGGATTTAAACCATAAAGACCTCATGAGTCTCAGCAAGAGTATGTGTAGAGCCCTACAGCTGGGGAGGAACAAACCCCTGCACCAGTACAGGGGAGGGGTGACCTGCTGGGAAGCAGCTACATGAAGGAAGGACCTTGGAGTCTCAGTGGAAAATTATCCATGAGCCAGCAAAGTGCCTTTGTGGCCAAGAAGGCCAATGGTGTCCTGGGATGCATTCAGAAGAGTGTGGCCAACAGGTCAAGGGAGGTTCTCCTCCCCATCTACTCCGCCATGGTGAAACCATATCTGCAGTACTGTGTCCAGTTGTGGACTCCTCAGTTTGAGAGGGAACAACTGAAAAGAGTCCCACAGAGGCTATGAGGATGATGAAAGAACTGGGACATCTGTGTGAGGAGGAAAGGCTGAGAGCCCTCAGGCTGGTTAGTCTCAGAGGGGATTTTCTTGGTGTTTACAAGTATCTGATGGATGGGTGTCAAGAAGGGGCTGGGCTCTTTTCAGTGCTGTCCCATGAGAAGGACCTGGGGGTCTGGGTTGACGAGAAGCTCAACATGAGCCGGCAGTGTGCACATGCAGCCCAGACAGCCAACCGAGTGCTGGGCTGCATCAAGAGAAGTGTGGCCAGCAGGGCAAGGGAGGTGATTCTCCCCCTTTACTCTGCTCTCGTCAGACCCCACCTGGAGTACTGTGTGCAGTTCTGGAGCCCCCAATACAAGAAGGACATGGAACTGCTGGAGCGGGTCCAAAGGAGAGCCACGAAGATGATCAGAGGGCTGGAGCACCTCTGCTATGAGGACAGGCTGAGAGAGTTGGGGCTCTTCAGCCTGGAGAGGAGAAGGCTTCGAGGAGACCTTATAGTGGCCTTCCAGTATTTGAAGGGAGCCTACAGGAAAGCTGGGGAGGGACTATTTACACGGTCTAGTAATGTTAGGACGAGGGGGAATGGGTATAAGCTGGAAGGGGGGAAATTTAGACTGGATGTTAGGAGGAAGTTCTTTACAGTGAGGGTGGTAGGGCACTGGAATGGGTTGCCCAGGGAGGTGGTGGATGCTTCCTCCCTGGAGGTGTTTAAGGTCAGGCTGGATGAGGCCTTGGGCGGGTTGCTCTAGTGGGAGGTGTCCCTGCCTGTGGCAGGGGGTTGGAGCTGGATGATCCTTGAGGTCCCTTCCAACCTAAACCATTCTATGATTCTATGATTCTATGACAGGACAAGGGACAAAGGACGTTCCACCTCAACATGAGGAGAAAATTCTTTGGTGTGAGGGTACTGGAGCCTTGGAGGAGACTGCCCAGAGAGGTTGTCGTCTCCTCCTCTGGAGTCTTTCAAGACCCATGTGGATATGTTTCTGTGTGACCTGCCCTGGCAGAAGAGTTGGATTCAGTGATGATTTCTGGAGGTCACTTCCATACCCCTACCATTCTGTGATTCTCTAATCTTGTCAGTCTCAGACCTGCACTTCAAACACCAATCATTCACTATGTTAAGCTCTGACTTAGCACATTCATTCAGGGTCTACCAAAAACACATGCTGATACTTCAACACTCTTCCCTTTCCATACACTGCAGCTCCCTCGTGCACAAAAACATTCACCAACATCATAAACAAACACTTTCGGATTTCTCCTCCTCACCTCTCAAGCCTTTCCCCACCCCCAGCTCCACAGAGAAGGGAAATGGCACAAACTGTAGCCTAATGGCTTCACAGAAGCCACTCCAAGCAAGCGTGTGACACCAGCTGGCAACATTTATGTCAAGATGAAGCATTCCTTCTGACCTACCTGATATTATTCACACAGTCTTCATGAGCTTCAGAGAGGGTTTTGATGTGCTTTGAAGATATGGGGTCGAAGAGCAGTACTTCAGTCTGTTCACAGGCAACAGTCAACACTGACCTGCAGGTGGAAGAGCAAAGAAGAAACACTTCAGCTAAACAAACACCTGGGTACAGCAGCTTATCCCCACCCCACAGAGCACTGCTTTACCATTTGTGAGCTTTCTGTCCACACTGCACAAGATTTGCTGTAGCTTTACTGTCTCCATGCAGGTGCCTACCTAACACATAGAGCAGGTAGAAGCAAACAGTGCCCTGTTTCATTCTGAACAAGCTAACTCCTCCACAGCTCCAGTGATGGCATTATTTAAATCACAGCAGCCAAGAGGATTTACATCAGTGGGCGTTTGAGAAGTTACTTGGGAGTGAGTTATTCCATCACTCCAAGATGTGATCTGTCTGAGAGGAAAAAAGAGAATTGCGCTCTGGTGTCAAACTCACTGTTTTGTTCATGCAAGGATACTTGCCTGATGTTGCAGGAAAGAGGAAAAAAAATACAACAGCACTCAAGTGCAAAGGCATCTACTCTAAAATTTTACTGCAAATTTCCCACGAGTGTGTCCGTGTCATGGTACCACTCTGTCCATTCACTGGCAACACTTTCTGGGGGGTTGTGAGACACAAAGTTTGCTTTTCAAGGTGTCCAATGGTCAGCTGAAGAGCTCTGTGAAAGGCACAGGCCCACACCAGGTGCTATCAGCCTGCTCTCCTGTGTGGACCGACCAGCTGAGAGCCACCATCAGGTAACTGACACTGTCCCTGCATCAACCCTCATTAAAAGGGACAGCTGGCAGTATCCCCCCGCCCCCTTTCCTTCGTAACTACAACAATAGTCCCCTAAGACTGTTACAGATGTGACTCCAGCTTCACTAACACCACTCTAACAGGTGGCCAGGCTGAGGAGGGCATCTGGCTTGGCATCCATGGCAAAGCAGCACACAGATGCCCCCCAGGCTGTGTCTCGGAGATCACAGCTCTGACACCAAGGTCTGCACCACAGCCCTTCCCCAGCACCCTGCTGCTCCAGCAGTCTGCTGACTACCTGTGTTTGAGAACTGCAGTAAACCAGTAAATGCTAAAGGCTGAAAAGAGCAAAGCTTCCTGCCAGAAACCTGATTTTTCACTAAAATCTTAGGAAGTTTGGACTGAAAAGCTTCACTTTTTAAAACAGCAAGAAATCAGGGGGGTGGCTATCAGACATCACATGCTACAAACTACAGTGAAAACAATATCTGTGGCAAAAGCTGCTGTTTCCTCTCTCTGCAACTACCTGAAAGGAGGTTGTAGCCAGGTGGTGGTTGGTCTCTTCTCCCAGGCACCCAGTGACAGAACAAGAGGACGCTGTCTCAAACTGCACCAGGGCAGGTTTAGGCTGGATGTTAGGAATTCTTCATGGAAAGTGTGACTGCCCATTGGAATGGGCTGCCTGGGGAGGTGGTGAATTCACCATCCCTGGAGGTGTTTAAAAGGAGGTTGAATGAGGCACTTTGTGCGATGGTTTAGTTAATTACAAGGGTTGGGTCATAGGTGGGACTCGATGATCTTAGAGGTCTTTTCCAACCTGGTTAATTCTGTGATTCCTGAAAGCAGAGGAGTGATGAGGTAGAGACCAAAGACAGCGGCAGCAAGGCACTGCACCAGGCACCAGCAGACTCAGACTGGGAACACTGCCTACTGCTGTCCTTGTTTGCTGAGATTCGATCTCACAGCAGACACCAAACAAGGCTACCTTCATAGAATCAACCAGGCTGGAAGAGACCTCCAGGATCATCCAGTCCAACCTATCACCCAGCCCTGTCCAGTCAACTAGACCATGGCACTAAGTGCCTCATCCAGGCTTTGCTTCAACACCTCCAGGGACAGCAACTCCACCACCTCCCTGGGCAGCCCATTCCAATGCCAGTCACCCTCTGGCAAGAACTTCCTCCTAACATCCAGCCTAGACCTCCCCCGGCACAACTTGAGACTGTGTCCCCTTGTTCTNACACTTGGCCTTGTGTGGAGTTCTCATCCCACTGGCCTCTAACTTCACTACTCTAAGGATGAAGATGGAGGATGGGGATAGAGACTTTCACTGCTCTGAGGATGGAGGAAAGTCTGAGTAAGGATTTAGCATCTTCCTGTACATCCTAATTCACAACAAACTCCAGGTACTACATTTTCAAGGCCATTAACACCTTTACGTGAAAAAAAAAAAAAAAAATTAAAATCACCTTTTCTTCCCCATGGGAAGATCTCTATGTATTCACTTATAGATTTTATCAAAGAAAAAGCTTTAATGAAAAAAACAAAAACAAACAAACAAAAAACCCCACAAAACAAAAACCCAACAAAAAAGAAATCAAATACTGGGGAGAACTTACAGTGGTTTTCCAGAACTTTGTTGTGGGGCTCTCCAAATTCCTTCTTCTGCCCTCCCCACCCCTCCCCTTCCCATCTCCGGAGGTTTGAATTGGGGAAGAAAAGTGGTGTGAAAAACTGCTTTCCCCCACCCCCACCAGCTTGAAGGGGGAAACAACAAAAGGTGCCTTTTCCACACGTGTACTGACACGTGTGGAAGCCCACGCTGGAATCGGCTGGTGGTTGGCTGGATTCTTCGTACACAGCGTATACGGCAAATGGGCACAACGTCTAGGAAAAACCATAAACACAGTGATGAAAAAGGCACAGGTTCCCACCTCGGCAGAGTTCCTGCCTTTGGACAACTCCCAGTTCTGGCACCGCTCTGTGCGGTTCTGCTGCAGCACTGCTCTCGCACAGTCGTGCCACGACCTGAACGAGTCACCGACTATGAGGGAAAGGCTGAGGTCCTGAATACCTTCTTTGCCTCAATTTTCAACAGTGAGGAGGGAGCAGTTCAGGACAAGTGGCCTCTTGAACTGGGGGATGGGGTCAGGAAGTGGTGTGTTGTTGCCTTGGAAATCCACGAGGAATTAGTTCAGGACCTGCTGAGCCACTTGGACACCCACAAGTCCATGGGACCGGATGGGATCCATCCCAGGGTGCTGAGAGAGCTGGCAGCTGAGCTGGCCAAGCCACTCTCCATCATTTTCCACCAGTCCTGGCTAACCGGAGAGGTCCCAGGAGACTGGAAACTGGCCAATGTGATGCACATCCACAAGAAGGGTCGGATGGAGGAACCTGGGAACTACAGACCTGTCAGCCTGACCTCAGTGCCAGGGAAGCTGATGGAACAGGTTATC
>WAAF01014695.1:66119-141990 GCA_013400475.1 Tricholaema leucomelas
CAACGAGGCTGGTGAGAGGCCTCGAGCACAGCCCTACGAGGAGAGGCTGAGGGAGCTGGGATTGTTTAGCCTGGAGAAGAGGAGGCTCAGGGCAGACCTTATTGCTGTCTACAACTACCTGAGGGGGGGTTGTAGCCAGGAGGAAGTTGCTCTCTTCTCTCAGGTGGCCAGCACCAGAACAAGAGGACACAGCCTCAGGCTGCGCCGGGGGAAATTTAGGCGTGAGGTGAAGAGAAAGTTCTTCACTGAGAGAGTCATTGGACACTGGAATGGGCTGCCCAGGGAGGTGGTGGAGTTGCCGTCCCTGGACCTGTTCAAGGCAGGATTGGACGTGGCACTTGGTGCCACGGTCTAGCCTTGAGCTCTGTGGTAATGAGTTGGACTTGATGATCTGTGAGGTCTCTTCCAACCTTGGTAATACTGTGATACTGTGACTCTGCAAGTTTGGCAGGTCCTTAGGTCTGTTTGCAAAGTTGTCAGCAGCACTGGGACCTGGCTTTTCTTGGATCACACCGTGTCCCAACTGCCTGCCTGCTACCTCGAGCTGGGGAAGAAGCCAGCAGTATGGTCTTTGTTCCATGCTGCCAAGGCAGTACTGCTCCATGAACCTTTGCCTCGCGGAAGCTGCGGCTGATCAGACTTTTGACACTTGGATCCACGACTGGACATAACTGCCAGCGTCAGGAGGCTGCCGAGCAGCAGCGACATTCAGCACGGGATCATCGCTGAGTTCCTACCTCACCTCCCTGAGTGAAGTCTGCTGTTCCCTTCAATTCTCTGCTCAGCCTGATGTGTAAGCGGGGTAAAGCTGTGTTGTAGCTTAGCCTTTTCCTTTTCCTGACTTTGCTAAATCACTGAACTAGCTCATAAGCACCCTTGTGAAGATTTCCCGGCCAAATTAGAGCCTACAAATAAGCCTTAACTAGTTCTGTATGTGGTCTGGGTTTTCAGGAAAATAAAAATAGATCTATTTGTATAATTCAGGACATTTTTATAACACAGGAAAGATGGGGAGGTACCCATCATCAGGGAGTGTGCTGACAGGATGAGGCACAACAGCTTTAAGCTGAAAGAGGGCAGATTTAGATTAGATATTAGCATGTTGTGGGTGACCCCCTCCCTGGAGGTGTTCAAGGCCAGGCTGGGCAGGGCTTTGAGCAACCTGGTCTAGTGGAAAGTTTGTCCCTGCCCATGGCAGATGGTTTATGCTGTATGGCCTTTAAGGTCTTTCCAGCCCAAACCACGATGTGCTTCTGTGACCCTGTTCAGCATACAGATCATGTGAGTGAAACCGGAGAGATCTCTGCAAAGTTCAAAGGGGTCCTAACAGTCACAGAAACATCAACAGCCCAGAGCCTGGGCAGGCTGTCCAGCTTTGCACCAGCCTCTGGTGGGGCTCATGGAATTACCCAGGTTGGAAAACAACCTTTCAGATCAAGTCCAATCATTAACCTAACAAGTCCATGACTAAACCATGTCCCTCAGCACCATGACTGTGAATCAAAAATCTCTACAAGGACGGCAACTCAACCACCTCCCTAAGCAAGCCACTCCAATGCCTGAGGACCTCTTCAGTAACAGGCCCCACTTGAACCTCCCCCAGCACAACCTGAAGCAGTTTCCTCTTGTCCTATCAGCTGTGACTTGTGAGAAAAGCACAATCCCTATCTCGCTCCAGCCTCCTCTCAGGGAGCTGTAGAGACCAATAGTCTCCCCTCAGCCTCCTTTTCTCCAGTACCCCCAAGTCCCTCCTCTGCTCCTCACCTGCCCCCTTCTCCAGACTTTTCCTCAGTTTTGTTGTCCTTCTCTGGACCTGTTCTATCCCCTCAATGTCTTTTGTCCTTCCTGGAGTGAAGGGTGAAAAAAACCCTCAGTATTCAAGATGTGACCTCACCAGTGCTGAGTACAGGAGCATGATTGCTGCCCTGCACCTGCTGGCCACACCATTGCTAATCCAGGCCATCTGGGCACATGCTAGCTCACGTTCAGCCACCAACCAACATCCTCAGGTCCCTCTCTATGAGCAGCTCTCCAGCCACTCCTCCCCAGGCCTGTAGCAATGACGTGGTTGTTGTGGCCAAAGTGCAACCTGGCCTTTGCCCTTGCTGAATCTCAAACAGTTTCTCTTAGGCCATTGATCTAGTCTGTCTAGCTCCCTCTGCAGAGCCTACATACCCTTAAGCAGGTAAGCATCCCCACACAGCATGGTGTCACCCACATCAGTACTGTACACTGACAAGGTCTGAATAAGTACAATGACAGTGATGGTGGATCTTGGCCTGCTTAATTAGTGACTTGCAGGAAAGGTTGGGAGATCCTCAACACAGCAACATTCCCAAACAGATCAGCAGTGGTATAGAAGAAGGGAGCACGTCCCAGTGACCCTGAGTACCCAAAGCAAGCCTCTGAGGAGCAGTTCCCGTGACCAGGACACAGTAGCACCTCACCACAGCCCCAGAGCAGTGTCTTAAGGAGCCAAAGCCAGCAGAGGTAAGGAGTAGGGAGGCAGCACCGCTAATATTGGTGGGTTTTCTTCCAGGAGAGGCTTCAGAGAGACCAGACATCTCCACGGGTTAAAGCAGGACTGCGACTGCTCCAGGCTGAGCCTAACCGGCACAGAATGGGGCAGAAGACAGCCAAGACTCATCTTTTTTCACTTGTTGTTAAGGCATCTGAGGTTCAGTGCCATGGCCCTAACCTGCATTCAACACCACTGTGTGAGCCAAGCACTGCAGCCAGGTCCACGGACACATCTCTCTAACAGCAGAGCCATTTTGCTGGGTCCATTTTTGGAGGGGGAAGGTCTCAAGTTCAGCTCATCATGCAGCCTCACAAGCACCACGTGCAAGGGAGGCAAGAACAGGAACTACACCTTCTGCCACAAACTTGCACAAATGATCTTAAACCACAGCCCAGGTGTGCTGTTCCTGCAGCTGGCAGCTTCTGCATTTGTAGAGAACATCCACGTAAGTGATCTTCTAGTTCAGTGACTGTGGCTAATCCAGAGGAGCAACCTACCACCGCACACAGGACCTTGCTCAGGACATTCAGGCTGGGCATCCATAGAGGTAGCTGCTTTCCAGCAACGGTCACTTGAGAATGGTTTTGATAGTCTCTAGAAATTTAATTTGTCCTTTTCACAAAACAGAGGCAGAAACAAGGATCTGAAATATGCTTCTACAGCACAATTACAGCAAAACTGTCATCATTTCATGTGTTCATGGAGCGAGAACTCTGCTCCGAGGAAAACTCACTGGGAACAGAAAAGCTGACCGGTCATCAAGGGTCACAAAAAAGATTCCGAACTTAACTGTCCAAACTGAAAACACTGCTGCACCCACCCGAGGCTTCAACTTCGCTCTGCCAAGAAGGCTTCCCCCACAAGCTCACTGCAACAAACAGGCATGGATCTCTGAACCCAGCTCGGCCGTGCCACGGGCCTAGCCTATACCCAACACCACCCAGTGTATGCCGAGCTTGCTGCCAGCGCTTCCATCCCTAACGAATGCAGCAGTCTCTTGCTTTTGCCCGCACTGTCACACAGCTGTGCTGCGGACACCTCCACACGCACCTGCGGCACTGACCCGCAGAACTCACGGCACTCCAAGTGAATAAACAAGCCTCGTGTTTTGAAAGGGCGCTCAGCGGCCTGCGGACACCCCACACGAGTGCTCTCCAGGTTGCAAAAAAGGTCCCACCTTGTCCTCAATCCTGAGCCTCAGTTTACCGTCCCCCCGCCTACCGCGAGGAGGACCCAAGGGAGTGAGGAGCCCCGCCGGAGAGGGGGATCGCACATGGTCGCAGAGTACTCTATGTCACCCCTGCCCGGCTCCACCCATGTCCGGTGCCCGCTGTCCGTACCCCGACTGCCACACGCTGCGAGACACCAGACAGATACTCTACAATGGGACGAGTCCTGATATGGCATCCGGGCAGCCGCTGGCAGACAGGTACCAGCGCTAGGGCCCGACGAGCCGGGCCCGTCTCTCTGGTTCTCCTCCAGAAGAGACGCCTCAGACCTCACGGTGCCCCAGGCACTCCCAAGTCGATACAAGGTAGCCTCAAGGCACAGAGGGGAGGGATGAGGGGCCACAAGCCCTGCCGAGCAACCGGGAGTGGCAGAGACGCTGCTGCGCACCGGGGTACCCGCGCCCTCCTGCATCCAGGACAGTCGGGCAGAGGCAGGGGTGGAACAGCGGCGGGGAACCGGGGGGAACGAGGGGAGCGCGGAGCCCTACCCGTCAGGCGAATACTCAAGGTTGAAGACGGCGCCGTGCGTGCGGGTACTGAGGTACACGGAGTCGGCAGGCTGTATGGATCCGTACAGCCCGGTCATGGCGCCGAAGGTGTCCCGCGACGGGTCCACGGCGGCGCTGCGGCCCAGGCAGCGCCCGCGCAGCCAGCCGAACAGGCCGCCCCCCCTCGGCACCGCCCGCAGGGAGGCGGGCTGCAGCGCCAGCTCCATGCCGGCGGGCGAGCCGGGCCCCGGGACCGCCGAGCCAGCGCCGGTCCCTGCCTGGGGGTCCTCCTCCTCCTCCGCACTTATGGCGCGGGCATCGCCTGGCCGCGCCTCCTTTTACCCTCCACCGGCAGCACGGCGCCTGCGCGTCCGCGGCTGCGCGCTGCTCCGCCCCCAGCGGCACCGCGCAGGGAGGCTGCGGCCGGCGGCGGTGGTTGAGCGGCGTCCGGAGCTCCACCGCCCCGGGCACGTAGGCCACGGGCTGCCCAGCAGACCACAGGCTTAGTCCACCCAGCAGATCCTAGGCTGCCCTGCACGAGGCTCGAGTTCACATTGCCTCAGACTATCTCCCATCCCCCGCACGGCCTCGACCTCGTTGGCAGCATCGAGTGCCGAGGGCAGGCAGTGCCGGTCTCCACGTGGTCAGCAGCCCCAGTGACCCATAGCACACACAGAGCAGCCGGGCGCCGTGACACAGGTTAGATCTCCCACTGCTGGGCTGGCAGGAGGGCACGGAATAGCCTACCTTCAGTCGTACCGTGACCCTGTCAGCTCACTGCCTGCACAGCGAGCACAGACACCAGGACTGTCTTAGCCCTGCCCGAAGCACTGAAGTTAGCACAGCATGTACCCAAGAAGTCTCACTGGACTTGCCAGCGTGGTGTTGCAACAGCATGAGGGATTATAGTTTTAAACTAGAAAAAGAGAAAGACAGACTAGACAAAAGGGAGAAATGCTTTACTATGAGGGTGGCAAAACACTGGCACAGGTTTTTCAGAGGTAATGTATGCACCATCCCTGAAAGCATTCCAGGTCACATTGGATGAGGAAGTTAAAGATGCTTCTCCTCACTGCAGCAGGGTTGGACTAGACCTGTAAAGGTTCCTTCCAACCAAAATCGTTCTGTGACTGACAAGGAAGGACAAGGGAGCTCCAGCATCCCTCATCCCCACAGCCTGGCTTTACTTTTTGATCCTTCCACACATGCAGAAATAAGGCACACTAGCTTGAGATTTAAGAGCTTGATTGTGATATGGGGATATGAAGAAATAGGGAGTGACCAAAGGTATATCTATACTAGAAACAAAGAAACAGAATAGGTAATCATAGAGAAGTAGATGACTAACAAGGGGAAAAGATGGTCTTAATCATTAACAAAGGATGTATTCTCAAGTAGCAATGTGAAAACATTCCAAGGCCAAAGCAAGGCAAAAAAAACAAATACTTCACAATGTTATCTGGGATGGAGGAGGAGGACTGACCAGCACTCACCATAATCCTATCAGCCAGTACCCATGAGGAGGATAAGCAGAAGACCATCAAGGAGATAGGCTGACAAGGGTACTACAAACCTGCATGGTCATCACATGCCAGCCAGGGGTGAAAAGTACATTGTGATGAAGACTCACAGCCTTCCTCCAATCGACCACTGCCCACATTTGAAGGACCCTTGCCCACAATTTCAGAAGGGAACTACGCAAGCGCAGAGGACTGATGAGATAATTAACATAGGAAGCGGGAGCAGGCGGGGTTTAGTGATAAGAATGTACAGGCGTTTCATTAATATGCATGGGTTCAGTGTATAAATGTGGGGTGCTTGCTCCTTTGGGCATGCACGATTTTGGAGGAGATATCCCCTGTGCATCTTGCGCAATAAACATACCTACTTTATAACTTTCGAGTTATAGAGTCCTTCCCGTACGTCAATTGATCACTCACATACAGAGGCATCAGACCGCGACATTAGGCGCACTCGGTTTCCTCCTTCTCTTTCTCCCCACGTGGCACCCTGCCCATATTGTAGAATTCCTTGTTTGGACGCAGGTCAATGAAGTGGGCTATGCGATTAGACATGGCAAAGAAAGCAGAAATCATGCCAATGTCCCAAGCATCTTCACGGTCAAACCCATGCCTCTCTAGCTTCTGGAAATGCTCTTCAGTGATGTTTTTGGCTTGACAGACCGCAAGAGCAAACTCCAGCATTGCCAGTTCCCGGTCACTCAGGTCAGCCAGCTTCCAGTTCACAGCGACCTGTGAGAAGGCAGAACAGCAGAGGCAGCACAAATGGACCCAACATACAGCCTAACTAGGCAACCAACTTCTTCGTTCTGCAAAACAAGGAGGTGGCAGCACATAGGCTCTTACTTAGCACCTGAACTGAGGATGATGCCTCTCTTTTACCCACCTTCTCCTCTCAGGAATTGGTGGCAGTTCTGCCGAGCAGGCTTTGGAGGAGTTATTGAAATGGGACCCAATGCTGCCAGGATGCTGTAGCTCCCCATTGGTAGCAAGATCCCCCACAGACCAGGTTAAAGCAGCAGAGAACACTGCAGAAGGCTAAATGCTCTGCTCTGCAGGTCAGCAGTCCCTCTCTGCATCTTGCTTGAACACTGACGAGCATACACAGAACCCATCTTGAGGTCCTACTCTCTCTGCTCACCAGTAAAATCTACTCAGACATGTACTGAGTTAAGGCCTCAGACATAAAGATTTCTGGGAACTACTGAAGACTTATGGGTCAAAGCTTCAGGTGACAGGGCAGACACATGAGGGTCATTCCCACTTCCCAGAGGACCATGTGAGGGAGGCAGAGCACGCATTGCTGTAATGCCACTGACCTGGTCAGCCAGCGCAGGCTGCTTGGAGTAGATCCGATGAAGTGCTCCGTGTGCAATCACACAGTAGGGACATCTGTTCACACTGCTTGTAGCCACAATTATGAGTTCTTTGTCTGCCTTGCTGAGTTGCCCTACAGGGACAGCAGAGGACTTGTCACAGATTGCTATTAAAAATGCCCACCACAGCAAGTATCACACGAAACTGGAAGGCGAAAAGCTCTGGGTACAAGCTGCCTGCAACCAAAGCTCCTGGATGACAGGACAAGGGGCAAAAGTTTCAAACTGGAAGACCACAGGTTTACACTGGACATAACGAGAAAATGTTTTACAATAAGGGTGGTGAGGCACTGGAACAAGTCCAGAGTGACAAGTGGAGTCTTCAAGTTCAGGTTGGATGGGGCCTTGAGTAGCCTGGTGTAATAGGATGTGTCCCTGCCCATAGCAGCAGGGCTGGAACTACATGGTCTTTAAGGTATCTTCCAATTCAGAACTTTCTGTGATACTATAATACTTGTGACCAAATTATCTGCATAGTTGCAGTTGCAGATGCAGTTGTGGGGCATCTAATTACAATGAAGGACAGGAGGTTTGATCAACAGGGGAGCAACAATTCTACAGGACAGAAAAAACTCAGCAAAACAAAATCAGTTGTTGACTGAGGGGGAAGCTGGGCTGGTGCTTCCCTGCATACATCTCAGAAGCTAACAGCTGCTGAGGATATTGTCTGTCCTTCCTGTGATGCTTTATAGCTGATTTTACAGAAAAGTGCAGTGGTCTAAAACCTGTTGAGCAGGTTTCATCAAGCAAATATTATTGGCAGCTTTTGAAAGCAGAAAGAAAACTGTAAGAGATTATAAGGTACCCTAGGACGAGTGCTTTGAGAACTTCCAGTGACCACCAGACCAACAAACCACAGCTTGGGTAAAGAGGAGTCAGAAGAGGCCTGCCTTCTCTGGTAGCAGTATCATAGTTCTGCAGGAGAGACACTGAAGAGGATGGGATGCAAAACAGCCCTACTCTTCATGTCAGACAAAAAGGAAGCATGGGAACACGAAAGGGGAAAGGAAGTCTCATACAGGGGGGTGCATCGCTTCATGCCAGCAGCACAAGAGAGCAGAGCTTCACAGAGAGATCAGGTGGGAGATGCCTAAGATTGCACTCCTTGCTGCCTCCAGAACTTACCAAGACACTCCTCCTGAGGCCTCATCTCACATCATCAGGAGAAGCAGACTACACACACCAAATTATTTTGCAAAAGCTGGGGTTTACTTCTGTCCTGGGAGGCTAATAGGCCTGAAACATGTCTTGGCTTGCCCCACCCTTCTGCTGATGGGGGAAGCAAGGGTGTGAGGAAAACAAAAGCTTGGGCCATTAAGTCCCCTCCCAAAGTGATAAACAGGTACCTACAGGTGCTTAGGTACTTGTTAGTGTCTTGCCCAAATAAGGGTATGTGCTGGTTTGAGACTGAAATATTTTGCTGAGAGAAATTAAATCCTTAGCTGTGAGAAGAAAGAAACCCTGCATCACTCATTCTTCTCTTGAGAAACACAATTAGTCAAAATACAGATTAAGACTGGCACTTCTCACACACACACTGCTCAGCTCTCACTTCTGGCTCTGCCTTCTTTCTGGCAGCCTGCTAGCTGGCTGACTCTGCCTTTAACTCTCTAATCCACTTAATCCTTTTTCCTCTAACCTCCTTGTCGTTTTTGGTTTTTTCTTGGGTTTTTTTTTTTTTTTTTTTTGACATCTCACCTCAGATCTCCAGATTCATCACGTGGGTTGATCTGGTTATTTCTGAAGAGAGGGAAAGAGGGAGAGGGAAGGAGGTGTGGGCTGGGAGCCCTCCTGGGAACTTTGTTTCTGGGAGGGGTATTGTGTTTCTGTGATACTTTTAATTTGTATATAACTGTATGTATTTGTGTATATATGCCTGTATATTGTGCCAAGATGTAAATATAGCTTCATTCTAGATTTCCAGCCGTCTCAGTCTAGTCTGGGTGATTTTCTTAAGTGTGCGGGGGCAGATAACTCCCACACCATCACAGGGTAATCAAGCCTTGGTTTCACCTAATATGGTCAGTTTTGCAAATGCCATTTTGATTGGTGAATCTGTGGCTCTGCCTCATGCTTCAGACTAGCTTAGCCCTGATGTTTTTGGCTTGAACTACCTGGAAACTTAAGTGCCTCACGTTTCCCAGGAGAAGGCATTTAAGTGCCTCATGATGTGGCAAAAAGTGCCACCGACATTGTGCTCTCTGCACATCTGCAAGAGATCCTGCCTGCACCTCTGCAAACCTCCATGTCAAGAGGAACCAGGATCAGGACCATCTGCCTCTTACCAAGCACCCTGGGAAGATCTGGAAGCCTCTCAATGGCTGAGCAGTTCCAACACTGCCACTAAGGAGCCAGGGACTAGCTTGAAATTCCTACCCCACCGCTGTGAGTAGCACAGACTTGCCCTAGGCTCCAGGCTACCTATTTGTGAGGCAAAGCCATTTTGTGGCTAAATTTTCCAATTTTCTGGTTCTCCTAAATGAGGAAATTGCTCAAAAGCATCCTTGTGAAGATCTTCCCAACTGAATGAGAACCCAAATGTAACTAATTTGTATATAGTTGTGGGTGAGGCTTTCCAGAAATAAAAATAACTACCTACTTTATACTTCCTGCCTCATTAATTGCCCCAACTAAATCCGCTTTAGCAAAAGCTGTAAGAACAGGCCCAGGGGCTTGATGCCATGGAAGTATGAGAGGAACAGGCAGCTCTCAACATGCTGGAGAGCTGTGCAGTGTTCCCAGTAGCAGTGTTGTTGCCAGCACTCCCTTATTGCCTTGCTCACTGCTCATATCCTCTCCCTGCTGCTACATGGTATGAACACCCTGTTACAGCACATGAAGAATCATAAGCACAGACTCTATTGCAGACTTTGCATGCTCCTCTTGGGCAGCTCATGGCCAAGAACCGTTGTGAAGGAAGAAAGACAGGCAGGCTCAGCAGGGACCTGCCCTCCCTCAGGAGCTGTTTTTTACTGGTCACATGACTGGGATCCCACTACAGTGCCAGGCTGCACAACCAGACTGGTATGGAACTTGACTGAGCCCCAGGCTGACCTGGCTTGATCTTCTTCATGCTCACAGACTTGAACCAGTTACAGCTGTCAGACCTGCCCTGCTCACCTTATTTGGCAGCATGAGCATGCAGCCTTGTCCAAAAGAAATCACCTGTGCCTGTTCCCTGCCAGCACACTCCTGCCTCACCTTCCCTTAGGCAGCATTCTCTCCTTTCTCTGTCCTGATACAAAGGCAGCACAGTGAGGCAGCAGAGCTCAGCTTTGGAACTGCCTTTGAACCACAAGCTAAAGTGTGTGAAGCTATAGGCAAGAGGAACAAAGCCAGAAACAGCTATGCAGTTCCAGACTCTGCCAGCTGTTGCTATGCGCTGGGAGAAGACAGTGATGGAACGCATCTGATGGTGTCAGAAGGGTCCTTTCTAGCAACTTTTCACATCTAGAAAAAGGAAGAGCACTTGAGGTGATGATATGGTTTACCTGTGTCTTTGTTCATAATGGCATTGTAGTAAGCAAAAAAAGCTCTGAATTCAGCAGGTCTGTGAGACATAGCTTTGAACACATTGGGCAGGAATCCAGTCTATTCACAGGGAAAGAGAAACAGAAACAGTCACTTAGCACAGACAGCAATTTTAACAAGTGAGGCTTGGAGCACAGTTTGTTAATACAGCAGGCTAGGGAATCTCTGCAGACCCATTCTCTTGCCCCTTGAGCCCACATGTATATGGCTGATCTTGTCATCAGGTGTAGCTGCAGTGTTACGCTGTGGCTAACTGGTCCACTTACTGCAGCCACAGCACCAATAACCACAGTCTCTGGAGAGCAGCTCACCAGTGTGGCTGTCTCCACTTGCTGTTGCATTTGACCATCCCAACCCTTTCACAACTCTCTTGGTCCCTTTAGGCTTACCAGACATGAGGCAAGGCTGACACAACCTAAGCAGCAGGCCCTTGGCTGACAACTGCTCTACATGCTGGCACAAAGGTGCTACCCTATTTCACCTACCATTTGTCCCCAGTAACTGCTGATGCCCAGGCTCTTTCTTCATCTCTCCCATAGAACTGTTTGATGTCTCCACATGCAGGACCAGCTCCGTAGGTCCCAGCCATCAGATGAGGTTTCTCAGCCCCATTGCCTGGCTGCCCACTGCAATTCTGAACAGTTTGGGTTTGCTATAATTGTGGAAAGGGCTCACAGGCTCTTCAGGCTATCATGGAAAAGGAGAGCAACCCCTCACTTTCCTCCTCTGTACCACAACTGCCTATGCTTCCTCGTCTCCCCCTCTGCTTGCTGCTAGGTTACCGAGAGGAAGCTCTTCCCTCATCTCCCACAAGCCACCAGGAACCTCTGGCAACAGAGGCTGGCAGCACTGTTTGGATGTCCAAGCCTTCTGGTTTCACTGGCTCCTACACACACGTCATTGCTGATCCCTGCAGTGCACAAACACACAGTGGGTTGCGTCACAACATGTGACACTGGAGCTGGCTCTTCCTTTGTACATCATGTTTACCCCAAGACTGCTGCGAGTTTCAGGAGTGCCACTGCAAACAGAGCACAGGGATAGATAGGCACAAGCCCAAGCTGTAGCTCTTGGGAGAGAAGTCTCTGTGGAGCCGTGGCTGGTGGAGTCTTTCAGCCACCAGGAAGAACTATGCGTCATTCCTCTCTTCAGTAGTGGAGAAGGAAACTTGTTCAGTTCCCTCTTTCTCCCCTTGCAGTTTGCAGCCTGTTGGGCTTGGGAGAAACATGTCTAAGTTCAAATGCATAAATACCCTAAGCCTTTCAATACTGTCATCAAAACAACTCCTTCCTTGCATCTTCTCCCTTGACGGTGTCAAAAATATGTCTAATGGTTTGTCAAATCAACACACGACGCTCTCCCAGAAAAACAAGTGTTCCAGCTCGTCTTGTGTGTAAGATACCATCTGAAACAACCTGCTACTATCATGGAACCAGCCAGACCCCAAATCCTGTCACCACAATGCCCAATCACTAGCAAAATTCCCATTCTGTGGACTGGAAGCTTTGCATGAAGTGTTGGCTATCCTGACCTTCTGTCAGCTTGGTGTTAGCCCCAGGTGGACGAGAGCTGCTTTCTTACTGGACCCTTCTTTGGACCCTTTTGACTGACAGAATCTTGCAGAAGTCCTTTACCTTCATCTCTATTTCCTCCATGAGCTCCACGATGTCATATGGCATGTCCTTCTTGTTGGGTACTGGGTACCGCCCAACAGGCCTCTCCTCCTTGGTGCTGTATGCAAGCCAGGGCTGCCTTTGGAGTGCCCCTGAGGCCAGAAGAGGTAGCAGCTGGAGAGAAAAGGGGCAGGGGAGTTTGTTATTTGGAAGGAGACATACCACCTCAGCAGCCTGTGGCAGGAGGACTTTTCTTCAGCTGCTCCTATTTTGACAGAACTCGGGGTCAGTTCTGTCACTGCAAGCTACTTGCTGCTCCACCAGAAGGGCAGTCAGGACCCTGGAATGAAAGCACCCAAGTCTTGCTCCCAACTATAGCCCAAAGATGCTCTATGGGTACCTGGCAAGCATCACCTCCCCTTGCTTCTCTCTTATCCACCACCTCAGCTGCAAGCCACAGCTGAGCTTCTTGCAGTCATGGGACAGCCCACCTACACCGGTGCTGAACCTATGGCCTCTCCCCAGATCAAAAGGTGTTTGCCACTACCAATGCTGTTTCCTGCCACATAGCAACATCATGTGGATATCCAGCAGGGGCCCTAACAGATCTTCCCTACCAAAAGGGTACAAAGAATAAATTCAAGGCCTTTTATTTTTCTGCCAATGAGCCCTCTCGAGGCAAAGCCACCTTCTCCCCTGGAGGCCTAGAGCAGACAGCATTGGACAGGGTTTGATACTGATAAGACCAAGCCACCCTTCATAGTGCTCCACTGCTGTAAGGTAATTTGTGTTCTTGTAGCATCAAGGCTGCAGGTTGTGTCAGCTACTCAGCTGTGTGGCAAAAGGCAACAGCAGCTGCATCTTTACCAGCATGCTGAGCAGCTGAGTACAGGGCCTCAGTGGTGGGCAGTGGATGCAACTGTGGAACCAGTGCCCAGGGATCCTGAGCCCAGCTTGGAGCACACCTTTAGTGCTTCCTTGGTTCTCCCTGCACCACAGCAGTGCAGAACCTTCCCAGGATACCTCATCACCCCACCACCACATAGTTGTCTTCACAATTTTAGGATGAAAATAAAACCTGCTGGATCATACATTCTTTAAGTGTTTTTTCTTGGCATTTAATCAGCTCTGGCCTGGAATGCCATGACACCACTGCAGCATAAACCAGTGACAAGGACTGCCACGTCAGAGACACCTCCACTTGCTGCTATAGGGAAATAAGACACTGGAAGAGCTGCACCAGACTGTATCCACGACTGACAGTAATGAGAAGAACACTAAAGCAAGTGTAAACAGGAAAATAATCTCAGAAATGAAACTTCTGGCAATTTAAGTACAAAGACACGCCGAGGTGCAGCAAGCAGCTGCTTTACGCCGCTGGAAGCAAGGGCTACCACTACACAGCTGTACACCAGGTGCAGACCGGAGCAGGGCCCTACATGTCACGGTTAAGGCTCTAGCGGGAGGACCTCCGTCGTTCCGCGGAGGCCACAGCCGGTGTACATATCGCTATTCTTTTCCACCGCCTGTCCCAGGAGGGGCTGCCCGGGCCGGCCGCCCACGCAGCCGAGGGCACCGAAGCCAGCTCCGGCCCCTGGCCCGCGTTTGGCCAGGAGCCACCCTCGCCGCCCTAGAGACGCAGGGACCTGGTCGCTTCCCGCTGCCTGGACCCCACCGAGCAGAGCCCCCCCCCCTTCCCGCGGCCCCGGGCCGAGCCCCTACTCACGGGCGGGCGGGCGCGGCACAGCCGCAGAGCGCGCAGCGTAACGCAGCTCATGTCCCGTCCTCCCGTCGCGGGACGCCTGGAGAGGAAGTCGGGGCCGCAGCGGGCGGGCAGGGCACGACGCGGCGCGGCGCGGCACGGCACGGCACGGCACGGCCCAGCCTGCCCACCCCCGCTAAGCCTCTCCACCCCCTCCAGTCCCCGGAGCGGCAGCGCGCTCTCTCCTGTTACAACCGCGGCGCTCCCGGGAGCGCCCGCCCCAGGCCTGCCCCCGGCCCGCCCCAGGCCTGCCCCCGTCGCTCCTCCTCGCTGGCTGCAGCCCCGCCCCGGACCGAGAAGCGGCGATGGCGGGAGGCTGTGGTACTGGCGGTGGTCTGCCGGCGGAGCTCGACGGGGAGGCAGACGTGTTTTGCGAGGCCTTTCGCTTGCTGCGGATCGAGCCCTCAGCTGTCAGCCTCTGTGCAGGGCAGGAGGGCGGTGAGGCGCCGTGCTCGGTAGGTGCCGTGGGGCAGGGCTGGCTGAGCCGGGCCTTTGGCGGGAGGAGCCCGCAGGCCTGAAGCTCCGCTGCCCCCACAGCGGAACGTGCTGCGGAAGCGGAGGCGCTGGGAGCGAGTGCTGGCGGCGAGGAGAAGGAAGCGGACGCAGGAGCGAGAGAGGAGCCGGGCCCGGCGGACCGAGAACCCAGGTATGGAGCTGCGCGGCACGGCCTCGCCCAGAGAGATCTGGCTGGAGGTGGGCGAGGGCCCACTGGGACTGAGCTGCGTCACCTTGCCCTACCATATCCCCTACCTGCCCTGTCCTTTCCCTTGCAGGGACTGCCATCCGGAATGGTGGCAGGGCCTTGGCCTCCCTCGCCAAAGAACGGCTTTTGCAGGCCCGGGACTCGGGACCCCGGCTCTGCATAGACCTCGGCGTGGCTGCACGTATGACGGAGAAGGTATGGGAGCTTGTGCACTGCTTGCCAGCACAATCCTTGTCCAGAGTGCAGAAACCTCTTAGAGATCCAGTGGACATGCCCCATTGTATTCTAGACACAACCTGGCAGCCGCCCTGATCATAGCATCATGAATGCTTTGAGTTAGACAGGACATTTTAAAGGTTTCATTCAACCATCTCATCTGTCTATCCATCTGCTTTTGCTCTGGAAAATGGCCAGGGGAGAGAGGGTGGCTGAGGCAAGTTGCTGGTTTATTCTAGCGGTGCAGGGAGACTGAGAAAATCTCCAGATGGGACATTTGAGGGTGTGCATAGCAGCTCTCCTAAATTCAGCGACTGGCAGTTGCTGGCTTCTTGAGGCCCATATATAGCTGAGCTGTGCTTTCCAGGAACAGCCTTTACAGAATCTCAGGAAATCCTGGGTGACACAGACATCAGGGATGCCTGCAGGCCATGAGTGGAGCTGTGCTGCCCTGGGTTTGTGGGTCACTTCTTTGTTGTCTGTTGAAGGAAACGAGCCGCCTGGCCTCCCAGATCAGAAGACTCTATGGGGCAAACAGGCGAGCAGAGAAGCCCTTCTGGCTCTACTTGACGGAGTTTGCTGAGGGCTCACTGATCTACAGGGAATGTTTGCGCATGAATGACGGCTTCTGCAACTACTTGGTAAGACTATCTGACCGCAGCCCTCTGGAGGCTCCTAGCACCCTGCAGCCATAGTGCTGGCCCAGGACAAGCTGAGGTGGGATGAGAGCTGTGAGTGGTGTAGGAATGCAGTTCAGTGACAGTGGTTAAGATTGCACCTTCCCAGCCACCGATGTGAGACAAAAACTGACATGTAATGCAGTGATGTGCAAGGCCTTCACGTTAGAGCTCATTTTCTTCCTGCCAGCAACAGAATTACTTGTGCAGAGAGACTTGTTGTACTGGGGACAGGCAGACACAGCAGGCTGGTTACAGCTCACTCATTCCTGCCCTAAGTTTCTGTATGCAGCTTGGTGTGAGATCTACATGTACAAGTTATGGCAGTGACATTAAGTCATGTTCCACAGCGTGTGTGGGGCTGCATCTGCTACCAGTAAGGAGAAAAATCCACCCCAGTGGAGATCCCCAAATCTCTTATTTAAAATGAGGTAATTATTGCTGATCTCCCTTTCTCATTTTGATAATTTAATGAATTTTGAGGTTAAGTACTGTTCAGTGCTCATCTAGAAATAGTTTCTAGTCTAAAAACTCATTTCTGCAGAAGTTCAGACACCTAAGGCAGAAGTGCTAGATCCAGAACATTTCTGCAAGTGGGAGTGGGTTTTGCTCTGGCAGACGGACTTTGGGCTAATGGATTCCCTCTCCCTGTCTTAATTTTTGAGATGGATACAACTCAAGAAAGCTACCTGGACTTGTTTCCTGTAGATGCAGTTGTTTATCTCACTCCTGACTCAGAGAATGGTAAATATTTTACATGCTTTAGGCACAGGAGAACTAGGGCAAAAGGTTGGGTTTTAAGCTTTTATTTTTGACACTATGGCATGCTTCAGGTGATTGAGGCATTTATGTCTCAAATTGCATGAACTGCACCGTGCATGTGGTTCTGTTGCTTAGTCTCATACTACCTCAGTCTGTTTTGACATAGAGTGAGGTTTCAACTCAGGGCTGTGTGAGATCTGCAGCAGACTTAACTGAATATCTATCTGTAGACAGCCCTGTAGTTTGTAGCAGAGATGCTGTGGTAGTTTTGGATACAGTCTTAATTACATCTTTCTCTGAAATAATGCAGCAGGTATAATGCTCTCTTTGTTGCTAAATTGGCTGTTATTTTCCTCTCTTACCCCATTTCTAGCCAGCCATATGTTTGTGAGGCTGTAGGTCTCTGTCTTGTTTTACCCGGATGCCTTACTCTGATAAAAGAGTCTGGCACACTAGGGAGGGTAAAAGTTTTTGGAGGAGACTGACAGTGGGCAGATGCCTGTGAAGCAGGTTGGGACCAGACTGGGCAGCTCAGCCACAGCAAGACAGGAGTTACACGGAGCAGTGCAGAGGACCTCTGCCGCCCTCTGCTTTCAGCCTGCATCTCTCCCTTTAAGCCCACGGCTGAGCGCTGTCAGCTGATTCTAGCCCGCAGGAGTCCTGCGTGGTCAGAGGCTCCAGGGTAAAGGGTGAACCTGGCCATGGCTTTCTCACAGGAGTAGGTTCTTTATTGAAGAATGGTGTAGAGCGGGATTTTACCATTGTTTGGTGGTGAGTAAATGCTTCTTTTGTTTCTAGTCCTTGAAGATATTGATGCAAATAAAGTGTACATCCTTGGAGGCCTGGTGGATGAGAGTATTCACAAGGTGAGTAGTAGCCTGTTGGAAGATGAAGGTGCTGTCTGCCCCATTCTGTCCTGAAGAGCAGAGATAGGGCTGCTGCATTTGAGGCATCACTGTTGAGCCAGCAGCCATTTTCGAGTTTCTGCCTGGGTTCAGCACCAGGCTGAGGGAGACTGCAGCAGTCTGAGTGAAGTAACCTCAGGAGTTTTCAGCTCTGTAGTTGCTCATGCTCAGTGATGTGTATGTTCTGCATGTACATGCTGGACAGCTTGTTCTTGTTGCCCTTGCAGAAGCTGACCCTGCAAAGGGCACAGGAGCAGGCCGTGCAAACAGCCCGGCTGCCCATCCGCGAGTACATGGTGAAATCCACCAGCAGCAGGAACTACCACTCGGAGACACTGGCAATCAACCAAGGTGAGCCTGGGGCCCTGTTGCATGTTTGGGCCAGAGCAGGAGAGGACTGCTGTGGAGCAGCAGTGCTTTTGAAATAGAGGTCCAGTGCTGCTTAACAGGAGGAACACTGGGAGCAGAGATTTCTCTTGGAATGTTTTAACCCAACTGTTTTAAAGATCTTGTGTGCTGCTCTGCATCACTTAGGTGAGCAGGACTCACATCAGCCGCTCTGCACAAATCAGTGAGTGGTCTGGGGAGGTCTTAGGTGGCTGCTGCAGCAAGTCAGACAAGGACTCAGACAGGAGAGGCCTGTTGGGCTCAGTCAAGGCTCACACTACCAGAGTGAGTGGTTTGTGTGCTGTACCACTCTGATAGCTCCATGTTGCAACCACAAGCTGGACCAGCTGGTCATGTCAGTGGATGTGCCCATGCCCCTCCATCTCTGTTGGCAGTCTGTGGCTTTGTAATGTGACCACCTCTGTACTAGGGACTGTGGTCATGTCCTAGGCCAGCTCTACTAGTGTCTTACCTCTGATATAAAGACTTTAAGGCCAGTTCCCTCAGAAGAGGGCAGAGGAGCTGGTGGGGAGCTCTCCAGAGCACCAAGCAGAGCTGCAAGAGATCACATCTGTGTCAGAACAACCCCGATGGGGGGACATGGTACCTGAGTAGCAGTGGTAGAAGCACAGCAACTGTAACCCACTGGATGTACAGTCTGCAGTCAGAATAGTGATGGGAGTACCTTGCTTTAGGTGACACAGCTTCTGCTTTTCCCAGCCAGAGGTCCCTGCAGTCATATTCAGAAGAGCCATCTGCTCCTGCATGAGCTGCCTCAGGTACTTGCTCATCAGGCTTTTAATCAGAGGCAGCGCAGACCCCACCAGCTGCTGTAACTTGTGGGTGTTTTGCAGCCAGTGGGGTGTGTGTTACTGTGCTTGCAGTTGGCACTGCTGTCACAGCATGGGACTTCTCTCTGTTTCCAACAGTCTTTGATGTTTTATCCACTTACTACAAGACCCGAAGCTGGCCAGCAGCCCTGAAGGCGGGAGTTTCTGCTGGAAAAGGCTACGTGCTGCCGGATACAGTGAAATAAGGGGAAGCACTTCAGCATGACAGTGCGGCATTTTGTGATGCAAGGAGCTGTGCAGGCAGGAGAGGCAAACCAAAGAATCCAGGCAGAGGCACCAGCATGACCGTGCATAAACACCTCTGAGTAAGGACCTTGCTGAGAGTGATGTGTTCTACCTCATCTGCTCACCCCTGGAAGTGACTTTTCCCCTTGAACAAAGAACAAAAGCCAGTGGAGGCCAGTGCCAAAGAAAGACTGGCAATTTGGTTTGGATTCTCTGCAGATGCTTGTTCTGACTTGGGCATCTGCATTTGGTCAGGGAGGGAAAGGAGAGCTTTAAAAGGTATTTCTTTCATCTTGATTAAACATAAGGTGAAGTGAGTATTGCATATCTCACTGGTGAAGAAAATTCCTTCCCCTAGAAAAAGTCAGGGAAGTGGGAAGTGAGTCCCAATAAAGGACCTCATTCCCAGGTGTACCATACCCTAAAAACTTTATACCAGAGGGCCCAAAGGCTTGGTGTTCTGTGCAGATAACCTAAACATCTGAAATGAAATGTTTTAAACCCTCAGGGTGTCCTTGCAGATATGGACACTTGGGGTATCCACAAAAAGTGATGGGAGAAGCTCACTTTCTGGAGAGGTGTGTGAGACTTGGCTGCAGCCTGCACTGGGAGCTGTGATGTATTTCACTGCTGCAGCAGAGTTTTTGATGCGTGTAGGTGTGCCACCTCAGCCACTGTCGCTAAAAACCCATCCCTCATGGTCAGTGACTGTGTGACCACCTGTGGAAAGACCTGAAGGTCCTCAGGCAAATTACAATCCTTGTAGAGAGAATTTTACTAACAGGACATGAAAAGATAAACATGAGCAACCTGTGCTGGGAAGTGTCCTTGAGTACATCCTGGGAATGAAGATACCAGGCTCTGGGTAGCACCCCGCACATGCAGCTGCAGGGGGTGGAGTGCCAGCTGCAAGTGGGCAGAGTTAGCCAGCCCCAGAGGCTGACCCTCAGAATGTTATGGTTAAATTGCCTATCCATGCCATGCCTGTAACCCTGGACCAACTGGAGCTATCCATATGTAACCAACCCTGAACTAAGTCAGTTGTGCACACCTCTTCTAAGAAAGCAGATAAGTTACTGTATCACGGAAATAAAGCGGAGAATGACCACCTAACCACATTGGTGAACCAAGAGTCATTTTATCCCAGGTGCAACACCGACAAATCCCATTTGCTCATATGCTTTTATTTCTCCTTCTCATCAAGAGCCTCTTCCACTACTTGGTGTCCAGTGCCTGTGAGATGCTAGCAGCAGAGCCTGCAGCAGCAGCAGGGTGGGTGCTGCCTCCTGCAGAAGTTGAATTGGTGTGTGCTGGAGCCTGCACCCTTGCTGTGCCCTGTGGGCTGTTAGTGGCCTTGGCACACTCCAGACCTTGTTTCATTCCCACTGCCCTTCAGCTGCTGGTGTGCAGTTACAGAGCTGCATTCAGGCTTCACTGCAAGACACTGCAACGGTGACAGCCCTCACACAGTAGCATACACAATCCCAGGCAGCCTGCAGTGGCAGATGGTGCTTTGTCCACCCTGTCCCTGTATGGTCAGGGAAACAGCATGCCCTGGTAGCTGGCTTCCTACAAGCAGCTGTGGCAGCACTCCCTGAAAGGGTTTGCTGTGGGCTTCTGTGCATGTTCACTCATCTGGCTGCTACAGTCAGCCTGGCTGACTAGCCATGTCTCAGGAGTGCTGCAGCACTTTCTTCTGTCCTCTTGCCACTCTCTTTCATACTAAAAGTGCAGCTTCAAGGACTTGTCTCTCACTCCTAATAGAGACTGAGCGAAAAGTGGAAGTGGCCTCCCTCACTTGTGCTAGAGTCCCAGGCAGATCATGTCCCTTGTTGCCTTGGTGCAGAGCAGATATATGGATGGGCAGAACTGTGTCCTGCTCAGCTGTGCTACTGCCTGCTGCAGACTCCTCCGTTCTGGGCATGCTTGGCTGCAGCAACAGCTTCTCAACATAGCATTCACTGCGGGCAGCCACTAGAGCTGCCTCTGCCCTCCCTACCGGAGATAATGTCGTCAGCATAGTGCTGGCTCGCTGGGGTCCACAGACGGATGGGCTTTAGGTGCAAACTGCTGCCACCTAGCACCGAGACACACCGAGGGCATGGTAGAGCTACCAAGGAGGCTGGGAACTTGCCCTCTCTCCGAGCAGCCAGCTGAGAGGTCATCTCCATAGATGAGGGGTGCAATCTCGGGGCTCACTGCAGGTGAGGGCGGGGTTAACTGTGGCCTTTCTCAAGCACTAGCAAACAGAAAGAGAGCTGCAGGAGGCGCAGAAACCGTGTTAGAAGAGCAGGCTGTGGTGCTGCTCCCTCACTTGTGACAACCCTCTGCCATCCTTCACGAAAAAGCAGTGAAATGCCACACGGCTTCCAAGGTTTCCAAGTCCTGACACATCCTCAACCATAGAAGGTAGACAAAGCAGCTTAAGTTCCTCCATCTGGAGTCAGGGGAAGAGTTTGATACCACTCTACTTCAGTGTCTCCCTGAAGCGTAAGGAGGAGAAAAGGCAAGCCAAAAAGCTCCTGCCTTTCCCCATAAGTGGCAGAGGATGGCCAGGACAACACCTTGAGGGTGGCAGCCTTCAAAGCTTTTGAGAGATGAGGGACAAGGCCCAAGCAAGATACATAAGCCACTAAAGTTTGCTTATATAAGAGATCATGGAATTTCATAAAGCAGCTGTAGGGCAGCAAGCACTGCCCCATGGCTGTCCCCCAGGTGGGACAGGCAGCTCTAGATGGAGCTAAGCATAGGCATGTCCTGTGGGGTGGAACAGCCCATGGTGGAGAGCCTGGTAGAGGACTGAGGGAACATGGCTGGGCTCCTCCCCACCCTGTGCACTTGCATGCCACTTAGCAGCTCCTTTACAACAATGGTTGTGCCCTGAATTGCTGCAGGAGATAAAACATGGCAGCAGTGAGGGCTGTGTGTTGGCGGGCAAGGAGCTTGGCACCCAGATCTGGGCAGCTTTGCCTGCAAAGCTGCTGGTGAACAGCATGCACAAGCTGGTGGTAGGTGCCCACCACATCCATGAGTGCAGCCCCACGCTCTGTCTGCCTCTGCCTGCATAGCTGGCAGTGTGTCACCTGGAAGCAGCCCACTGCCAGTTGAACCAGGTGGTCAAATGTCACCCTCAACACCTCCTGCAGCTCTCTGAGGGGCTGCTCTGTTTTCAGGAGCTCCTGGCAACTGGACAGCAGGTTCCGGGAGGCTAAGCCAAGGGCACCCTTGCTCTCAGCACCCTGCTCTGCACACTGATCTTCCAGATGGGTTTTCTGGTTCCCAGAGAGCTTCTCCACAACCTCCTGAAGCTCTGTGGTGTAGGCTAGAATGCAGGAGAAATCGGCAGGGCTCATCAGTGCTTGGTTCTTCAGCTGGCTGAGGGCTTGGACATGAGGATCCTGTCCTGCCACATCCCGAGGAATGGAGACAGGGTAACAGCTCAGAGGGGTCCCAGGAAGGCTACAGCTGCTGGATGGTGGGGTGGTGAAGGGCCCCAGAATTGTGCTGCACATGGGGACAGTGATTTCATGCTCCCCCTTGTTATCAGGCTGGTGGAAACAGCTGATACAAGACAGGTGACAGCTGCTCTTGCCTATCCCAAGTTGTGGTGATGTCTTCCTCTCTGTGGGAAAACCCAAGGACCTGATTATGATGGGGTTAGAAGGTGTCTGCTCATTCTTTTCTTGGTTAAAGCAGAAGGAGGAGTGTTTTGAAACCCCATGGTCTCCTGCTCTTTTCTCCAATGAGCCCAGGGAAATTGTGTCTGAGGAGATGGAAAACTCAGGAGAAGATGGAGCCAGAAGAGAGTCTTTCTCCACCTCAGTAATCTCTTCCCTGTGAAGAGGAGTCTGAACAGGCCACAGCTGTTTGTGAGCCACGCTTCCTGCATCTTCTCTGGGCTCTGCTTCACTCAGCTCCTCACTGCTTGCCACCACTTTCTCAGAGAATGGTCCAGCTGGAGAAGCTGGCATCTCCCTTCTGACAGCATCTGCCCCCAGGCAAACACTGGTCTTCTGAGAAGCCAAAAGCTCTTGTGGGTTATCGGCCCTTTCCTGAGATGGGCTGGGTGATATGACGTCTGTCCTCACCCCAAATGAGAGCCAGGACAGGCGAGTTAGAACCCCTGAAGTGCTGCTGCAGTCTGCTAAGAGTTGGCTCGCCTCTGGAAAGCCCACGTGGTTTTTGTTGTGCACATTCCAGAGGGCCTTCTTTTTTACCACTTGCCTGCTTTTTGACAAGGCACTGTCACTGCTGTGTCCAGCACAGCTCTCACCACGGGCTCTTCTCTCTTCACAGGGTGCTGGGACAGGCCCGTTGGACATCGCTTGCCTCCCAGCAGTCTTCTTGTCCTGGGCCACCTCATGGGGAGATGCCCCATTGGGGCCATGAGCGGAGGGTTGCAGTGTGTGTCCATTAGCAGGGTAGGTCACCTCTTGGCCCTGGAATGGAGGTACATCATCAGCTTTGTGCTGGGCTGTCATCACCTCACCCACTTTGTTCAGCGCCACTCGGGTCAGCCAGCCTTCAGTGGCCCTGCAGCTCTCATCACTCACTGCATTTGTCTTCATAGACCAACTTTTGTGGGCAGCTCTGCTTTGTCCTTCAGGAAGGGGCAGAGCTTCCTCCAAGGACAGGAAAGGTGGATGTACAGCATGTGCAGGCTGGAGGCCACTGTTCACATGTGTGCCCACATCTGCACTCCCCGCTCTGCACTGGTCACCCTGCAGCTGAACAGCTGAAAGGGAAGAGATCACCAAGTCAGTCACTGACTTTGTTTCCATGGCATCCGGCTCCATTCCCACCATGTCAGAGGAGGTATTTGTGCTAGCACTGTCTCTCTGGGGCCAGGTGGCAGCAAGACATCCCAAGTCTGCATCCTTCTTGATGGTCTCTGAGGAGGGTGAAGCTGGTGGCTGAGCAAGGAGTGAGACAGTTGGTGGCCAAGAGGAACAGCCCTGCAGAGAGCCTGGCATATCCAAGGGGAAAGTGACCTGTGAGGTGTAATCGGTTTGCAGGAAAGATCTTCTCTTCCTCAGGCTCTTGGCATATGCTAGCCCCTTCTTGTTTGCAGTCTGTCTTGTCATCACATCTTCTCCTGAACTGTAGCACCTTGGTTTCTTTAGGATGGATGAGTCTGTACCCTGCCAGGATGTCACATGGAAGCCTGCTGGTAAGAAAAAAAAACATGTCAGCCAGGAAATTTTACCAGTCAGCAAAATATCTGCATCTCTGCAGTGGGCCAAATTGCTCTTAAGTGCCAAAGGAAACTCACACTGCCATCAAGGACCTGCCTGGAGTCAGCTGTGTCAGGAAAAGCAAGGTCTGAGCCTGTGGCTTTGAAGACTGCAGTCCAGGACCTGTAAGGAAGTGTGCTGGAGTTTGTAGGAGTCTCTTGATTTGACTGCAGTTACAGCTGCAAGTCTTACCTTGAAATATGATGATATTAGCAGCAGCTAGAGAAAGCACTGCCTGCAGCTGGAGGTTTACTGACAGCTGACACATGATCAGAAATTCCCAGCCTGGGTATTTCAATGATAAAAATTCAAGAGATGACCAATCTGTGCTTGATCATTGCATTGTTACCATGCATGAATGCAAAAGCTGAAACTGTGCTAGCTACACAAACCAAACTCTTAAAAAGTTCAGTTGATGTGAAAAGAGCTGTCTCAGAAACAAGAATCCTCTCCTTTCTGAGAAAACAAACCCACCAGGGAGCTGCTCAGCCCCAGGACCCTTTGGCCCTTAAGTAACATGCCCCTGACCTGAAAATTAATTTTGATCTTATGGGTGCGTGGAACAATAATGTTTGAGGGCCTTTAGCTCTCAGCTTGAAGGAAGACTGCAGAGAGCAGGTACTGCATGGCAGTGGAAATATTTGCCATGAAGGTCCCTGTCAGTTCCAGGACAGGCATATTTCCCTTGTTCTGTTTCTGGGACTAGTCATAGTTTTCATGACTGAAGAATCAGCCTGCACAGAAGGATGCACAGAACATACTCCTGCAGGATCAGAGTCCTAAATCACTATTCTTAAATTCCTGCAGGTATATAAGAACTTTCCATAGTGCCAAACTCAAAAGCCAAGACTGATTTTTGTTGTGTTTGTGGTGGTAGGCTTGATGGGGCAAACACAGGCTTATCCATGTTGGCTTGCCCAGACATGTTCCCCTGCTCCCCCTACTTCTGTGCTGGGGACAGGCAACTGTGGGAGGGCAAAAGCCCTGGCTTCACCTAATATGGTGAAGCTTGGCAAAGTGCCATTCTGATAGGCTAATCTATGTCCAATGCCCCATTAGTCTTGGGCTGGATATTGATAAAAGGGATAAGCAGGTAGCACGGGGACTGCTGCCACCTCATTTTGCATCCTGAGTTTGCCTGGAGAGCTTACCAGGAACAGGCTCTAAATGCCTGCACGGAATCGGCCTGCATAGCCAGCATAATTTCATGCTGAGGCTGCACTGCAAGATATTCTGCCTGCAACTGAAAGTCTCCTGCTAAGACTAGAAGTCCTGGAGATACACAGATTGTCCAGAGGAGCCAGGAGACAAGGTCAGAGATTGTCGGCTTCCTTTCCCCAGAAGCCTGGGAAGAATCAAGTCTCGGCATCCAACAAGAGGGAGTTCCATGTGCTTTGGGTACTATCTGATTTATACTTTGTGAGTAAATAAAACCTCTTCCAGTATAATATTTGTGTTTGCCACTTTAAGAAATAAGTGATCTAGTTTTGCCTGTGCTCTGCGTGTATAAATTTCCAAACTGTGCATTTTTGAACCTGTGAATAAGTTTTCTGGTGAGTTTTAACGTTAATAAACGGCTTCCATAGTTATTAACAATTATCACCTGCATATCAAAATTAATACAGATTATTAATTTAGCATAATCCATCACAGTGGGATACAATGCTTGGAGGTGATGACAAACCTGCCTGCAAACCTGCAGCTCTGACACCTGTGTGCACATCCACTGTATTTCTGCTGAGAAGTGGCTTACAAAGAATGGGTGCTCAAAGGTCCTTCAAAAATCTTGGGAAAACTATGAAGAGCTGAAAGGTAGTCCCTTAGGGAACACTGAAAGGAGATGCCAGGGGGTGTAAGGAAGGTGACCCATGGTGTGGGGGCTTACCTGCCAGGGTATCTGGAGGGCTGAGTCTGTCTGCAGCATCATAGAACTCCTCCTCAGAGCTGGTGTCACCAAAGCCTGGAGGTGGCTCCAGTATAAGATCACTGGCCTCTGTTGCTGTCTCTGTTCCACACGGTGCCTCTTCCTGGGCAGACTCATCTTTCCAAGGGCTTCTTTGAGGGCTGTGACTGGTGCTGCTCCTCTCCACACTACCTGCAGGGGATGTACTGTAGCACAGGCTGTAGTAGCCCATGGTGTTTCTCTCAGACAGCTCAGTCTCCAGTACAGACACACCAGTGTCCTCCTCTCTCTGCTCAGAGAGGCTCTTTTCACGCTCAGGCTCCTCTGCATGTGATACCTGTAAGAAGCAGAAGTAATCTCTGGTTTCTGCGCTGCTGGAGCTCCCTACAGCATGAATGGGGAAGACGCGCTTGTCTGAGCTGCTCATCTCCTTCACTGCTGGTGTGTAGAAGTGGAAGATCTCCGGTCTGGAGGAAAAGCAAGCTTCCAACTCATCTTCCTCCAGTGCATCTATAGAGTCACTGGAGCCACTTGTCTTAAATCCCCGGCTCTCAGTGTTTGCTGAATCGGAAGCCTCAGATGTACTGTCTGTTGTGTTATCTCCCCCATCACACCGGTCATTTCCTCCAGCTTGGGGTTTTGTGCTGTCCTTCTGCAGGCTATGGAGCTCTCCCAGCTCATCCTCATGGCACACTGGATAGTTGCTGCAGTACACTGTAGGAACGTCTAAGCCATGGTCTGAGGAGGAATCAAGCTCCCAGGACTCTTCAGAGTCACTGCAGGTTCGAGATTCATACCCTAGGATTTAAAGACGTGTATCAGCCTGTCCTTGGTTGTGGAAAGGGGGAACAGCCAAACAAGGGTTATGAACAGGTTCAAAGACCTGAAAGCTCTGACCTCCCTTACTCATCAGCAAACAAGAAGATGCAGCCTGACCTGCACGGCCACAACCCATCAGTAGTGGTTAATCCTGCCAGCTTTGCCTGGTTTTGCTGCAGAGCAGTGGCCAGTAAAGCCTCACTCTGCAAACCCTGTGAGATTGGAGCTCTCCTGAGAAGGGACAGGATGCATGGCAAACAGGTCCTCTCTCTCCTGGCCAAGGGGTGCCAGCAGAGGGAGGCTGTTTAGGAGAATGGTAGAAGAGCAGGAACACTCAGAGGCAGTTTGACAGTGACATGGCAGGCAGCTGGCCTTGGCTGGCAATTACTCTGCTCTGCCTGGTCCCACACCTTCCAAGTGTGCGGAAACCTGATGCCGTCTCACCTAGGCAGGCAGACGCAGCAATCTTCAGTGCCATTGCAAGCCTTTGGCCTGCTGCTCCAGCGTAATGATATTCCCAGAAGGGAGTAATGCCCTTCATGGTGGAAGGTCCACTCACTTCCTTACCAACTTTTGGCAAAACCCAAAATGTCTGTTTTTTTCAAACCTTCTTCAGCTGACACACGGTGCAGTTGCTGCGTCTTCTCTGCCCAGGTAAATATGGAGACATTGGCATCCACGAAGACTCTGTAATAGCCAGTGATGAGGCAGACGAGATCTTTCGCACTGCTTGATTCCAGCAGCAGGGTCAGCACCTTTTCCAGAGTCGGGGAGGGGGAGCATGGGAGGAGAAGCAGGGAGTGAAAACAGCAGTTATTTGATTACACCACCATCTCCAGGAACACGCTGCACACTGAAAAGACATTTTCCCATCTCCTACACCACCATCATTGCAGAGCGCTTTAGTTTTCCAAGAAGGGAAGACAAAGAACAGAAACCACTTTCCCCTGGGTTTCTATGACACATCTTGCTGATGGGAGTACAGCAGGAAAAATTACTTTTCTTCGGTCATTTTGTATCCTTTCTATAAGCCTTCCCTACTCAGTCTGATCTAACCCCTCTGTACAGGTGACATCATTAGCTAAATTGTCAGATTTGGAAAAGCAAAGATGGTGTGAATGACCCCCTCCATGTTCTCTGTCTCTGATGCAGCCACATAGAATCATAGAATCAACCAGGTTGGAAGAGACCTCCAAGATCTTCCAGTCCAACCTAGCACCCAGCCCTGTCCAATCAACTAGACCATGGTACTAAGTGCCTCATCCAGGCTTTGCTTCAACACCTCCAGGGACAGCAAGTCCACCACCTCCCTGGACAGCCCATTCCAGTGCCAATCACTCTCTCTGGCAAGAACTTCCTCCTAACATCCAGCCTAGACCTCCCCTGGCACAACTTGAGACTGTGTCCCCTTGTTCTGTTACTGGCTGCCTGGCAGAAGAGACCAACCCCCACCTGGCTACAGCCTCCCTTCAGGTAGTTCTAGACAGCAACGAGGTAACCCCGAGCATCCTCTTCTCCAGGCTAAACAACCCCAGCTCCCTCATGCTCTCCTCACAGGGCTGCCTTCCAGGCCTCTCACCAGCTTTGTCACCTGTCTCAGGACACGTTCCAGTATCTCCACATCTCTCCTGAATTGAGGAGCCCAGAACTGGACACAGGACTCAAGGTGTGACCTGACCAGTGCTGTGTACAGGGGAAGAAGAACCTCCCTCATTCTACTGGCCACACTGTTCCTGATACAGGCCAGGATGCCATTGGCTCTCTTGGCCACCTGGGCACACTGCTGGCTCATCTTCACCTACTATCTACCAGTACCCCCCAGATCCCTTTCTTCCTGGCTGCTCTCCAGCCACTCTGTCCCCAGCCTGTAGCGCTGCTTGGGGTTGTTGTGGCCAAAATGTAGAACCCTACACTTGGCCTTGTTAAATCTCATCCCATTGGCATTTGACCACCCATCCAGCCTGTCAAGGTCTCCCTGCAGGGCTCTCCTATCCTCCAACAGATCAACACCTGCTCCTAGCTTTGTGTCATCTGCAAAGTTACTGATGATGGATTCAATCCTCTTGTCCAGATCATCAATAAAGATATTGATGCTGGCCATCAGGGAAGCACAGCTCACCTTCAGGTCCTGCAGGTAGATTTTCACCATGCTCACTTTCTCAGACTCTTCGGCAAGTTCCAGCCTGCTGATGTTTGCAAACTCAGCCAGAGTCCTCACAATGTTGAGCTTGTTATTGACAATCTGGCTCACCCCGTACTTGGCACCCACCAGCAAGGCAATGTATGATTCTCTGTCCTGTAGCTGCCAGGGAAGAGGAGAAAACCGTTGCCAAAAGCTGAGCAGGACCCCATGCGCCGGTGCAGGGCAGGGACTGCTCAGCCACACAACCTTGTGTGGTGTCTTTTAACAATGCACTCTCCTGACAACTGGGCTGCACCAGCTGCAAGGGCGTCCCTTGCTACTTACAGGCTTTAAGGTCACTTGCTCCTGGCCATTCTCTTTAATGGATTGGGAACTGTCAGTTTTCCTGTGCCTCCAAGGCAGGTTTGCCACAGAGATGCAACAGGCATCTAGCAGATTCAAAGCAGTGGTCAGCAGCAGGCTGCTATCAGCAGTGTCACCTGGCAAGCTGTGCCAGATGGATCTAAAGATACCTGCTTGAACTGGCTAAAAATTCAGGAAGGTGTTTTTTGGTTTTGGAAGAAATGTCAGCATTTTCTGTCAGGATCAGACACTTCAAAATAGGAATTAATGCCTATATAAATTGGCAGAAACACTTTCCACACAAATGTAAACCTTCACTTTACTGCAACTCACCAGTAAGGTCCTCTCCTGGTATAGACTTATCTACACTGCTCAGTCCTCTGGACAAAACAGCTTGTGGTCCACAGTTTGATACAAATCCAAGTTGAGGCAGGTGAAAAAACATCTGAGTACGCTCTTGTGGAAAGAACAGTGCTCTCCTGTGCTGCAAGGCTGATGCGTGCCCAGAAGGAGCTTTTAGGTACAACAAACAAATACAGACAGAGCTCATCTGCAGAGCAGGAGTCAGAACTTCCATGTAGACACAGTCATTCATTATTGTGAGGGCTGATGTGTTGTTCACTCCAATGGGACTGTGCTGAGTTACCCTAGCAGAGCCCCGTATCATTTTTAATTGTGATATCCCAGGACAGGAAAAATGGTGGAACTGGAGCTGGCTGAAACAGCATCTTCAGAGCTACTGTTACATTTTCTACATGCATCAAAGCCCAGAAAGGGAAGAAGACTCACTGCTGCTAGTCTCACATAAAAATCAATTCAGAAAATTCTTGCAATTCTTGTTTTAGACAGAGTTTGCTTTTGTTAAGACATGATCTTACACACTGGTGAAGAAAAAGAGTTAAAACTGCTTCTGTGCCTTGCCTTTTAGTTCTGTCCAAGTACACTGCCACAAGAGATACACCAAGTCAAGTAGCAGGACAGCAAGCCAAAACCCCGTGACATAAGCAAAGAGCACTCCTACCATCGAGGTGGCATTGAAGATCCTCCCATTATACATCTTCAGGTCTCCCAGTATTTGTAGGTAGCTAAGGCGCACCTGGACTGCCATCATCATATGCTGTGATTTCAAGAAATACTGGTTAGCAGGTGAATAGGGTTTGCTAGGTTAAGATGTTCCTCCCTCCATACAGGACTCAGCATCTGACCAGCATATGTAGCTTGGTCTGGACAGTAAATAGTAGAGGACCATCCCACATGGCCACACTTGCCATCTGCTAACCCCTTAAGCAAACTGCAACAGAACAGGGAAAAAGCAGGAAAATTGGAGTGCAGAGACAGTAGAGGAAGTTGCAAGAGGAAAAGATACAAGAACAGGTCCAAGAGAGACCTGGAAAGGAAAGAAACTTCCTCTTTGGCCCTGAGAGATGCTGCTGATAACCCATGGGGCGCCTGGAAGCCACAGGACATGCATTACCTTCTGCCGAGGATCCAGCAGCACCTGGTTCCGCTTCATGTGGTAGCTGACGGCCTTCTTTATGTCTTTGCCTCTCATGTTTCGAAGCAATGTTGGTGAGATGAAGTTTTCAATTCCCCAATCCCTCCTGTCAGAAAGGTGAGAAGGGAGCAAAGGGGTCCCAGTTGTGCAACATGGAATCACAGAATAATTTAAGTTGGAAAAGATTTCTAAGATCATCGAGTCCAACCATTGTGTCCCAGAGCAACTCAGGAATGTGCAGAAGAGGCAAAGAAGGTCAGAGGCACCACACCAGTCCAAGTCACACCAAGCCTCAAAGTGCTGTGACATGCCCAGACAGCTCACACAACATGACAACCTCACTCCAATTTACTTCTAAGTGCATCCGTAACTGGGCTTTTAAATATGTGGAATGGTGACTCAACCAATTCCCTGGGCAGCCTGTTCCAGTCTTTGATAACCCTTTTGGCACAGAAATTTTTCCTCGTGGCCAATCTGAACCTCCCTTGGTGAAACCTGATCCCTTTTCCTCTTGTCTTATCAGCTGTGACGTGATAAGAGCCCAATCCCTGTCTCCAACCTCTCTTCAGGGAGCTGTAGAGAGCAATGAGGTCTCCTCTCAATCTCTTCTTCTCCAGGCTGAACAGTCCTAGGCACCTCAGTTGCTCCTTACCACTTCTGTTCTCCAGACCCTTTGCCAGCTTTGTTGCCCTTCTCTGGACCTGCTCCAGCACCTCAGTGTCCATCTTGGAGTGAAGGGCCCCAAACTGAACCCAGTATTCCAGGTGTGGTCTCACCAGTGCCTGGTGCAGCAGCACGATCAGTGCCCTGCTCCTGCTTGCCACACCATTACTGATCCAGGCCAGGATGCTGATGGCCTTCTTGGCCACCTGTGCACACTGCTGCCTCATGTTCAGCTGGCTGTCAAACAGCACTACTGGGTTCCTCTCTACTGAGCAGCTTTCAAGCCACTCTGCCCAAACCTGTAACACTGACAGGGGTTGTTGTGGCCCACATAGAGGATTTGGCTCTGTTGAAGTCTGTGACTGACCTCAGTCCATTGAGCTCCTATCCTCCAGAAAACCAACAGTCTCACCTAACATTTGATGTCCCTGCTTTACCTACGGATCAGAATCTGCCCTTGTATAGGGCCACTGTACATATTATTCAAGCAGCTCAGCAGGTTAAAAACAGGGATGGTCTTGAAGACACCTTGCCCTGAAATGACTTGCAGTCTCTTTGGTTTGGAGGCAGTCCTCTATCCAGCGTGAAACAATGGACAAGCATAGTGCTGATGCCACTTTCAGCTGGCTCCTTCGTTTGCCAGGCTTAGTCACAAGAAGGCAGAAATGCAAGAACTTACTCAATGTATTTCAAGGATACTTTCTGAGGCTGAGCACAAGCACAGATCCTCTCCTGTATGTGTAGAGCAGCCAGACGTAATGCCACGCTGCATTTCATTTCCACAGCAAATCGCTCCTGAAGTACATCGCTGCAGCTCTGCAACAAACAGCACTGAGTCAGCATGGTGACTAGCTCAAGAAGTCAGGATAAGCCCTCTGATAGAACTACCACACATCAAACACAGAGAGCCACTCATTCCAATCTCATTTTCTTAAAAAGCCAAGCACATAAGCTGGTGTAAGAATTTAGGGCAAACTGAACCCAAATGATCTGGTCTTAAGTGCTCTGTATTTCACACTCATGTAACTGAGCTGGCCCAAAGCATGCTTTCATTTAAAGCAGAAATCAGAATTGGAATTCCTGAAGCATGGAATGCTTCAGTATCACCTGCAGGTAGAGATACTCAAAGGCAACTGGGTCTTCCTGAAGGAGGTCTAAGGGATCCTTTGGGACAAAGCAAACTCTGAAGAGACATCGACAATCATGAGATTCTCTCCTCTGGACCACCTGCAATGACAAACAGCATTGTGCAACAGCTACTCTCCATAAATGCAGAGTCAGCCTCTGGCTCATTGGAATGCACAGAAACCAGGTAAAGTTACTGGCAAGTCAATGGCTGCAGCCTACCCATTGTCCTTCTCGAGCACCAGGACACATTGCAGGGGTTTGAAATTTTAACTCTGGCTCTTCTAGTTTCTGCTTTCATAGAATCATAGAATCAACCAGATTGGAAGAGAGACCTCCAAGATCATCCAGTCCAACCTATCTCCCAGTCCTGTCCAATCAACTAGACCATGGCATTAAGTGCCCCATCCAGTCTTTTCTTGAACACCTCCAGGGACAGTGACTCCACCACCTCCCTGGGCAGCCCATTCCAATGGCAAATCACTCTCTCTGTGAAGAACGTTCCCATGGTAGCTCAAAATTCCTTTGACAGCAACATTTCAATAAGTATCCATTGATCTCACATACTTGCAGTATGACCAGGACAGATGAAGGGGCAAGCTTCTCTGCTTTCAAGTTTGCTCATGAAATATAGTGGCCCTAAATAGACACTTGGATCATCACCCTAATGTTGATAAAATGTGAAGATCCCTGGGTTAAATGTTACCATGTTTTATTCTGGGCAGACCCCTTACAGAGTCACTTACTAAAAAAAAAGCAGACATTCTGAGTTGCTCAGTAGCTGGACAACATTAGCTCCTGAACCTCTCTGTGTAACAGTGGATCACCAGCCAAGACAGATCCCAGTACAGAGATTAGACCCCCAGGAGGACACATCTCACAGGTACGGTCAGCCTGGGAGTACCAACAGAGCAACAGAACTACTGACAAAGCCAACCTCATGTTCAAACTTCTGATTAAGAAGTTCATCGAAGTGGCATCTGGCTGGGTTAACTCTGACCACCCAGGGAACTGTAAGTATCTGGGTACATAGCTATTTTAAGGCTAGCTCAGCCATCTGCAGATAGGCCTTACCCGACCAGTGGCACAAAACATGCTCTACATGGTCCCAGCAATACCAGCCCATGGTTATCATAGAATCATAGAATGGTTTAGGTTGGAAGGGACCTCAAGGATCATCCAGCTCCAGCCCCCTGCCATAGGCAGGGACACCTCCCACTAGAGCAGGCTGCTCAAGGCCTCATCCAGCCTGGCTTTAAACGCCTCCAGGGAGGAAGCATCCACAACCCCCCTGGGCAACCTGTGCCAGTGTCTTACCACCCTCACTGTAAAGAACTTCCTCCTAATATCCAGTCTAAATCTCCCCTCTTCCAGCTTAAACCCATTCCCCCTTGTCCTGACATTACTAGACCTTGTAAATAGTCCCTCCCCAGCCTTCCTGTAGGCTCCCTTCAGATACTGGAAAGCCACTCTAAGGTCACTCTGTGGGTTCTCTGCGTGGAGTGAGATAATTCTGAAAGCACCATTTCTCCAGGGGCTTTGGGTAAGGCAGTAGCACACGTGACAGGCAGAGAGGAGAGGACAACACCTCTGGAGATGGGGTCAAGCTTACTCCTCCTTGTGACACCTGCAGAGCTGAACTCCCTCTGTGCCTTGCTGGCCACAATCCAGTGCTGGTGCTGGTCCTGGTCTCTACCCCATGTGGTTTTGAGGAATCTCCTCACCTGCTCAATGAGCTCATCCTCATGCAGCAGGTGGATCTTGGCCACATTGTACTGCTCCTCCAGAGCGAGTGCAAAGTGTGCGATGCTGCGGAGGGACAGCTTCTCCTTCAGAGTGAGAACAATGTCCTGGAAAGGGGAGCACACAGTCTGTCAGACAGAGCCTAGGCACAGCTGCTGAGCACTGCTGGCTCACCATATGCATGGAAGCGATTCTGAGCACTGGTGGCCTTGTGAGGAAGCAATGAATGGGCAGTATGTAGACACAAAATTCTCTGCAGACAAGAACATGCTGATGCTGCAACGCAGAGTGAAACTCTTTGTGATGATGTCCTGCTTTCCCACTTCACTGGCAGCTTCTAAGTACACCAACCTAGACAAACCACAGAGGTCTTGAGGTTAAAGGAAAGACTGCAAGTTCATAGATGTGAAGGTATGGGAGATGGCAATCCTTTTGGGACACCAAGCACAAGCATGGCAGTTAGCTGCTGAGCTACGCCAGGTGGAGCAATATGCCAGCCAGCCAGCAGCACTGTGGTCAGACCCACCCATGTCCACTGATGCCAGTATGCTGGTAGGGAATGGAGTTGAGGGTACTACAGGGGAAGCACAAAGAGAGGACAAGACATATCAGTGGATCAGGAGGACAAGGTAGGGAATCTGCCGTTTGCTTTGTGAAGAGTGCAGTAAGATGCCAAGGTGTAAGAGGTCTCAAATCCATTTCCCAGGATTGCAGTTCCTGGGCTGTTTCATGCTGAAAGCTTTGGTCTTACTCTTTTCAGTCTGGTGGTATCAAGCACTTTCTGTCACCCCTGATCCAAATGTTTGCTCTTAACCATTCTAGATTTCCAGAACCTGACAATAGTATTTGAATTTGGAAAGCATCTCTGGAGATCACAGAGATCAAAGCCCTGCTAATGCAGCTACACCTAGACCAGGCTGCACAGGAACACATCCAGACAGGGTCTGAAAGTCTCCAGCAAGCAAGACTCCACAGCCTCTCTGGGCAGCCTGTTACTGTTCAGAATGATGGTAACTTGCCCGTAACAGAATAGCACAGTGATCCCATGGAGGTGGTACTGCTTTCCCATCTCAAGAGACTCATCAGCTTTCACGTCTCCCCAATAAAATGCTTTCACTAGCGCAGAAATGGGGCTGGAATACAGACAGATATTGGCACAACTGCACTTACCAAGTTCACATGATCTCTAAACTTGGATTCCACTCTTCAGGTCCCAAGCCATGAAACTTGTCCTCCCTCTCAGGGCTGCACATTGTCACTGCCGTATTAAACAATCTCTGTATTTTGCCATGTGATTTCCAAGAAAATCAACATTTGTGCAAACAGCTGCTGATTTGCCAATCCCTCAACAACCTGTTCTCTTGCCCAACTTCAACCACACTTCACAAAGCTGTACTGATCTCATAGGCAAGCTCCTGTAAGTTCTGTGAAAATAACTTCCTGGGAAGAAAATAGGTGAGCCAAAGCAATCCTCTGCTAGAAGAGCACGAACAATCCAGCATGTTCAGCATCAGCTAGCAGATTCCAGTTCCCATGAGCCAACACAATCAGGAGGCTGCAAGTGTCACTGCATGCACCTTTGCTACTGAACCGAATTCAGGTGGCGGGAACAAAGACAGACAGTCAAGGATCATTACCTTCACAGTAGTGCTTGTCTCAAACCTGAAAGCCTTTGTCTGTCCGTTTTCCAAGTACACCTTAAGAACGTTGGGCATGCAAAGAAGAGAACTCCCCTGCAGAACAAAAGCAACAGCATTAGTTCTTGGACGTTAAGCCTCCAGGCTCCAGGCTGCTCTGCCTGACACAGCATATCCTGGTATAAATTAAAATCTCTCTGCTTTTGCAATCCTCTCCTGTGCACCAAGCTTTATTCCCTGAGTATGCTTCTGGCATGGAACAAGGGAAAGAGCGTCAATACCTCTGCCATCAAACTCCGGCCAGGGCAGCAGCTGCACACGTCCTGCGTGTGCCCACTGCATATTTCTCACGTGTTACAGGAGGATCTGGCAGGTGTTGAAAGCTGAGTCCCATCCTCCCTGCTCATTACCAGAAAAGTCTGCCCAGAAAGACACTGTCCCACTACTGGGCACTAGGCAGCAGTAGCCCCCACACTGACACTTTCTCACTGGCAGCAGCCATGACTTCAATTCAAGAGCTACCAAACCCCTCCATGAAAAGAGCTTACACACCAATGGGAAGGCTGTAGCTTTCAGCTGAACGTGGTGTGGTACTCTTACTGCATATTCCCCAAAGGTTAGTCATTCTGGGGTTTCCCAGACAGGACATGATATCACTAGGTCTTAAATGAGAAAGGTCTCAAATGCATTAGGCAAGGCAATGATTTCCAGAACGCCTTCACTGGGTGCTCTGGAAAGGGTCTGGGAATTGGTCTCTGCCCTTCTGCAGCTGTTTAGAGATGCACCGTTCATCCTTTCACCTTACTCCTTTAGCAGAGTTAATTTGCACCTTCATGTTTTCAGCCTCCTCCTTGTTCAGTGCTGAGCAGGTTTACTTCTCCAGCCTTGGACTTCCATTTCTTTACTATGTTCTTGGACCAGGATGTTCCTCCAGTCTTAAAGAACTGATCTCCCTGCCATGACAGTCTCAAAGTTAAGAATGGCATTTCTAAGGCAATTTCCCCTATGTTTTGTTTGCTGTGCAATACCTTATACATCTCACAGATGTGGTCCCTCTTGATGGATAGTGCATATACCCTAGAAGTATCAAACCAAGCATTTCTGAATTTTGCTCCTTGTCACTTCCCTCCCTGCTTCGTGGCATTCGAGCTGAGAAAACAAGAGTGAACACTGCTTCTGTCCCTCAGTCCAAGCTCTGACTCCTTTAGCATAGAATCACAGAATGGTCCGGGCCAGAAAAGACTTCCAGAGGTCATCTAAACAGCATGAGTACATCACATCTTTGGCAGGCTTTGTGTCTGCCATCACCTTCAGAAAAGCAATGTTGGTTTGCACCAGCTGCACATTCACTCTGGCAGCTTGTGCAGACGTTGGTTATCACATGAACGAGACCTTGTACAGCCAGCACCCAGCAGAACTTGGAATCCATAGAGGAATTCATATACAAATTAAGCATCACATCTCTCCTGGTCAGAGATGTGGCCAGAACACACCGATGAGATTTCTTTCCTTTTGTGCAGACTCTAAAAGACTGCTGAGAATTAATTCTGAGAGCTTCTGCCGTGGCTTAAGCAGCTGTGCCCCTCCTGTTCTGTCTGGTGCAAGAGTGATTTACTCCATGTTGCAGCTAGTCTCACAGATCAGAATCATACATGGCCTGATGCTAACTTCCAGGTCCTCAGGGATTTGTCTGTTGCATATAGCTCTATTACATGGAAATACATCATCAGTTTGCAACAGAAAATGGAGGCTGAATAGCATCGAGGCTTATTAACAATTTATGTTCCCAAAGTGGAGTGTCAGGTTTCAACTGCAGAAAGCAGGCTCTGGGCCTCTTCCAAAGATCATCTAGCAATGCTCCATTAAGATGACAAGAGCAGTATATTTACTGAAACAGGAGTCTCTGCAGTTTTTCAGAACCTTGTTGCCCATTTTCCCATCCCTCCACTGAAAGGAGAGCAGTTCTAAAACACTCAAGCAGAGTAGATGCTGTCTGTGGTGAAGAGTGGTTTTCCAGAAAGAAGTCATAAACATGCAAAAGATTCATTTACTTTTCCTTTGTGCTAATATTTTACTGCTCAAAATAGGGTCCACATCCAACTGGTAAAAATGGAAGCTAACACAAGTAGGACTCCCAACACTCAAATTAACTTCTTTTACCTTCATGTTCTCATTAAATTAATGCAAATTACACAGATTGTGTCTGTCCTCTGCACTTGCAGAGCTATGACTAGCTTAGCTCAGCAGAGTATCGAGAGAGGCTTTGCAGGAAGCACAGAGTACAGCATCCCCTCCAGAAGCGTCCCCTCTCAGGACCTAACTTGCAATCAGGCACAGATTTGAGACCTTCATGTGCTGCAGTGCCAGTGCTCAGTGTCTGCCTGAAACAGCTCTGTGGGAGCTCCCAAGCAGACACTAGTGTGAACCTCCAGCTATAAGAACAAGCAGAGACTCTTGTTTTTTTAAGGTCTGGCTGTACCCCACCATCAGCCTCGCCCAAGGCCTCTCTGACCAAAGTTGTCTCTGCCCAAGCCTACTTTCAGAGCAGATCCTCCTCTTCCCTGATCCTTGCCTTATGAGCTCTGTAGCCACCCGAGAGGCCCAGTACTGGTTTCTGCGTGACAGGTAATGTGACCCAATTGCCATAATGCCCTGGCAGGATCCCAAACAGACCTGCAATTTAAGATCTGAGGGATGTGAACAGCCCTTGGAAGAACAGAGCTGAACCCTGCAGCAGCTTCAGAACTTCTGGCGGGAAGGAAAGTATCCCAGAGTCTACAGACACATACTGGAAGACGTGCCAAGAGTCACACTTGATCTTCTCCTGCTCTGCAGACCAGGCCTGAGAAGAAGCAGTCTCTGAATGCCTGGAGTTGGGCACAGGTGCCAAAGCATTCACAGTGGCCTGTCTACTTGGCTGGTGAAATCCATAACACGCACCAGAGGCTGCACCTCTGCAGTGGTGCAAGGGGAGAAGAGGGAACGCCTGTCATGGGGCTGCACTGATCTGGATCAGGAAAGCCCACTACCATCAAAGACAGGATAGGAGAGCAAACCTAGAATAGAAGAAAAGATGGTGGCTGGCTCATCATCACTACAAAATGCATAGAAGCAATATTTGGTCAGAAATAATGAGAAGGGAACAGGAATGAGGGATTTTGAGCACTGAAATTCTTCATTCCAAAGAGAAAAAGGAAAACTCAGAGTTAAAGGCTCTCACCTACCCCAGTCCACCATAACCACGCTGATCTTGATAAATTACCAAGGAAACATCTAAGAGCTGCTCACATTTCAGGGAAGCTACAAGCATCCTCACTGCTTATCCTTTTCTGCTGCAGGCAGACCCATATCTACCCAGCTCATCAGTGCTAGAAATCCAGTAACAGAACTGCAGGACTCATCCACCAATCTTGTTTTGCATCAGAACAGACTGTCTCAGCTGGCAGAGAGTCTGTCACAGCAGCATCTCTGACTGCTAAGTGGAAACCCTTTGCAATGATAGGAAACACAGCTAGCTGTCACCTCATCACCTAGATAACACATCATATTCAACAGCAAAACAAAGTCACCAGCACAAATTCTCTAAACATAATGCTACCTGAACATGATGGAAGGCCAGGAATTGACACCACTTCTACTTTAGAAGCAAGTAAACCTGGCATGAACAGTAGAGATTCATCTCTCATCTCTAGGGTTAGGATTTGTCATGCCCAAACTTCAGCCTAGGTTTACTCTGGGGAGATTAGCAGTTCAAGAGATGACTATCACATGCCACTGCTGTGTAAAGCTGGTTTAAAGTTCACCTGATGGTAAAATAGCAAAAGTGGCAAATGCAGGTATTTTCCACTTGTTAAGTAAGCAAATCAAAGACAAAACTCTCTGAATGTGCTAGCTCATCCCTCAGACCGTGAGCACAGGAAACAGGGTAGGACCAGATGTCTGAATGCATATCCAGGGCAGACTACCAGGGTGAGGGTGCAGCCCCTCTGTAGGTCCTGCCCACATTAAACTAGCCCAGCATCTCTCCCGGGAGCAACCCATCTCCTCCCAGGGTGACCAGTTGCAGCTGTGTCCCACTGACCTGTGTGTGTCCATTCACCAGCACCTCCTCTGCAAAACGCACTTTCACGGGGTTTGTCTTCAGCCTCGCCCTCTTCTCTGCAGTGAGAAACGATGACTTAGGCCCGCCCTGAGAAAACAACAGCCTGGTCAGCAGCTCAGCCTGTCACAGCTCCACACAAGAGGGAAGAGGCAGAGATCTGTAGCACAGGCAGGGGTGCAGTCCCAGCCTGCACTGGAGCTGCCTCCACCACACTACCTCGCGCTCACAGCAATGGGCACTGTCAGAGCCTCCCAGCCTCTGGGCTTGCTGCAGGCCTTTTTGACCTGTATGCGTGGTTGCTGCCTTTCGAATTCAAACCATCAACTGCACACATACGAACTGTACACACTCCTAACCTCACTGCACCTTACCCAGTTTCTGTGTTTAGGCGTCTCCCTGACTCCTGCAATGAAGCCAGGGTCCTGCAGAACAGGTACCACAGCAGTGGTACCTACAGCGGCCCCTGCACGGGGGCTACAACGTATCATGGACCAACAGGTGCAGAGTGTCAGGCAGAGACAGGTGAAACCCTCATCAGGGCACCACAAGAACACAACCATGTATGCAGCAGTTCCCAGCTCAGATAGGGCTTCTGGAGCATACTTTCATACTATAAGCATGTAAGAAAATTGTCCAAGCCTGAACAGACACCTAGATGGTTGTTATATAACCAAGCTTTCACCATGACAGGGGCCTAACTCACAAGACACCACATAAGCCTAGCAACTACCAAGTTCCTGTGCCCAAATGTCCTGCTCCTGTAAAGCAGTTCCCTAAGAGGAACAGAGGCAGTATGCCTCAGTGTCCTAGACAGCTTCATGGTAGAGCAGTTCCTACACTCTTGCCAGAAGCACAGGTACCTTCCACCCTGACGCAGCTTCATCCTGCCTCAAGGCAGGAATGGAGGAAGCAAGGCAGGCAGGAGTCTCTGTGCCCAGGCAGCATGCCCTTCCAGTGCCTGTCAGGACAGAGCATCATGCCTTGCAGCTGCTTCGAGGAGGGCCAAGGCCTCCCACATCCCTTCTAGTGCAGCCAGAACTGCCCAAGCAGAGGGTCTGGTATCCATGATGGGAGCTGTTACCTCTCAGCTCTAAGCACAGCTGCCTTCAGAGTGGGGCAAGAGCCATCCCCAAACCCAAGATCAGCCTTGGCTGTATTTGGAGGTGTCCTTAAAATGACCTGCAAAGAAAAAGCAAAAATGGGTTTGTGTCCAACCTGCTTCTCAACAATGCATGAAGGCCTGTGAAGTGTTTCAAATCCCATGAAGGGTTTTCTGAATTATTTTCCCTCTCTTCAAATACATAGCTTTTTCTCCCTTTTGGCAGGAATTCAGGTCTTGCATAACTAACTTTTAATTTTATCCTTGATCTCCAGAGCCAGATCAAGCACTAGCAAGAACGACAGCTACTGCACTGTGTAAGGGAGATCAGACTAACAGGAGATGGAAGCCATTGTTTGGTGGGTTTGCTTAAAGCTCTTCTGGTTACTTTGGCTTTGTGCATATCTTTCGAATGCCAACACCTGGAAAACTATAAAGAGGAAAAATATATTTAATCAATTTTGCCTTTAATGTATGCTTACTGAATGGCCAAGAAATCTCATGACCCTGAAGCCTGAGAGCTCCAGTGACATTTCTGAATCATCCTTGTTTCTGAGTGAAAATAGAAAATCTCCAAGCAAACTAAAAAAACCTCCCAAAATATTTTCTGGGGTTGCAGGGGGTAAATTCCCCTCAGGCCACTTTCATACATTGCAAGAAGCCAAAAAGCACACAGACCCAATTTTGTCCTTGCTTTGCAACTCAGCTTTCACACACATCGAAATCCATGTGGAATTTCATGCTACAGGTATGAGCAATCAGCACCATACTAAAACTTTGCTTCTTTTCTCAAAGTAGGATTCACACTTGGATCTCAGCCCTTAACCAGACAGTCTGCAGAAAAGAGACCAACTTTTACAGCACTCAGAAAGGAAAACCTCAAGAGCTTCCAAGGAACACTGAGGGTGGAGGTTGAGCACGCATCCTTGTCACTTATTTCTCGTGTTCAGTGAGTTCCCACAGCCCAGACAGTTCCAGTATACGGGGAGCACACCAGGCTGTTCTTGGTGAGAAGTCCTACCTGCAGCCCACTTGTTGCAGCCACCTGGCCCTTGTGCAGCCTGCATGGGCTCTAACCACTGAGAGAGCTTTTCCGTAAGGCAGGCTCTGTAAGTCACCCTGCCTCAGCATCCAGAGGGCTGTGAGGAGTTACCACTGATTTTTCCTAACGTCTCCACAAAGGGCACATGTGAAAGCAGAAGACCCTCGCAGCTCCCTTGTAAGCTTTGATTTGGCCCTCATGTTGTGTGTGCCAGCCCAGCCATCTCACCCTCCCTAGCCTCCTGGCCTGGGCAGTGCTGCCAGGAGTGCCGAAAGCACTGAAGAAAGGCCATTTACCAATGTGCAGCGCAGGACGGTTAGGAGGAGCTCGTCACCGGCCTCCCTGCAACAGAGACATGCAGTCAGCCAAGGTCATCAGCTGCCTGCACCCTCCTCCCCAGTGTTGTAGCAGATGGTGTTATCGAGGCCTTTGGCTTCTTCACGCCCCCTGCAAGGGTTTCAGCTAGGCACAGTACAGCCCATCAAGCACCCACATGGCAGAGGAAAGCAAGGAAACCCCTGCTCCTGGGCTGCTGGGCCCTTCAGCCACAGTACAGTCTTGTCCCTGTGAGGCAGGATCCACCAAGCACAAGACTCAGGAGACAGTGAGGTCCCCACAGAGCCATGCACCTTTGCAGTCTTGTCCCCACACCTCTCCTCTCACCCTTCTGCCACTCTGTCTCTGCAGTAGGCCAAGCAGCACCACACCTGATGAGGTCAGCTGCTCGCTCCACAGACACGTCGTCCACTGCTGTTGAGTTTATCAGGAGGAGCTGGTCACCAGGTTGCAGCTTCCCTTCAGCAGTGCTCCCTGTGGGTGACCAACACACCATCAGTCATGACAGTATCTCACTGGGCACACCCACTGTGAGCTCCTTCTCCCACCTGGCACCCACCTGCCTCAGCAACTGCCACTGGGTGGCAAAATAAAAAGGCAGCTGCCACAACACTACACTCCCTCTCTGTGGTGTCTGCACCCAGATCTGACCCTGTGGATGACAACCCAGCAGCTGGTCAAGTAGGCCAGGGCTCAGCACTCTTGGCATGCCACCATCCAGACCAAGGTGCTGCCACAGTTCCAGTGCATGCTGAACTCCCCTCTGCAAGCTGGGAGAGCACAGAGATCTTCTTAACCATGATGTCCACTAGCAGGACCCACAACCAGGGAAAAAAGATGGTTTCTGAGCTTTCCAGGAGGGTGGCAGCCACAGAGTTCAAGGGATTAAGGAACATGTGCACCTATGCTCTGAGAAGGATGAGTGTGCACCACCAGGGCCAGTGTGCTGGCCGAAGCACACTGCAGAATATCTCTGGCAGACAGCTTTGCCCACACACCCACCTAGCACTCTCCAGGTGCTCCCAGGGAGACCCCAGCATCAGGCAGCACACAGAAATAATTTGTAATTAACCACAGGGCTTTTGGCTATGGGCTCCCACAGTAATAGACAGGACTTAAAAGGACTGGCTTCTTTGTGCCTCAGTTTCAATAAAACATTGTCTTTTTCTGATTAGCAATAAGAAAAGCATAACAGAAAACCTCCTTCCCCACTTTTTAGAACCCAAGACTCTCAACTAATTCATCCACATTTCATCTGGGAAGGGACAAAAAGAGAAGATCTCATTCAAAAGCACCATGAAAAAGGACAGACCATACTGCAGTGCCTTTATACTAAACATCTTGCAGGCACAGGCAGTTGGATGGCCATTCCCTTGGGTAGACAGGGAGAAATATAAAACAGATTGTGGTTTTGATCAAAAATCTCCAAGCCACCCTAAAAGCAATCATTCCCATCCTTTTTATACCAGGAAGAGTTGATCAGAACAAGGGGACACAGTCTCAAGTTGTGCCGGAGGAGATATAGGCTGGATGTTAGGAGGAAGTTCTTGCCAGAGGGTGATTGGCATTGGAATGGGCTGCCCAGGGAGGTGGTGGAGTTGCTGTCCCTGGAGGTGTTCAGGAAAAAGACTGGATGAGGCACTTAGTGCCATGGTCTAGTTGATTGGGTAGGGCTGGGCGATAGGTTGGACTGGATGATCTTGGAAGTCTCTTCCAACCTGGTTGATTCTATTTCTACTTCTATTTCTATTTCTATTTCTATCTACCTGACTCAGGCAGAATTTCACCAGGGCTGCCTGTGAACGGCAGTGATTCTCTTCACCAGAGATTCTCTCCACCAGAGGCCAGAGGACATTTTCAGTGACAAATCACTGGGTCCACTGCAGAGTAAGAATTCTAAGATTGGATCAAATTCTTCCTTTGCATTTCAGACAGAAATGCAACAGGAAGAACTTTGCTTTGAAGTAGTTTTTTATGTCTCTGAAGGCAAGCTGTGTCCGAGTGGAGGAAAAGGACTAGTGGTGAAGCTGCCACTGGCTTAGATTTCTTCCATGCCATCTGAACCACATAGTTACCCAAGCTCTCTGCATGCCACAGGCATACGGGCTTTTGCCTTCAGTATTCAAAGATCAGATGCCAACTAGAGTTACCTGACAACTCTTAAATGCCTGGCAGGTGTCCTGTGAAAGTTCAGGCTCCTTGCACCCATGATGGCAAGTAGAAGGAATTGGTGCTTACCTGCCGTGACAGATGCAATTGTAAGAGGAAGGCTTGGACAGATCTCAAAGCCGTAATGACCAAGGACCAAATCTTTGTATACTGTAACAGTAAGTTTAACACGACTGGCAGGCTGGCCACTGCCATCACTGGTGCTCTCTGTCATAGACACTCTGCCCCTATGAGATAAGAAGTCAGTGACAAGTTAAGATACAATCAGAAGACACTTTAAGAGACATATTTGCACACACTCATGCACCCACACTTTCAGTGGGCTGCACTACTACACAGAGAGAACAGCACTCCTCTGGTACCCATAGGTTGGCTCTGCACTGTGCACACAAGCAGTCATTCCCCAGGTTCCATAGAAAGATGAACACATCACACCAGCGGCACCAGTTGTTTGTGACCACAACCCTTTCAGCTACCTCAGCTCAGTGGTCGCACCAAGTGCAACTCCAGGTGTGTCCCACTGCAACCCTGACCTCCACAAACCACAGCAAGGCAGTGAATTTACAGCTCTCTGCCTCTGCCAGGGTCCAGACCAGATGAATTTTGATTCACAGACCTTCGGAAAGCAAAGCAGCTGTGGGCCAGGATCCTTTGTAAATGCAACCCAATCTTGCCAACGGGCCAGTGGCAAGACACAAAGGGAAGCACATCTCATTATCAAGAAACACACATTTTGCATTAAGCAGTATTGCATGTGAGCAGATGTGGCTCACAAAACCAAGGTGAGTGAAAGAAGACATATCTGTCCCTGGAAACCAAGAGGGATGATTAAAAACACAGTTTGTTTCTAGGGATTACTGTATATGCATATTTCCCAAGAACAACTGAAACAATGAGCAAGATCCGCAACCTGTGACTACCCTTGCTCGTTGGGAACAAGGTTGTGCTGTCTCAATCAACAGGCACCTCTCTCCCAAAACCCACGCTTACCTAGAGGCACCATCCCGAGCGCGATGGAGCCATTTCGCCACCATTTGCTCTATTCTGCACACTTTCCGTGTCTGGATTAAGTCAGTCTCCAAATCTTCCATTTACCTGCAAGTTTCAGAAGTCACAGCAAAACAGAATGATAAAAGACGGAGGGAACCTTCCAGATGCTGTTGGTAGCTACCCACCCTGATCCACAACTCTTTTGAGATCTGCTGGTACCACGGGAAGACTCCATGCTTTAACAGAGCTCATAATCTCAACAGAGCTCATAATCTCTAAGACTTACTGTGCTTCTTCCGTTAGCCTCCCCTGACTGGGTTTGGGGTTTTTTTTGGGTTAGTCTCTGATGATGGTCATAGTGCAGCAGCTTCTCGTGGCAGAGAATAATTCAGTAACCCCTACCTAGCCACTGGAAAGCCATTCTCTATTTTAGTCTGGGATCTCTGAATGGCAGGCTGGGTGACACCACCTGCACATTGATGCACACTAGACATGCTCTTCCAATGACCATCTTTGCAGAGACAAGTACACAGCCTTCATCCTCATCAGGCCAAGCAGTTCCAAGCTTAACAGTGAGATTTACAGCCAGCTCCTGGCTGCCTTGGGGTGGCAGAAAGCTAGCACATTCCTCTCCCGTTACAGGTTTCTTTTTGGAGGAACAGAACCACAAACACTCCACAGACAGCAGTAAAGAAGCAACAAACTCTATGGCTAGTGCAAGCTGCTGCACACTGTTTTGTGCAATTGCAGAAGATAATCACAGACATAAATTCAAATTTCTCTGATGAAACTGAAGTCTGATGGTCCTGGAGCTCTGTGGACATACATGGTTCCAGGAATCAGTGAAGCAAGTTGCTCATCCTGAATTTCCCACTTCAAATCCCTAGATCAATAATATGAAAAGGGCAACTCATCCAACCTGCTCCTTGCACAGGTACCTTCTGCTGCTGATAGAATGCCCTTAGTCCCGCTGAAAAACTGTGGCATGAGGAAGGTTTGTCACAGAAACGGTTCGTTCATTGTGATTTTAATTGCACCTATAAACGATCCTTCCTCTGAAGGAACAGAGGAATGTTTCCTGCTCCAAACTGAATCTGTCAGCCTCGATTCGTCTATCGAATCGGACGATTTGGTGCTTTAACATTGTACCTTCGAAGGCACAGAAAGCCTGCAGCCACCAATTTTGTAACTCTTTCAAGCACTGGACAGAGTTGTGGGCTGCAAGGGGATCACGCATAAAATGAAACAAAAGTTAAGTCTGCATCCACAAGTCATCAAGAATTCAGTTATGTGTCAGCAAGGAAATAGAATCACTGTATTCACCTTTCACAACGTATCTTCTGGTCAGCTGGCAAGTTTCCCATGGGGGGACATTGTCACGATGGAACAGCGCACAGGACAGGAGGCTGCTGGCCCATAACAGGAGCTCTGCTGTGGCAGACATGGTAGTAAGTTAACTTCAGAATAACAACATATAAAAAAGGAAGTTGGAAGTTGACAAAAATCAGTCACAAAACATTTTGTCTGAACACAAACTGGACTTCTTCCCCTCAGTATCCTCCTGCCACCCCACCTGCCTATGCAGCAACAGATGGAAAAGAAGGGTAGAAAAGCCCTCCAGGAGTTCTGTCACAGGGTATTGTCTTGGCTGTTCTTTCTTATTCAACACCATTTAAAACAGCCCCTCCAGCCACACCTTTATATCTGCCTCTGAGCAGCATCTGTGGACAGGAAATCTGTTCCCTTTCCAGGCACTGACTGGGAAGTAACCAGAGTAAGCAGAAGCATAGCAGTTCCACAGCTTGACAGATATAGGACACATCAAATCAAGGCCTAAGCAGACATCATCTATCCTTCACATGTTCCCTTTCAGCCTCAGTATTTCACTTCACTGATCGTTACAGTTAGCTCCACAGACACTGTAATCCTCATGCAACGTGGAGCTACAACCATCTTCTGACTTGGACTTCATCTCTCTTCTCTGCAGCATGAAGTGCTTTGACTTTGCTACATCACTTCAAATGCTCGTACAGTACTTCCCCTCAAGGCCACAGGGAAAGTCCTGCTTGCAGATGGCCATTCCTCCTAAGATGTTTGGATGCCTAGAAGTCGCCTGCTTCTGCTACTGATTAAATGAGATGAGCTTTCCCATCACCTCCCTGGGCTGCTCCAGCCTCCACCACTACCCCATATCTTCCTTGCAGAAAGGACAGCCCTTCATCTCTGTGCTTCTGCTGTGTGTCACAAAACAGAATCTCTGGAGAAAGTCTCATAACAAGCAGGACAAACAGGAACATCTTGAAGAACAGATATAAATGCTTTAAAAGCCTAGATAAAATACTAAAGGAGAAAAAAAATCCACATTGTCCTTCCAGTAAATCAGAATGGTTGAGCCAAGCAACAGGAATTTCAGAAGAGGCAGTGTAAAACACAAGGCAGCAGCCTTCCTTCTCATGACACCTCCAGGGCACACCGGCATCTGCACATGTGCGGAATGGGACAGAGTTACCCAGCCTTTTGTACACAGCCAGTGCATATGAGCTGGGACCTTCTCCTCGCTCCAAAGATGTCCTACAAAAGCTCTGACCTCAGTCCTTCTCCCTCCTGCCCTTCTGAAGCTATTTTTGAGCCAAGCCCTTGAGCACATCACTAAGCAGCTTGAGTGGGCCAGGATCCTAATACTCAAAGATCCTCAAAGGAAACTAAGTCTTGCCAAGTACTGGCACAGCTAACTGACCCAGCCAGCCACTGGGTGTCTCAGAGGAAACCCAGGTGGGTGATACTGGCTCTTCAGCAACAACTTCAACTTGAAGATCAGGACCTTTGCAAATTTCAGAGCATGCAGCCGCAGGACAGTACAACAGTTGGGAAGTGCAATGTCATATGCAAACAGGGAGAAAGGGCACAAGGAGAACTGCTGGCCTTCACTGTCTGTGTATCATGCACTTCTGCCCAGTAGTGAGAATGTTTCTCCATCACCCTCCTTCCTGACAGCCTGCCTATCAACCAGTGCAGCAGCACAGCAGGTTTATATATTCCATCCTACCGCAAAGTGGACATCATTCAGCTTTTGCCATTAAACGTGGAACAGAAAGCTGGTGGCAGTCCGCTATGCAAGGAGTGGAAGCTGTGCAGAAATGAGTCCTGACTGCCATCAGGCAGAAGACACCTAGCAGAAGAGTACTCAGTGAGCTAGCCCATTTCTGACTCTCAGCGGAAAAACACAAACAAAACAACTTCCAAGGACAGCAGTTCAATCTTTCTCATGTTACATGGATAGTTTTAATTCACCAAGCTGAAATTCTCTGATGAACAAAATATTTTCTGATGTGTTAATTCTGAGCTCTGAGAGCTAGGACACAGCGAGAAAGATGACTAGCTGTGACACCCCAAGTGTTTTCCTTGTCTCAAACACTAGCCTTCTGTTTTTTCCCATAGACATTGCAAGAGGTGGTCAAGCCAGATCAGGAAAAAGCCTTTCTTCTTCTTTTGAAGTGCCACCTTGCATCTACAAAGCTTCAAATCCTACTGTAGACATCAGTGGTTCACTAGACCAAGCAGAGCAGGACCCCCAGTTGTGGGCAGCAGAGGGTGCACGTAAAAGAACTTTCTGCAAGACTGCACATCAGCGCTGATAATTCCTCACAACCCTCCCACCCACACCCCAAGCCCTGCCTGAGAGCTGTACTGATAAACATAAGTTTCTGATTCAGTTTCATTTTAGACATGACAGTAAAGAATCTGACCTTTACAGTGGCAACAAAAACACTCATGATCACCCTTGAATCATGACCTCAGGTGTATTCTCACCAGGCAAATGAAGAAGTAGTCTATTTGTTTTCAATTTCCTAAAGTTTGGGGCCCAATTTGTTCTAAAACCTGGTGAGCAGTGGCTAGGATACAGTTAATACTGTAAGAATACATGCATTTATATTACATGCAGAACAACTACGCTTTCCTCTTTACAGAATATGCTTTTCTACCTAAAAATCAAATGATGAGCATCTCCCTTACTGCTGTTGCTGCCAGCCCTGATGATGATGCCAGCAGAAGATGAGGCCAGCTTTGGCAGCAGGTACCCAGTTACAGTAACTTGCTGTCTGTGGGGTTTAAGGAGCACTAAGCACAGTACTTGGCCTCACACAATTCACTAGGGAAGTAGAAGACCTTTAAGGCTTCTCTGCTTCCCATCTTCAACACTGTCCCACAGCCAACCTGCAGTAATGCCTACAGCAGAAAGAATCAGGAAAGCAGCCACCTACAGTGTCTAGAAAGCCCCACTGTGTGTAACAATGATGATAGAAGACACCAACTCTACCCTTGGCCACTCTTAATAAGCCTGCAGCAACCTCCAGGTGGAAGGAAAATCTTCCTTTTATAGAGGTGTCCACAAGTTCTAAACATGTTTCCCTTAACTGGGAAAGCCCTAGGGCCCACTGTCAAAGCTTGCAGTGTGAAAATACAGGCAGTGAGATTCTGCTGCAGCAAGGGCCACAGCCCAAGCTGTAAACATGAGTGCTTCATGCTGGTCCCTCTGCTTTTCAGCAAAACCAAATCCCTCTTTTGATGTATGGCCAAAACCTGTGCATTTATTAGGTCTTCAAAAAGCAGACTGATGTTCCTCAGGAGGGGCTCAAACCACAAAAAATCATCTCTTATCCTCTTTCAAATTCTTCTTTACAGGGTTGACATGTCTTCCAAAAGCATCCAGACAGCTAATACCAACACTATTCACTGTTACTAATGCACCTTCAGCTTCTCATCTTTCCTCCTACCCTTTCACAGAAGTTCTAGACTGGAACTTCAGGACTTCAAAGTAGTCACAGTGATGCTGAATTTCAGCAGTTCCCATAGTAGAGGTGACTGTGGCATGCATGCAGTGCCACAAGGATGTGCTACACACCACAGCTGTGAAAGCCACCTTTCAGAATTAGCTGTGACAAATACATGCCAGCGTTCCGCATTTCACCATGTCTTCACCATGACTTCACCATGCCTGGTGGTCCTTTCCAACCACAGTGATTCATAGTGATTAGATGTTGTGCTGAGAGATTTGGTTTAGTCAGGGACTTGTCAGTGTGAAACTAATGATTGGAATTGATGATCTTGAAGGTCTTTTCCAATCTAAGAAATTCTGTGATTCTGTGATTCCTTCCCCTTTGCCTTTCCACAGCAGACAAGAGAATGTAAGCCCACAGTCCTGACAGTATCCAAACTGCAGCTATTACTGTTAAAAAGGCTGAAGGTGCTGGTAGAACTGTGCTCCACCCTCCCTGAGACAGAAGCAGACAATCTACCAGAAAAGAACACAAGATCAAAGGGAGCCTATATCCTTCCACCACCAGGCTGAAGGTAGAAGCTCAAAGGAAATGAGTGAATGGAGGCAAATTCACACTCGGGATGGCAGTCAAGTTAACTCCTTGCCCACCTCTCCTTCCCAGCTGCCTCCATACAATAGGTATGAGGCTCTGGATACACAATGTCAGCCAACTGACAACGTGAATGAGGGTGCACCTGCACCTGCTGCTCAAAGTAAGGAGCAAGAAGGAAATGTACAGACAGTGGAATCAGGGACAGGCATTTTTCAAAGAGTATAGACACTGCCTGGTTGTGTAAGAATGGAGTCAGGACATGACTGGAGCTGAACTTGTCAAGGGATGTAAAAAACTGTAAGGTCTTTTGCAGAAACAGAAGTTCAAAATAAGCATGGACCCCAAGAAACAACTAGTAGGCTCAGCTACTCAACAGCTTTGTTTTGCACCAGTGTTTACTGACAGCCTCTCTTCCCACATCTCTTGAGTTGACAGAAAACAAGATGGGAATGGAGGAGCAAAGTCCCTCTCACCATGTGTGATCACCTGAGGAACCTGAACATCCGTAAGTCCCTGGGACTTAATGGGAAGCATCTGAGAGTCCTGAGGGAAGGTGATGACAGACTTTCCAAGTCACTCTCCATGATATTTTTAAAGTCCTGACACTCAGGTGAAGTTTCTGGAGGCTGGGAAGAGAGAAATACTGCATCCATTTTTAAACAGAAGGATCCTGAGAACCAGTGACCTTTGTGCTGTGGAGAATCACGGCACAGATGCTGCAGAAGCTCTCCTAAGGCACATGCAGGAGCAGGGGGTGATTTGAGACAGCCATCATGGCTTTACTAAGGGCAAGCCATGCCTGACCGAACCATATCCAGAGGGTAGTAGCCTTCCGGTGCGGCTGTCATCACCAAACTTGCTGACAGTGCAACTCTGCCCTCATCCAGGTCACTGATGAATATATTGAAGAGAACTGATCCCAGTATTGGCCCCTGTAGGACTCCACTAGTTACAGGCCTCCAACTGGACTCCATCCCATTAACCACAACTCTGATTTCTTCCTTTCAACCAGTTCACATCCACCTCACTACTCGATCATCCAGATGCCCCTGCATACTGCAGGAGGCTGGACTGGATAACCTCTAAAGGTCCCTTTGAACCAAAATCATTCTGTGACTCAATGATTTTTGCCTCCTGCGTGTCTAGTGACTTACCCTCACACTGTGCACATCAGAGACAATGTGGGGCTGGTCCCTGCCCAGGTCACCTCAACTTGTAAGGCATGGTCTTCCCTGGAGACCAGTTATCTGCTACGCGGTGGCCTGACAAACTCTGAAAAGCAGGAACTGCAGCAGCATGCTGCTCTTTGTTGCCGCATGGCAAATCCCTCTGATTTAGAGAAGAGCAGATAGAAGCCATTCAGCTCATGCATAAATGGCAAAGTGGCAGTAACCACCACACCCACTCGTCAGCTCATCCTCAGAGCTTCTGACCCAGGGAATACGGACACACTGCAGCAGCCCAGAGGAGCATCATTTCTGACACCTCCTGCAGCTACTTCCAAAGTCACAATCCTTGACTGGACTCCTACAATGCACCATATCCTCCACTCTTAAAGGACAAAAGTAGCACACCATATGGCAAGAAAGCCATGAGGTGTTCAGGAGGTGCATTCCACATCAGAAGCATCAAGTGGCAAGACCCAGTTCCCACAAAGAGCTGCACATCACAGTATTATTTTCTCCTTATCCAAAACAGAAAAACCTTTGATGTTCAGCACTTCATTTTAATACCAGGAAAGGACTCATCACCACTACTATGCCCTTCTCTGGAAAAAAAAAATAAACCTACCACCATCACCACCAAAACTCACCACTGCTGCTTTTTAAAGTCATTGGAAACTCCAGTTTTCTCTTACAAACTGCTCCTGTCAGAAAGGAAAAACAAAAAACCAACACAACTTTTCACCAGCCTATATTAAAAACAATCAGCAAGCACTTGGCAACCCAGGAAAGACATGAATGATTCTGCCTGGTGCTTGCTGCTTCTGTACAGAGATGAAGATGTCCTCAATAGACACAGCCTGTGCTGGCTGCATTTGAGTACCCCAGCACTCTGACCTTCCTCTTTCCCACAGCATTGTCCCTTCCCTCTGAGAGGGACATTGAGAGGCTGGAACATGTCCAAAAAAGTGCAATGGAGCTGGTGAAGGGCCTGGAGAGAAGAGGAGCCACAGAGTGAACTGGAATTTTTTAGCCTGATGAAAAAGAGGCGGAGGGGAGGCCTCATTGCTCTCTATAGCTCCCTGAAAGGAGGCTGAAGCCAGGTGAGGGTTGGTCTCTTCTCCAAAGAACAAGCAACAAGACAAGAGGAAACAACCTCAAGTTGCCTCAGAAGAGTTTTAATTGGACATGAGGAACAATTTCTTCCCCCAAAGGGTTTTTCAGGCCTGGAACAGGCTGCCCAGAGCAGCATCAAGTCCCCAGCCCTGGAGGGGTTTCAAAGCCATGGAGACGGGATGATGAGGGAAATGGTTTAGTGGTGACCTGGCAGTGCTGGGTTGGACTCAGTCATCTTAAACGTTTTCCCAGCCTAAACAATTTTATATTTCTGTAATTTTAAGGCACCTCTATGCCCAGTCCCAGAGTAGGGCCTCATTGCAGCTGAACAACAGAGGAAGAGACCAGTGTCCACTGCCCAGCTGAAGGATGCACCTGAAGCTTCGAGCTGCACCCTCCACAGCCATCACCTAGCACAGCCATCTGCCAATAGGCTCAGAGGAATCTGCAAGGTAGCATTTTTAAGCCAAGCAATATGTGGCCAGACCCAGGGAGCCAGAAGTGCATGTCCTCATTTGTCACAGGCAGACATTAGAGGAGCAGGGTGATCAACACTGACAGATGTAAGTGAAGATGGTCCCTTAGTCTTTCAGCTTGACCAGACAGACTACCAGCTGCCACAAGACAGTGACAATGAGCACAATTAGTGACACTAAGGACAAGTTAGCCACACTGCTGCTCTCCCAAGCCCACCTGCAGGGCACTGACAGCTGTCAGTTTTCTTTCTGAAGTAATTTGCAGGTCTGGTCTGACCGTAACACCCTTGCTGTGCTCTGGTTTACTGCAGACATAAGAAGCTTCATATCTGAATTAGTTTTAAAATACGAGGTTCCAGACATAGCAAAGACTCCAGGCACCAAACAAAAATCGTTACAGCAAAGGCCCTACAGCCTTGCCTGGCTCATATATTTAGAGAAGAACTAAGAATATCTTTGTGTGTGGTCCATTACACACAAACTAAGGAAAATGATAACAGAATGTTCAAGGTGGAAAGCAGAAAAATCAATACTTGCCCTCCTGAATAGCTCTCTCTTCTAAAAATAGACTTGTGTGGAAGTGCGTGAAGACTTTCATCCCTTCAGCTCTATCTCTCTGGACAAAATCACAAGTACAGAAGGAATGTTCCCCTCTAATTTCCTGACTTAGCTTCCAAAAGTCACCACTCTTCGTGACAATCAAAGGAACTGTCTCCAAGGGTGCAGTCAGACCCTCCTTTACAGCCCCAATATGGACAACGCCATGAAATGAAGCAGCTCACACCATTAACAACACTTAACACTTTCATGCCACATGAAATTTGCACAACAGTTTAAAAACCTGAAAGACCCTGTGCAGAACTTCACATATTGGCACTGATCCGAACGTCTCGGTGCAAACCTGGAGCCAGCAAATATGCCTGTAAAGTCTGGCACTCTGGACTATTTCCAGTGTCTTCCTGGGATTGCTTGCAAAGACTAAAACTCACCACAGTGTATATAAGCTCAGGGTCAGCAATGCAACAGGTTTCTCCATACCCATCGGTATAGATGATCTGTAACATGCACTTTAGGCTTCACTGAGCACAAACACTGGGAAACAGCTTCTTCAAAGCCCTTTGGCAGACACCAAGAAAAGAAGAACGATTAAAGGGAAAATACATCCACTTGGAAAATACCAGTTTGGGAATTTCATGCTGCAGACAGAGCCATTTCAGATAAGCCTAGGCTCTTCTCCAGCTTTAAAATGCTGGGCTTCATGCAAGCATCAGAGCTCAGATAACCTAGCAGAATTAATCACACTGCTCTATTTGCTAGCAGCTTGCCTACCAAGAATGTGAAGGGTAATACAGTTAAATTTAGAGGACTGAAATCCAGGCAAACTTGGACAGCACTACAGCATGACACTTGGAATTGTGTGCCATACATCTGGTACCAATGGCTAAAGCAGAGAAGCAAGGAGTCTCACCACAGCAAGCTTCATACCTGGCTGCAGGCCCAGCTGCATCCAAGCACTGCTGTTCTTGCTATCCAGACACTGCTGCAATCCAAGAAGCTGCAGCTGATACAAGATGTGGGAAAGAACTTCATTTGCCATTTCTTGGAAGGCTTCTCTGGCTTTTTCCAAGCCCCCTGTCCATCCAAAGCCTCCTCATCCCTCTGTCTTTTTCAAGAAGGGCCTGTCTCCACATCATTGCTTCCATTATCTCTTTTGTACCATGGGACTGGATGGAGGGATAGTCTCTTCCTCTGAGTTGTGCTGCATCCCTGCAATCATTCCAGTGCACTCTTATTTCTTTCATTTCCCACTCAATACAGTCCCAGAGCTCACTCACCAGTCCTGCCAGAAAGGCTCAGGCTGACTCACAAAAGGAGGGATGGAGCAAGGGTTAGGTGCCTCTCTAGAACACATCATCTGGAATTTATACAGGGAAAATGAAATGCTGCCTTGCAGACTTACCATTTTTTTTCCCTTTTCCAGCTTGTTTTTTTATCAGGTTGTAGGACAGCCCTCAACATTTCTCTTTGCCTTGCTACAGAAAATGGAAGCGGGCACAGCACCAAAGAGAGACAGCAGAGGAAATGGTTTGCTGAAGGCTTCCTATCTGCCATGACTACCACCTCAAATTCTGCAGATTCTTCTGAGCCAGAAGGACTGCTTCTCCAGAACACAACCCCCATCACTAATGGACTTACTAACATTTATTGTCTTAGACCTTAAGCTTTTTACACCATTCAGCCTCATCTCATACACCTCACTGGTGGGTTCAGACAGCTTCCTACTATAGTAAACCATAGACAAGCTATCACTGAATGATAGCAAATATGTGTGATGCTCAAGAGCTGTAGATTAGTACGCACACTCATTACCCTAGGGGAAATGGGCAGGTGTGTTTGCTGCCGGTAGCCACCATTAGCATATACGAATGGAGCAGCAGCACCTGCCTGACAAACATGCACTGCCACTGAGACCTTACCCACTGCCCTTCACAGAGTTCTGATTTCTGTGCTCCGTCTGCCCTGCAGAGAACCTCGGTTTGTCCAGCGAGATCATGGCCTCAATGATGGAGCTTCCACAGAGCTCTGAACAGATCCTTGCAAGGTCAGGAGACTCACTTCTGTCCCCTACACTCGGCTGAGACTTCTCTCACAGTATTTTCCTGTCATGGTTAAAAAGCCAAACTAATCCTGCATGACGTTTTTCGTTTGTTTTATGGGTTAGGGATGGGTATAACTTCCATGAAAAAGAAAATCAGGTCACATCACTTGGTGCAAAAGCAGGCTAGAAGCCACTCAAACCAAGACGCATAAACGAAGCGAGAATCAAACAAAATTCAAAGTTATCAACATTTCATTCACACAAACTGTGCTGGTTTGAGGTTAACTGGAATATTTTACTGAGAGAAATTAAGTCCTTAGCTGTGAGAAGAAAGAAAAAAAAACAACAGCACCCTATATCACACATTCTTCTGCTGAGAAACACAACTAGTCAAAATATAGATAAGAGGGCCACTTCTGACACACTTCTCAGCTCTCACTTCTGGATGTTCCTTTCTGGTGGTCTGTGTGGCTGTCTCTGCTTTAACTGTAATTCGACCTAACCCCTTCTTCCTCTAACCTCCTTGTCATCTTTTTGACATCTCACCTCAGATCTCCAGATTTATCACGTAAGATATACCTGGGTTGATTTGGTTATTTCTGAAAAGTGGGAAAGAGGGAGGGGGAAAGGGGGGTTGGGCCGGAAGCCCTCCTGGGGACTTGGATTGTTTCTGGGAGGGGTATCGTGTTTCCGTATTATTTTTAACTTGCATGTAATTGCATACATTCGTGTATATATATGCTTGTATATTCTGCTAAGCTGTAAATACAGCTTCACTCCTTAACTTCCAGCTGTCCGAGTATAGTCTGGGTGATTTTCTTATGTGTAGGGGGGCGGGTAATACCCAAACCATCACGCAAACACAGCAAAGGCAGCTGCCACCCCGCAAGACAGGTATTTCTGGACCAAACAGCAGGACCCGAGACACAGCTCAGAGCCCAGCTTTCCGCTTAGCCTCCGGGCTGGTGTGGTACAGCCACTCCACTGTCTCAGCCTGGCCACCGCTGGCGTGGCCACACTCGTGCCTTTGATGACAATGAGCTTTAAGGCAGACATTCCCGGAGCTAGCCACGAACTCCAGCAGCGAAGCACTTTTCTAAGCGGCTTTCGAGAAACAGCCGCTGCGGAGCCGGACCGTCAGCACGAACGCGACACTTTCACCTGCCCGTCCCAAGCGCCCCACGGTGCCGCTCACCGCTGCTCGCTCCTCAGAGGCGTCTGCGCAGGGGAGTCCCAACCAGGGAGCCTCGAATGGCAGCTGCGGGGCGCGGGGTCGGCAGTGGCTGGGACCTAGAAGCACATCGGCAGTGGGGTCAGCAGCCCGCCCGGTGAGGGGCACCGAACCCCGAAGCTGTCAGCAGCTCCTGCAGCCGAGGACCCCGCAGCCCGACGCTCCCCGGACAGAAGGAAACCCACGGCCCATCCGTCACCGCCGCGGAGAAAAGCCTTCCCCTTACCTGCTGCTGGGAGCGGAGCGCGGATCCCACAGCGGCGGCGAACCGCACCGGCCTCTGCCAGGGCAGGCGCAGCCGCTCAGCGGGCCCCGCCCCGCGCGCCGGGCCCCGCCTCGCCCTCGCCTCTCCGGAAGGTGCCCGGCCCGCGGCCTGCCCCGCAGGCGGCGGACCCGCGTTGATGCACGGGAAAGGACTCATGAACGCGTTCCGAATCCATTCTATTCCACAGACTGGTGTGGGTGGGGAAACACCTTTCAAGCTCATGCAGTCCAGCCCCTGCATTCAGCAGGGGTATGCACAGGTACAGCAGGTTGCTCAGAGCCCCCAACAACCTGACCTGCAATGGTGCCAGGTACGGAGCATCTCCCACCTCTCTGGGTACCCAGGGCCACGCTCTCACCACCCTCAGCATGAAAAATATTTTCCTTGCATCTAGCTTACATCTCTCCTCTTTTGACTTAAATCCTTTGTTCTGTCAGAACAGGCCCTTCTCAAAAGTCTGTCCCCAGCTTTCCAATCAGTACCGAAAGACCACAATGTCTCCCTGGAGCCTTCTCTTCTCCGGGCTGAACACTCTCAACTCTCTCAGCCTATCCACACAGCAGGGCGGTTCCATTCCTCTCCTGATCTTCAGGGCCCCACAAAACTTTTGTTTAGCCCTACCACAAGGCCAGCACTAAAGACAATTTGAGCAAGTCTTGTTTGCACAGAAAAGACAGTTTTGTCATGGAATCATACAATTGTTTTGGTGGAAAGAGCATCGAGTCCTACTGTCAATGTAACACCACTGTGACCTCTAAACCATGTCCCAGAGTGCCATGGCCACATGTTTCTTGAATGCCTTCACCTTCCTGAGCAGCCTGTTCCAATTCCTGATTACTCTTGCAGCAAAGAAATTGTTCCTCCTGTCCAACCTAAACCTCACCCAGCACAGTTTCAGGCCATTTCTTTTCCTTCCATCACTTGAGAATAGGGAAAGGAGCCCAACCTCCACCTCACTGCAAACTCCTTTCAGGGAGTTGTAGAGAGCAGTAAGGTCGCCCCTCAGCCTCCTCTTCACACTGAACTGCTCCTCTCCAGCCCTGTTCTTCAGACCCTTCCCCAGCTTTGTTGCCCTTCTCTGGACCTCCTCCAGCCCCTTGATGTATGTGGCATAAGTGGCCTAAAACATAACCCAGGATTCCAGGTATGGCCTCAACACCAGTGCAAAGCACAGGCACTGCACATTTAAACTAGATGTAAGGAAGAAGTTCTTCACTGTAAGGGTGGTGAAGCACTGGAACAGGTTCTCCAGAAACATGTGGATATCCTATCCCTGAAGTGTTCAAGGCAAGGCTGGATAGAGCTTTGATCAGTGTGGCCTAGTGGAAAGTGCCCTGGCGCATAGCAGGAGGGGTGGAACTAGGTGATCTTTAAGGTCCATTCCAACAAAAAAGCATCTCCAATTCTAAGACATTCTTTACCTAGAACAGACTGCCCATAGAGGTGGTAGATGAAAGTCAGACAGTTCAGCAATGCCACGCATGCCCATAGTTGCGACTGGCCTGTCCCCTTCTCCCCACAGGTCTCCCACAGACAACCTTACATCTTCTGTTGCACCTGCACTCACTTCTGTGATTTTACGTCACATTTCCAAGGAAGTCGCGAGACTTCCCGCTCAAATAATGTTTTGAAGAGGCCATCTGGCATCCTGATAGAGGTGAAGCTGCAAAGCTGATGTAGTTCTTTACCTCAGGTCCAACTAGCAGCAAGATGGAGAATATATACCCCAAAGGCACATATGAAAACACATCTACAGCACATGCAAATGTGGCTGTCCACGTGTAGCAACACTGGCCTGCAGTCAGCAATCACACCAACAGGAACAGCACCAGCAGCCTCAACTTGCTCTTCTCTCTGGTTGATCAGCATGAAGGTGCCTCAGTGGGAAATACAGTGTGTGTGGACAGCATAAGTAGCTTCAGCAGCCAGGCACAGACACTGCAAACCTGGTGTTTGCTCCTGGCTCCTGGTCTCCCCAGTTGCTATCACCTACAAGTGCATCCAAGTTTTTGAGGCCAGAGACCCCTTGCAGCTACTGGATCAGACCCCTTTGCACACATCAACACAGACACACAGACATACAGAGCTGCCTTAGACTGCCCTGGTCCCCCCTGTAGCCAGCCCTTTGGGTGGTTTCACCCTAGAGATCTACACCCCTCAACTCTGTGGCCTCATCACGACCTTGCAGCATATTCATTCGGGTCATCATCAGCACTCAACTTGAGGTTGGCAGCTCAACATGAGCCAGCAGTGTGCACATGCAGCCCAGACAGCAACCGTGTGCTGGGCTGCATCAAGAAAGTGTGGCCAGCAGGGCAAGGGAGGGGATTCTCCCCCTTTACTCTGCTCTCGTCAGACCCCACCTGGAGTACTGTGTGCAGTTCTGGAGCCCCCAACACAAGAAGGACATGGAACTGTTGGAGCAAGTCCAGAGGAGATCCACAAAGATGATGAGAGGGCTGCAGCACCTCTGCTGTGAGGATAGGCTGCAAGATCTGGGACTCTTTAGCCCGGGGAAGAGAAGGCTTCGAGGAGACCTTATAGGAGCCTTCCAGTATCTGAAGAGGGCCTACAGGAAGGCTGGGGAGGGACTATTGACAAGGTCTTGTAATGACAGGACAAGGAGTAATGGGTTTAAACTGGCAGAGGGGAGATTCAAACCAGATGTTAGGAAAGGCTTCTTCACAGTGAGGGTAGTGAGACACTGGCACAGGTTGCCCAGGGAGCTTGTGGATGTTCCCTTCCTGGAGGTGTTGAAGGCCAGGCTGGATGAGGCCTTGAGCGACCTGTTCTAGTGGGAGGTGTCCCTGCCTATGACGGGAGGTTGGAACTAGATTATCTTTGATGTGCCTTCCAACCTAAACCATTTTATGATGCTATGATTCTGTTATTCTATGTTTTGGGTTTCCCACCCTGCTGTTGCCTGTTTGCTCTTCTGCCATCATCCAGAGACACTTTGATCACTAATACTGTGCAGTGCTCTTGCTCTCTGTACTTGTGTGGTGCAAAGGACAAAGAAAATGGGTGCAAAGCTGCCTGGACATGGCTTGGCTCTGTGTGGCTTTCAACAGGTGCTGCACAAATAGGGACACAGGAACCCACATCCACTGTGTCAGCTCTTCTTTTCCTTGTCTGACACCAGCCTTTGCTATGAAAATGCCTTGCTATGTTTACTCTCCTCTGTGACTGTCTGCAGCTCTTTATTTAGCCCAGGGCTGGTGAGGAAACAAAGACACACGTACTGAAGGGTATAGATTTTTTCTGTTTTTTGCCTTACTGGCTTTGCTCCCTCATATTCCCTAACTAGCCAGAACATTTCTACATTGCAGGCCCTTCTGCCTTTACCATTGCTGCTCTTTTCTGCTCCTTTTTGAAGGTATTGCTCTGCTCCCAAATTGACTCACTCACAGAACCTATGCTTATTTTTTTGTCCTGCTTCTTTAAGGGATGTGTTTGTCTAGCACTTTTCATAATTATTACTACTTTGTGGTCACTGAACTTCACCAAAAAATGAGATTTGAACCAAACATATATAATTAATATAACATTAAACAGTGCCCAGGAAAGGGTTTGCATCAGCTGCTGATTCATGCAGCTTTCCTGGGCAATCTGCATCACATTTGCCTTCCTAACAGTGCCACGAATAGTGTTTTCAAAGCAATCCACACAGGAAGCAGAAATCTAATCGAAAAAGAAACAAAGCCACAGTTCTCTTTCTTGGGGATGAAAAGTGGTGTCCACTAATGAGATAAATCAGAGCAAGCTGATTTCATGCTCAAGCTACCAAACATACTATATTTGTACCTATGCCTGGTCGAGTTGAGCATGTGGTTTCCTTCTCTCTGATTCCACTAAGTTTCAAAGCCTAGGGAACATTTCTCCAGAAAGTTATTCTGTCTTTATATAGTGTCCTTCTTTGCTCATGTATTCATCGTGTCACAGCTGTCTCAGGAAAGATTGGGAGACTATTTGGAAGCTTCCAACTCATTGCTGCTTGCCCATCAAGCTCTTTCTATGAATGACATGAAAGTAACAAACCTCTGGGAACTAACTGTAGCCTTGAGACGAACATGTGAACCCATTTCCATGTGCCATGAGCCAGATAATTGCTCTGGAGTTACAGGGCTTAAAGGCCAAGTGTAAAGTCCTGCACCTGGGTCAACACAATCACAAGCACAGAAACACGCTGTGTGGGGAAAGGCTGAGAGCAGCCCTGAGGAAAAGGACCTGAGGGTCTGGGTTGATGAAAAGCTCAACATGAGCCAGCAGTGTGCACATGCAGCCCAGCCAGCCAACCGTGTGCTGGGCTGCATCAAGAGAAGTGTGGCCAGCAGGGCAAGGGAGGGGATTCTCCCCCTTTACTCTGCTCTCGTCAGACCCCACCTGGAGTACTGTGTGCAGTTCTGGAGCCCCCAGCACAGGAAGGACATGGAACTGTTGGAGCAAGTCCAGAGGAGAGCCACAAAGATGATGAGAGGGCTGCAGCACCTCTGCTGTGAGGATAGGCTGCAAGATCTGGGACTCTTCAACCTGGAGAAGAGAAGGCTTCGAGGAGACCTTATAGGAGCCTTCCAGTATCTGAAGAGGGCCTACAGGAAGGCTGGGGAGGGACTATTGACAAGGTCTTGTAATGACAGGACAAGGAGTAATGGGTTTAAACTGGCAGAGGGGAGATTCAAACTAGATGTTAGGAAAGGCTTCTTTACAGTGAGGGTGGTGAGACACTGGCACAGGTTGCCCAGGGAGCTTGTGGAAGTTCCCTTCCTGGAGGTGTTGAAGGCCAGGCTGGAGGAGGCCTCGAGTGGCCTGTTCTAGTGGGAGGTGTCCCTGCCTATGATGGGAGGTTGGAACTAGATTATCTGAGGTGCCTTCCAACCTAAACCATTCTATGATTCTGTGATCCAGAAAGCTGCATCTAATAAAGAAAAGCGACGGAGCAAAACCTTAAAATTTCACATATCTGAAAAAACTGAACTTAGTGGATTATTCACCCCCTTTCTCAAGAGTTCTTAGTCTAGATGTGGAGGGGCTTTCCTGCTGTGTTTGAGTGCCTGTGTGCTGCGTGATCTGTGCAGGAACAGCTCAAATTCCCATACAATCTGTCTGCCCTTCTGAAGGATAAAGCTGCAGACAAGGGACATCAGTATCCTTCAGCCCTTCTCTCTGTGGCCAGCCACTTTGTTCTCCTGCTGTGGCCCAGCCCATCAAACCTCACTGAACATTCTGTGAGTGACCCAAACCACCTTACAATCACAGAATGAGACTGGTTTGGATTGGAAAGGGCCTTTCAAGCTCATCCAGTCCAAACCTTCTGCCATCAGCAGGGACATCTGCAACTAGAGCAGATTGTTCAGAACCCTAAACAATGTGACCCAGAATAGTTCCAGGAATGGGGCATCTCCCACCTCTCTAGGCAACCTGGGCCAAGGCCTCATGCCCTCAGCATAAAAAATATCTTCTTTATACCTATCCTAAATCTATTCTGGTTTAGTTTAAACCTGTCCCTCCTTGTCCTGTCACGACAGGCCCTGCCCAGATGTCTGTACTCAGCTTTCTTCTGGGTCCCTTTAAGCACTGAAAGGCCACCAGAAAGTGTCCCTGGAGCCTTCTTCTTTCCAGGATGAACACCCCCAACTTTCCCTCCCAGCCTGACCTCACAGCAGAGGGCTTCCAGCCCTGCCAGTACTGCTGTGGCCTCCTCTGGCCCTGCTCCAGCAGGGCCCTGACTGTGCTATGCTGAGGACTCCAGAGCTGGCCCAGCACTGCAGGGTGAAGGGATCTCAGCAGAGCAGAGCAGAGGGCAGCATCCCCTCTCTGGCCCTGCTGCCCATGCTGCTCAGGATCCAGCCCCAGACACCTTCTCAAATTATGACATGGCTTGTGTGAGCAGTGGAAGGTACAGCAGCTCAGAAGACAAAAGAGGTGCGGATCATGTGTTGTAGAGGTGGCTGCGCTGGCATCCACCCAGAGGAATGACACCGTTCATCTGCACCAGCCTTTCTGGCACATCAACTCTCTCCCCAGCAGCAAGACCTGACTGGCAGGCCAGGCTGTAGGTGAGCCAGGGCATTTCTCTGATTCTCACATCTAGACTACCTGCCCCTGTGTGCTTAAGAAAGCCATGTCCTATGTGTCTACAGCTCACCCTGATGCTTTTGCTTATGTGTGGACAGTAAATGAAGCTGAGAAGCTCCACATCCTGCAGTGCACACATCCCGCACCAAGCTGTTTTCAAAGGAAGACTTTCAGATCCCTTAGCAAGGAACGGACAAATGAACCCCTGAATCAGAAAAGCTCATATGCAAAAGAGCCAAACTTTTGACAACGTTTCAACAACAGAGAGCTCAAAAAGGGACCTACAATTGTTTCTATCTGTGCAAGAAAGCAAAAAAGAGAGGGTGTGACATGAGAAACATGTCTTAATGACACACATGACAAGAAGCCCCTTCTCTTGCAGGTTCAGACTCAGACTACACAGACAGTACAGACAGCATCTGCCTCTGCTATGTGCTCTGATTCTACTAATGCAAGAACTGCTTTGTGAAAAGATACAGACAAATGATGCAACTGATGTCCCTTTCCTGGTTCTCTTCTGCAGCAAGGTCAGTGCATTCAACCTTCTGAAGACATCAGAAATCATGTTCAGTCAGCTGGTGCATGAGCACAACATGCTGTGATGGTGTGTCACAGTTTGGGGGGAATCACATTTTCTGCTGCTTCTGTCTCTCCCTGTTCCAGATCACAGGTAAATGGATGATAAGTCTTAGCTGTTGTGCTAGTTTGAGCCTAGCTAGCATGTTTTGGTGAGAAGAACTAGATGATAGGCTGTAAAATGAAAACAATAGTGAGGTCTACTTCCCTCACAGTCTTGCTGGGATGTGTAAAGAAGAAAGGCAAAACAAAGATTACTGCACTTGCTTCTTCTCTTCGCTGGGGAGCTTTGCCTGCTGGGGAGCTCGTGGCTGCTGGCTGGACTCCATCTTGCTTTCTAACCTCACCCTCCTTTGCTTGGCTGCTTCACCTTGCTTTTTAACCCTCTTGGCCGAACCTCCATTCTTCCTTAGGACTGGGGTAAGGTTGAGAGGGGTAGGGGGAAGGTGAGGGGTGGTTGAGAGCCCCTCCTGGGGACTCAGGTTTCTGGGAGGGGAATTGTGTTTGTATTACCTTTTTTACCTTGTATATTTCTGTCTATAACTGTATATACTGTAAATATCTGCTTGTAAATTGTGCCAGCTGTAAATATAAGCTTCATTCAAATTTCCAGAGCCGACTGAGTCTAGTCTGGGTGATTTCTAAAAGTGTGGGGGGTGGGGGACACCCAAACCATCACAACTGTTTGTCTTGAGGCTCTGTGGTTGCTTATAAACTTTTAGGGATATTTTCGGCACCTGAGCATATAAATTGGCACAGGTGAGGCAAGAGCTTGTGTAGCTTCATGAGAGTCTGGGCTACATTCTGCTTCTGCCAAGGTAAGGGAGAACAGCAGGAAGAAAAATCTTCCCTTAGGGTGACAGGAGTGCCAGGCTGCTTTTTGCTGCTGTCCCAAACCTCGGAAAAACAGTAACACTGGCTGAAGGGTGATAAAACAGTTCTGGAGGTTTGGGGACACCTCTGAGATGCTTGAATTGAGAACTAATGGGTCATTTCAAACTACATGGCCTCAAAAGGGCTGACTGAAGCAGATTCAAACGTGACTGGTCAAAACACTGCTTTCAGTATTATCCTTTTCAGAGAAGAAAGATCACAGTACCAGAATGGTAACTTTGATAATGAAAACCTCATCTGCACACAGAAGAGGCCTGAGCAGCAGGAGGTGCCTAGTGACACCAATGAGCCCTTGCCCAGCTGCACCCCATGCCAGGGGAGCTCAGTCTCACGGGCTGGGGCACACCTACCCTCTTTTGAGCATCTCACAGGCCCAGAGGTCACTGCCAGGGGCACAAAACATGCCACGGGGTGCAAAGGAAGGGCATTTCGGGACTGCACACACAGCTTATCACAGGATGCACAGAGGAGGAATCAAATGTGGGGAAACGCAGGCATTGACATGGTTTGGGGAAAACATGGAAAAACAGAAGGAAAAGGGGATAAAAAGTGCCAGCAGCACGTAAGTGGTTTTCTGATCAGGATGCTTGTCTGGCTGTGGCCTGCATTAGGTCAGCATAATCTATCCTGCTGCCTGGTTCAGCTCTACTTGCAGCAGTTTTCCTGAGGGACAATGCAATGTGCATGTGTTTTCATGGTGGTCTCAGGCCAGAAGAGGCAGTGGGTTGAAGCTGCCTATGCTGTCTGTGTTTGAGTGAGTGCTCAGGGTGTCTGTTGATGTGTGTGGCTTCTCACGCACATGGGTACCTGTGTCCTGTAAGGGTGTGCATCCATGGTAACACTTGCCCAGTCTCACTTCTGGCTTAGCCTGGGTGCAGTAGCCTCTCCTATCCTGAGCTTCTGGATCTGGCCTCAAAGGTGATTTCCTCACTGATAAGCCAGTTTCAGTAGTCTGGCAGGAGCAGACAGGGAAGACTGGAGCATCGCCAATGGCCCTCTCCATGCTGCAGCTTGAGGCCGCTGTGCCAGCTTCCATCCAGCTCTAGGAAGCAACCACCTGGGTGTTGCATATGGAAGCAACAGGAGTAGCAGAAGAACCCCTTGTTGGAGGTGTGCATCCTCTGGGAGTAGCAAGCTCACCTCTGTGGCCTCAGTGCTAACTGATGTGCCAATGCAGGCAGTGAGAAGATGGGTGGACTAAAGCCACACTGTCTTGCACCAAGCTGCCACTACTGGAACAAGGCTGGCAGGCTGCTGGCCTGGGAGATGCATGATAGGATGACAACCTCTGATGGTAGAGGAAATCCAGAGAAAAACAGCCTGTGGTTTTTGAATCACAAGCTAGACCCTAAGCCTTGGGTGCCATGTGGCAAGCATGCCAGGGTTCCAGGGCAGAGACAGACCCAATGCTCTGTCCTGCTGCTTCTTCTCCTGATACATATCAGGGACTGTCCTCCTGCCCCAGGGCCCCACTAAGCAGAGCATAGCTGATGAGGCTGCTAAGAAGATGCCACATACAGCAGAATAAACTGGAGGTTTAGGTGGAGCCATGACATGGCTATGAAGTAGGAGACTTCCAGCCAAGGCACCTGAAGGACCTGTCTGTTCATGTGGTTAGCACCATCTCTCCACACTGCATCTCTCTGAGCCCCACTGTGCCTTTTCACTGTGCCCACAGCAATGTGGAGGTGAAGAGAGGGCATGAGCCTTCCTGCCCTGGCATTGCTCTGTTGTGTTTTAACAGCTTGATGTGGGTTTACATTGCTGGCATGCTTTGGTGTGGTTTTGCCTGTCCTTATCAGTTTACACAACCACCAGGATACCCTGTGGGCCTGAATGATGACTTATTTATTTTCACTTGCTCTGCAGAAAAATAACATCTCCTCCAGCACCTTAGTGTCAGCTAAGGATGTCACTCTCCCCAGCAGTACTGTGCTGAATGTACCCCTGTGTGACAGTCTGCCCACTGTTCTAACCTGTTCCCAGAAGAGGTCAGTGGGATATGTTTTTCAAGATCTTTCTCTGCTTTAGCTCCTTGCCATTTTGCCTCCCTTTAGCCATCCAGCTGACAACTCTGCTGTAGGACAGTGGTAGGAGTTGTCGATGCCGTTTCCATTGTGGGGTCTGTCATTCAGTGAAGTTATCTCTGCCAGAGAGTCTTACTCTTTGCAGTCACCAAGAGTCCTGCTGCAAAAGTGTAGTAGCACTGCTGACTTCCCTGGCACTAAGTCACTGCCATTACTTGCGATACATGCCAGAGCTTCTGGCTGGAATTAGTTGAGAAGTCTTCAGACCTGGTGAGGTCAGAGGTGAAACTGTATGTACTTAGGGGCAGATTTTATCTCTCCAGCAAGCTGGGGATGATGCTACCTGCTTCAGAGGAGATGAATGGAGGGAAGGCTGGATGCCATCTCTGGGTGTCTGTTGCCATAGCCTTGGACAGCAACAGGTGCTGATGTCTCTGTACAGCTGCCCCAGACACCATGTACAATAGCTGCTTTGAGATCACATCATTTGACAAACTTGCTGGAAACGATCAGAACCTTGTATAACAACCTTTATCTTCTTCCCTGACCTTCACATTAGAGGCTGGAGATCCAGGCTGGAAAACAGAGGAAATAAAGAAGAAAGCTGCTCACTAGTGACTGCCTCAAAAGAGACCAGCCCATGGATTGGCCAAACAAAGAGAAAGTTTTCTGTTTGCAGAAAGGCAAATGTTGCCATTAGACTATGTATCAATATTGATTATTTTGATGGGGTGAAAGGGTCGACATGGCAGATAGCACCAAGGCTCCAGCACTATCTACTCTGCCTCCTCACAGTACCTCTGCAGGGCTTCCCCAGGGCCTCTGAAATGCCTTTGGTATGCATCAGTAATAAACATCTTGATCCAGCTTCAGAAGTGAAGGTTTCTGGCACTCCTTGCTTCTTTCTGGTAGATGTTCAAGGAGCCAAGAAGTGCTAATGCTGCCTTGCCTAAGTAAGACATGCTGTCCTTTCATCTGGTTGATGAGGCATCTCCATGATGTGGGAGCAGCCCTGGACAAACACCTGAGAGTACAGAGAGCCACTTCAGGAAACACCTTCACTGAGGAGGTTCAAGTCACCTTGATTACTTCCTTCCCTTACCTCCCCAAACCCTGCCTAGGGAACAGTACTTTTGACTAAGCTTGCTTTCTTTCTTTTTTTCTTAAAAAAAAAAAAAAAAAAGGTGTGTGTGTTTTTGCAGGGAAGATTTTTGAGGTATAGGGTTTTCATTTTGTTGTGATCTCCCTGTGAAGCTTTTACGGTAAAAACAAAGGAAATGGCCCTGGTGGAGAGGCTTTTTTCTCTATAGAAGCTCAGGGTGCTCAGGGTCGACTGGGCCCGTGAGAACTGAAGTAATTCCCAGAGTGTGACTGACCAAATTGTGATCCTGCACAAAGAATCAAGGATCAAGTCTGGAAAAGGCAAAGCTTTCGTCGGTGCAGTTTTGGGTGCCTGTTTGGCCGCTTCGATAGACGAAAAGCAAAGCAAACACAAATGAGAGAACAGAATAATTTCCTCTTTGCAAGATCTGGTAGATTCCCTGCAAGAGCACACTGTCACTTTAAAAGGTGACGTGGCAGATCTTAAAGATTGATTAGAAGAGGAGAAGCATTGAAATTCGTTTTTGAAGAAGGTACTCCAGGCTGAGTCCAAACAGAGAGATCCTGGCTCCATATACACTCAGGCAGAGCTGGCAGCAGCAAAGGAAGCTGCTGTTCACATGCAGCTTCTCATTTAATGCTTCTCATTAAACCCTACCATCACAACGAAAGAGGTACCCTTTCCTTCCACTGAGTTGGCCAAACTCCATGAAGAGTTTACACGCTCTGCTGGGGAACCTGAGGAGGAATATGTATGGCGTGTTTCTAAAACTGGAGGGATCAGGTTAGGTTAACAGAAGGTGAAGCCACAGGCTATTGGGGTGCTAATGTTTTTCTAGCTACAGGGAACAGAAATGGTCCCTGGAGCCTTACTCAGCGAGCAGCCTTCTGGGCTGGGGGTTTTGATTCAAAGGAGAGAGGAGAGCCTTTAGTTCTGAAGGGAGACATGAATCAGATAATGGAAAATGTGCAGAAGGCAGCTTGTTTGCAAATGATAAATGATCGCGAACTAAAACATCATTTTGAATCACCCTTTTCTCTTTTGGTGGACCTAAAGTGAATGACTCCTTTGGTCAGGGGACTTCNGCTACAGGGAACAGAAATGGTCCCTGGAGCCTTACTCAGCGAGCAGCCTTCTGGGCTGGGGGTTTTGATTCAAAGGAGAGAGGAGAGCCTTTAGTTCTGAAGGGAGACATGAATCAGATAATGGAAAATGTGCAGAAGGCAGCTTGTTTGCAAATGATAAATGATCGCGAACTAAAACATCATTTTGAATCACCCTTTTCTCTTTTGGTGGACCTAAAGTGAATGACTCCTTTGGTCAGGGGACTTCCTGACTCTCTCAAGATAAAAGGTATTCAGTTCCAAAAGGAAATAGCTGACACTCTACTTGCTTCAAGGATGCAAGCCGCTCTGAGGGAAAATTTAACACCTGGGAGGAGCCAGCCTGATTCAAAGAGATGGACGTGGGATGAGGTGGCAAGAGAGTTACTAGATTATGCCAGGCAGTATGGGGTGCCCGAGAAAGTTCAAAAGCCTGAGCCTGGAGGCTTGAGGCATGTGAAAATTAATCGTCCACTTCCAAGTCCAAACCCCCATAGCCAGCTGCATCGAATGAATCTCCAATCGACCCTCAGCTGGGGGAAGGGAGCAACTGAACACTCGGCGATATTGGTGGTGGGGTGGACAAAAAGAAAGGTATCCCAAAAGAAGTGATTGACGCGTTATCTTCAATGCAGTTAGAAATAGTTGTAAAGTACTGGCCGGAGTCTATCCAGAAACCCGAGCCCACTGCACCCTCCTTGACAGACTCATCTGATGTGGAGAAAGGCGTGCCTCCTCAGGAAAACTGAGAACTTCACTCCTCATCAGTGAGCGGGGCGCGGGTGAGGGGTGGATGCATATTCGTCAGCTCACCGAAAACGGTCAGGGTGACTTACTAATCACTGTCATCGTGGGGCCAAAACAAATTCCTATCACATTTTTTAGTGGACACTGGGGCCCAGGTCTCAGCTATTATAACAAAGGATGCCGTTGGCTGCGGAATTGTTCTTTCCAAACTGATACTATTGGTAGCAGATGCTCTGGGCAAAGTTCACTCGCGGGTATTAGCAACCCTCAGGTTACGTGAAGATAAGGACACAAAGGTGGCAATGGTCGTGGGGGAGTTTCCAATTAACCTTCTGGGGCTTGACGACTTAAAAGAGAGGACCTGGACTGACAATAAAGGGCGAAAATGGTCCTTCGGCTCTCCAGTTATAAACATTCGGCTGCTAAAAGCAGCACTGCTCCTGCCTCCCTCAAAGCTTACAAATGTCAAACCTTATCCAATACCTCTGGGGTCTAAAGAAGCGATAGAACCAGAGCTAGAGGATTTAAGAGAACGGGGCATTGTGGCTCCAGCCCATTCCGCTTCCAGTTCCCCAGTTCGGCCTGTACGAAAGGCCAAGGGAATGTGGAGACTCACTATTGATTACCGCAGGCTTAATGCAAATACAGAACCATTAGCAGCTGCAGTGCCAAATATTGCTGAGCTTATAGCTACAATCCAGGAAAAAGCCCACCCTATTATGGCAACAGTGGGTATTAAAGATATGTTTTTCATGGACCCACTGCAACCTGAAGACCAAGACCATTTTGCTTCTACTTGGGGGGGGGGGCAACAGTTCACTTTCACACATCTCCCAATGGAGTTTAAGCACTCTCTCACCTTTGTCCACCATGCACTGGCAAAAGAACTGGAAAAAGTCCATCGAGAGATGGGGATCAGTATCTATCAATATATTGATGATGTTCTTATGGGTGGAGATAATGTTGAAGGAGTGCAGCTTATCCAAGACAACTTAATTTCACATCTAGAAGGTTTGGGACTGAAAATTCCACCCGAGAAGATACAGACAGCCTTGAGTGAAGTTTCTGGGGATCTGGTGGAAGGAAAGGATGACACCAGATAGCCTCTCCTCCCTAGACCAGATTAAAATGCCAGAGTAAAAAAGAATTTGCAACATGCACTACAGTTGCTTGTGTTTTGGATAAAACATATCCCTGATTCCTCAATTATTGCAAGACCCCTTTATGATTTGTTACGAAAAAGGGCCCCGTGGGAGTGGGCATTACAGCTGCTAGTATTTGAAGCTAATGCCCATCAAGCTGTCGGTCCTATGCATCCTACAGACCCTGTCCGTGTTGAATGGGGCTTTGCTAAGTCAGTACATTTATGGCAAAAGGGTCCGGATGCAGCAGTCCTCACGATTTCATTTTACAGTCGTAGCTATAAGGATGCAGAAAAGAGATACACAGTGTGGGAGAAGAGTCTGTTTGTGGTCAGCTTAGCTCTAAGGGAAGCTGAAAGGACAGTAAATAATAAGTAGTGCTCAGAGACTCATTCAAAGTCATTAAGCCAATTCTGTCAGGGACGCTGCCACCACCGGAGAGGGTAGCTCAGAGGGCCTCTGTGAGGAAATGGTATGCCCAGATAGAGTATTACTGTGACATCTTTTCAGTATCTGAAGGAGCCACAAAAATATTGGCCTTCCAGGAGGAAACGGGTCTGGACAGGAAGGCCAGTGAACACTCATCTGTAATACAAGTAGCCCGTCCATTTTCCGGACAGCTTCCAAACACATGTTTTACAGATGCTTCCTCTAAGCGGGAGGGAAATACAGAGCTGTGGCACTCAGTGTGGACACTGGTGAACAAGTAATTAATGAAGGGGAAGGTAGTGCTCAAATACGGGAATTGATTGCAGTATGGAGTGTTTTTCAACACGAGGCTGAATCTGTTTCCCCTGTCCACATCTATACTGACTCCTATGCTGCATTTAAGGGCTGTACATAACAGCTGCCATTCTGGGAGGGGAACGGCTGGGAGGTTAATAGATTACCTGTATGGCAGAAGGAAGAAATGGCAAGCTATTCTAACCATCACTAGGTGAGGAAGATTTTCAATGGGATGGGTGGCCTCACACCAAGAGGATAGTTCTGCCAGTCAATGGAATGAGAATGTAGGGCTGAGTGATAGGTTGGGCTGGATGATTTTGGAGGTCTCTTCCAACCTGGTTAATTCTATGATTATATGAATCCCTGCAAAACACACCACTAACCAAAAACTGGGAATGGTTGCTAGAACAGCTGCACATGAAAAGAAAACACTCTGGAGTTGAAGATCTTTATTGTGAGGCCCAAGCATGTGGTTGGCCAGTTACTAAAGAAGGGTGCAAGACTTGTGTTTCTGCTTGTGAACAATGCCGCACCCGGTTAGAGAGGCACCCTCTGGAAAATGACCCCCTGCACCTGAGGGAGGGGAAAGGGCTGTGGGAGGTGTGGCAGGTGGACTATATTGTCCCTTTCTGAAAACCAGAAGGTACACAGCATGCGTTGGTTGGGGTAGAAATAGTGTCAGGATTGGTCTCAGCTGAGGCATTCACTAGAGCACCAGGGGAAAACACAGTGAAGGCTCTGAAGGGATGGTTTGGTACCTTCCCTAAACCACAATCCATCCAGTCAGATAATGGTGCCCGCTTCACTGCCAAAATAGTTCAAGATTGGTCAACTCAGGAAGGAGTTTCATGGGTATACCATACTCCCTATTATCCACAGGCAAATGGGATCATGGAGAGAACCAATGGCCTGTTAAAACACTTCCTTAAACCCCATAGGCTGGGATGGACTGAATGACTAAGGGAAGCAGTCACCAGTGTTAATAGTCATTGGGGTGGTAAATGAATGCCCCAAAATTACAGCTTTTTGCCCAATGGCCCTGAAAATCATGCCAACCATTCAGGAAGCTGAGCATTTTAAAGTCTCTTACATTCTCCAGGCCAATCAGTCTTGGTTGAACTCCCCTCAGTGGGAACAGTACCACTGGTACTGGAAACCCCACTTAATAAATACACCTGGAAAGCAAAAAATGCTCATTCAAGATTAACGCCAGGTGGATTATTCCATCTTTCTAAAAATAACCTGCTACCAGTTCCTTAAAACAGACTGAGACCATTTCTTTTTTCTTTCAGGTGAAGGCCCCAAGACTTGCTGTGAAGAAGAACATGTGGAACTGTTGATTCTCTGTACCTTCATCAGTATTCGTTAGCTCAGGGTGTTTGTCTGGCTACCCTGGTGTACCCTTGGAGGAGCAACCCTGGCCATCCCAGTATTTGCCTCCTCAGACCCCAATGAGGGGTTTCTTGTAACTGACCTTTTCACGCACCTTGCAGAAGGAGTGTCCTCTCTATATAACCTGATGGGTTGCTGGGTTTGCAGGGGGCTGCAGGGATTTGAAGCTTGGCCTTGGGTTTTGACCCCTGTAGCTCCCAAGTGGCTAGTGAGCTCCCTTAGCAAAGTGGATAAACCCCTTTAGGGCTGAAGAAGATGCAGCCCTCTGGCCGATACAATACCCAGGGCAAGGGGTCTATTGTCTAAATCGTACACACCATGAGGGTGTTTTTGTAGGAATAAGTACATGTGAATGGACTTTAACATATCAGGACCCAGGACCAGAAGCCAGAAGAAGAGACATGGGTCTAGAGGGGAAAGACATACGTCTGAGTGGGTGTGGGTTAATAAAACTGGGGGAGTCAAGGACTTCGCAGAGTTCTGGTCACGGGAGAACATGTCTTGGGTGTGTGATCTTAGTGAGAAACACAGTCCACTCCCCCATCAGATGTGTTACGACAAAGGGGCATAACAAACCTGGTGCCAAAAAGTCTGGCCTGCCCAGGGCCCCTGATTGTGTAAGGTGGTTGTATAAGCCCATGAACCCAGCTCATGCTTACTGGCTGCTAGGCCCATGGTATCCTCATATTTGGAAGGACTGCCAAAAGATGATTGGTCATTCTAGTGCCCAAAGGGCCACTAATCTCGGCCCACATTTAATAAATAGAACCACATAGGTAAACAATGTGCTTGTGCTCGGGCTCCCCCCGCATTGCCTGTGTTCGCTATTATGCTTATGGCTGCTATTCTATATGGAGCTGAGTCTCCCGTGCAGCCGTGCATCCTATCGCACGCCTGCTGCCTTATCATCGCCTGGTGTGCGACGCTGCCGCCGCGTTACCAGGAAGCAGACCCCACTTGTCTGCACGCAATCGGCCTGCTAGCCAGTGTGAGACCGTGCTCAGACCGCATGGCATCGTACTCCCTCTGCACCTGAGGCCCTGCCTAGGAATTTCCTGGACAGAGCATCCACGAGAAGTCAAGAGACAAGGGCAGAGATTGCATCTTTCACCAGGAGAACAAGGTCAGAGACTGCCTTTCCCCAGAATCCAGGAAGATTTTCCTTTTCCTTAAAGCCAGGAGAATTCCGGCCTCAAAGTCTATGGGCAGACTGGACACTAGTACAGGCTGAGATGTAGCCCCAGAGGGTGATTGATAATTAATAAGAATTTGTAAGTAAATGCTTTAATGCCTCTTTAATTTCTATTGCCTCCTGCCATAGAGCAGAAAGATCTTTCAGCCCACCCTGCTGGGCAAGCAACGTTTAGACCCCAAGCAGTATTTGCCACAGGTAAACTCCTCTCTCTGTTTATGGTTTGAATTGTTTGCTAGTTATTAATAAGTTATGGTTTGAGATATTCCCATAATGTCCTCCATGACCATGTAGATCCATATTAACATTAAAGTTCAGTGGTTGGGGGATGGTGAGAGTTCAGAATATTGAAGTTAATAAATTATATGTTTTTATAGAATATTATCTCACACCAACTAATTTCTCCCCTCCGTCACAATTGGCGTAGGCGGCAGAATACCCCTCCTCGACATGGGCTAACCATCATCTGGTAGTGTTCAGACCCACCCCTGGGGAGGGGTCAAGACCACCTAGGGTGAGGTTCAAGGTCACTCCCCCGGAGGGTTAACCCTGTACACAACCTAAACCATTCTATGATTCATAACTATGCTAGTTTGAGCCTAGCTGAGATGTTTTGGTGAGAAGAACTAGATGATAGGCTGTAAAATGAAAACAGTGGTGAGGTCTGCTTCCCTCACAGTCTTGCTGGGATGTGTAAAGAAGAAAGGCAAAACAAAGATTAGGTCACTTGCTTCTTCTCTTCGCTGGNATCACAAAAGCCCTTAGGACAGAGAACTGCACTAGTGCATGATCACTGCAGCCCAGGCTGCCTTCAACTTTGACATCCCTGATGACTTCACTTGAATTTGTGATTGTCAGGTCCAATAATACATCCCCTCATGTAGTGCTGTTTATTTCTCGTCTTAAGAAGCTGTCATCTAGGAGCTTAGTGTGGCTGTGTTTCATGGGGATAGATGGAGGCAGCAAATGAAGCATTCAGTAGATTAGAGTATTTCCAAAGTGTATGTATCAGAGAATCATGGAATCTGTGCCCGGGTAGCCAAGAGGGCCAATGGCATCCTGGCC
>WAAF01014695.1:142051-186287 GCA_013400475.1 Tricholaema leucomelas
GATTTGCATTGGAATGGGCTGCCCAGGGAGGTGGTGGAGTCACTGTCCCTGGGGGTGTTCAGGAAAAGCCTGGATGAGGCACTTAGTGCCATGGTCTAGTTGACTGGATAGGGCTGGGTGATAGGTTGGACTGGATGATCTTGGAGGTCTCTTCCAACCTGATTGATTCTATTCTACTCTATTCTCCTGGATTGCCTACAGCCAGCCATGTTACTTTTCTAACAGAAATCAGGGTGGCTAAAATCCCCCAGAAAGGTAAGTGCCTGTGGTGGCAATGTGTCCTTGAGCTGGAGTAAGAAGGCTTCATGAACAGGCTCCACTTGGTTGTGCAGCCTGTAGCAGACTCCCACCACAAGGCTCCCTTTATTGTCCTGATCCCTAATTTCTACCGTAAGTTTTCAACCTGCTTTAGCTACAACTCGTCACACTGTATCCACTTCTTTACATAGGGAGCAATGCCTCCACCCCTTCTTCCTCTCCCGTCTCCTCTGAACAGCTTGCAGCTATCGATAGCTACATTTCAGTCATAGGATTCATCCTACTAAGTTTCTGTAATTGCCACCACTATGTCTTAGCTTTCTTGTAGCAGGGTAGCTTCCAACTCCGTTTTGCTGTCCATGCTGTGTGAATTGGTGTAGAGGCACTTCAGGTGGGCTGCTGGCCATGTCACCTTAGAGGGGCACACAACTGTCCCCTCAAGGTGTTTCACGGGAGCTACCCTCCTGTCTCCTATTACCTCAGAGGTCCCTGGCTCACCTCTGTAAGCCCTTGCCTTTGCTGCAGTGTTCATAGCATGCTTCAGGACAACAGATTGGAGGCCCTTACTATCACCCCATCCTTCCAATCCTTACATGTCTTCCTGCCATTTGTCACACGCAATTTTGATATTGTCACCATCCTCCACCTCAAGTGAAATGGCAGACTGAAGGCTGTCCTTAGGCTCATCTGTAGTGAACCTGGTTTTAATCCCTTCCTGCTTCAAGCCTAGCTTAAAGCCCTTTCCACAAGCCCTGCCAACTCATGTGCCAGATCTTTTCCCTCCTCTGAGACAGAAGTACTCCATCTGTTGCTAGTATGCCTTCACTCAGACAGCTCAGCCAGCCACTCTCCTCTGTGTCTCCACCCATCCTGCGTCTCTGCCACTTCTATCTGGAGTCACTGCTGTCTGGTTTGCACATATTGTTTATACCCAGATCCTGCAGCCTCCCAGAGAGCTTCTACTCACTCACAGCAATGGCAAGAAGAATGCACACTTGCACCCCAGAAGGCTTATGTTGCTCCTTAACAGGATTTTTTTTTGTCTTTGCTTTGCTCCATCCTCTCTTCAATAGTGTCATGTCTGATACAGCTTTGCCTAGATTCCTTTATTTTCCTCAGAGCAATGCTTGGGAAAAGAGCATCATTTCTGCTTTTCAAATACAAACTCAAACTCAGAGGACCAGCAGGCATGAAACATAGGATGAGATTATTTTTTATGTATGTCAAGACAGCCTTGGGACCTACCAATCTGTTCCTGATAGCAAAGGGACATTCAGAATGAAAACGTGAGTAAATCAACAAGGTTAGTTTGTGCCAGCTGCAGATCTGGGAAGATCTACTGTATTTTCCTTCAGAATCTCACTGTAAAGCTCTCAAGAGGGCAGTCTTACAACTTCAGCAAATACAAGCGGTTGCCCCTTTATTTGCACTGGGGACTGGGACTGAATGCCCTCCAAATGTGTGGTGAATAGGGTGATTTGGGAACATCCCTCCTTGACCTTTCCTTACAACATCAGGGAGGACCCTTGACCTAGCACAGAAAGGCAGGAAAGCTTCCCCAGCCAGTGATATGCCATTAGCCCTGCTAATCACTAGAAGGATGGCAGCAGCTGCTCTAATTGGCTTTGCCTCATGTCATAGGCAGCTTAGCTCAGAGGGCTCTGTTGAGTTTTTTGTTATTTTTCTAATTATCTGCCTACTGTGCATTGCCTGATCCCAAGGACTATAGACAGAGCAGGTAGCTGCTGGAACCTAGACAACTTGTGGGGGTGGTGTGGAGTGCCATCAGACACTGCCTGCTTGCTTGACCCTCTCCAAGCATCACTAGCACTTGTGACAATAGTCCTAGCACTTGAGGAATACTTCTGAAAGCGTTGTCTACCATGGGCAGGAGAAGATGTAGGGTTTGGATGCTGCAGACAGAGCTCAGGGGTCGAGACTGCAGGCTGTGCACACAGTTTCCCGGGTAAGCTTGGTCTCATGCCTGAACCAGCTTCTATCCCTGAAAGAAAGCCCAGTTCAAGTCAGCATTCAAGTTTGCCCGTTATCCTGACTGAAACTCATCTGGAGCCCAGCTTCATACAACCTCCCCAGCTCCCACAGACAGGGTTTTGTGGCTGGCAAAGGGCCTCTCCAAAGGCAAGACTCCTCGCCCTCTCAGACTTTTTGTACCTTTTCAGTATTACCAGCCTCCAGTGGTCTCCTTGAGCTAGTTTGGGAACGGAGGTTACCTTTGTACAAAATGGACCTGTTCAAGGCAGGATTGGACGTGGCACTTGGTGCCATGGTCTAGCCTTGGGCTCTGCGGTAACGGGTTGGACTTGATGATCTGTGAGGTCTCTTCCAACCTTGGTGATACTGTGATACTGTGATAAATCTTGCATGATAGTGTTCTGTGTTGGGGTGAAGGCTCATATAGTAAGGAAAGCAGCACGGGTAAGCCAGTTTCTTGCTGAAGCAGGAACAAACTGCAGATCAGCAGTGGTACCAATGCAAGGGTTCGTAACTCAAGAGACAATGCATGACTCAGGAAAGCCAGCAGAGGCAGGTTCACTTTGACTTAAAGCTACATGAATTCTTTACTTCAATTAGAGAAAAACAGGCATCTAGTAAGTCCCACTGTAAATAGGTTATCCAGAATGAAGGCACTCAGAGGAGTTAAGAGGGGCCAGCAAGACAGTTTCTACTGCTGCGTGATGTAGCTACAACTCTCTCTCTCCACTGACTGTGCACATCAAGACTTGTTCTCTCTTCAGGATTATGCTTTCATATAGTAGTGTCACACAGACTGGGAAGCCAGTATGGTTTGCAGCATGGGATGTGATGACATAGCCAGAGCTGCAGAGTTTGAGGTGGTTGTGCTGTGACATGCTTCGAAATGTTGTGAGGTGTAATATGCACAATCAGGCTCTGCTTTGTCTGTGTCCACCTCCTCTATACAGGACCATATGATACATTTCCATCCCCAAGACAAGCATCTGGTATGTATGGCTCAGACATAACTCTAGCACCTCAAGGCCATCTTTATTTACAGACCATGTTGGTAACAGATGTTCCAAGCACTATTACTGAAACAGAGCTGACAGGCACTGTACAGTTTCTCTGTGCTTTACTGCATAGGGCTGTTTTGTGTCTGTCAAGTCTTCTATGGGAAGGCACTAGACAGAGAAGAAAGATTCCTGGCAGTCTGCACGATTCTCCCCCAGGACAGCTAAACTTAGCCAGCACTGCTGCTCCACAGACTTGCACCAGCATGCCGCCAGCAACAAGGCTCCACGGACACAGAGGACAACTGTACTAGGAGGCTTCTAGGCTGCTTTGCTGTGTCCCCAGGGCAGGGACAACTGCTTGCCAGCCCAGGAGGAGTAGTGTCTTGGGTGGCACATCTCCCTTTTGCAGACCCTTCTCTGCTCTCTTCACGACAAGGAAATGTCCTGGTTTCAGCTACAACAGAACCAATTTCTGTACAGTGATCCCACTTTTCGTCTCAGTCTCTTATCAGTGAAGTTAATGGCATGGTTTTGCAGAGCGTCTGCTTCTAGCAAGGGTAACACTTGCTCAATAGCAAGGGTAACACTTGCTCAGTCACTACTAAAGGTTGGAGTGCACACAGTCTTGCTTGTACTCGCTCCTGTGCAGACCAAGGTCACTGCTATTTTATGTGCATTAGTTTGGGGTGCAGTAAAGAGCTGCCGGCTGTGGGGAGGAGTGGACAAGACAGGTGACTGTAAAATGCCCAACATGTGATTCCATTACACGTATGTCGTATTTGCTATAAAGCTGAAGGATCACAAGGGCCCCAAGCCTCTTCTTCAATGGAGAACATCCGGAGAGTGACGTACGGAAAGGACTCTATAACTTGAAAGTTATAAAGTAGGTATGTTTATTGCGCAAGATGCACAGGGGATATCTCCTCCAAAATCGTGCATACCCAAAGGAGCAAGCACCCCACATTTATACACTGAACCCATGCATATTAATGAAACGCCTATACATTCTTATCACTAAAACCCGCCTGCTCCCGCTTCGTATGGTAATTATCTTATCAGTCCTCTGCGCTTGCGTAGTTCCCTTCTGAAATTGTGGGCAAGGGTCCTTCAAATGTGGGCAGTGGTCGATTGGAGGAAGGCTGTGAGTCTTCATCACAATGTACTTTTCACCCCTGGCTGGCATGTGATGACCATGCAGGTTTGTAGTACCCTTGTCAGCCTATCTCCTTGATGGTCTTCTGCTTATCCTCCTCATGGATACTGGCTGATAGGATTATGGCGAGTGCTGCTCAGTCCTTCTCCTCCATCCCAGATAACATTGTGAAGTATTTGTTTTTTTGCCTTGCTTTGGCCTTGGAATGTTTTTACATTGCTACTTGAGAATACATCCTTTGTTAATGATTAAGACCATCTTTTCCCCTTGTTAGTCATCTACTTCTGCTTCTCTATCATTACCTATTCTGTTTCTTTGTTTCTAGTATAGATATACCTTTGGTCACCCCCTATTTCTTCATATCCCCATATCAATAGGACTCCATCCGCTCTGCCTTCAATCCTCATCTGTGCTCCTGAACCCAGTTCCTGTCCGCCGGGGAGTCCAGTCTGGGACTTCCCTCCCTTATTGCCCGCAGCGTCGGTAGTGACGGTGGCGCTATTGCTACCGGCGTCGGGTTCGGTATTACTTTTGTGTGTATTTTAATCTGCTTCATTATGTTGTTTTCGGTAAAACCGCTTCAATTGCCCAGCCCATCCATCTCTCTCCACCATCTCTCTCCATTGTTCCTTGTCTGCCCTCTGGGAAGAGAGAGGGCTCACAGACCCTGCCCTGCTGCAGACCGCACAGTCGACGCCCCGCCGCGGTTTCGCGGGCTGCGGGCGGGCGGACAGAGGCACACACCGACATCCCTCCGGCCACCACACCGCTTCTCCTCCTTGCGCAAGTGCTGTGCGCCAGCCCCCTGCGGTCACGTGAGGCGGCCTCCCTTCCGCGAACGCGTGTGTCCCTCCGCGGGAGCCGTAGCCGTGGCAGCGCTGGGAGCGGGTGGTCGGCATGTTCCGCATTGAAGGGTTGGGGCCCAAAATGGACCCGGAGGAGCTGAAGCGAAAGATGCGCCGCGATGTCCTCACCTCTGTCCGAAATTTTCTTATCTACGTCGCGCTGCTGCGGATCAGTGAGTTGGCCGCCACGGGGGTCGCGGCAGGGTGGCGGCCGGGGCCCAGCGTGTCCCGTCGAGGCGTCCTGGCCTCTGGAAGCATCCGTGCCCGCAGCGGTGCGGAGGGAGAGAGCCATTGCTGTCCCGCTGGGGCTGAGTGTGCGGTGGCGGGAGAGTGGGTGGAGGCTGCCGTCCCTGCGGCCCTTTCAGAGCGGCAGCGCGGCCTGAGACGGCTGAGGCTGGATATGGGCGACTAGCGATTTTGCCGTGCTTCCCTGCAGCGCGGAGAAACAAGGCCGCGCTTTAGTGCATGGCATCAGAGTCTCTCGGCTTCCCTTTCGGGATGCCCATCCGTTCGGGGGGAAAAAAATAGCCACATTTGGGTGATTGTGCCCCACGACCTGAACTGATGTCTGGAGCTAGCCCGACGCTCTCCCGTGCAGCATAGGCAGGCGCGTCTGACCTGATTTCTCTGCCAGTCATGCTGCCTCAAAAGAACGGGCGATGTGGAGGGCAGAGAGGATGGTAACTTACCCAGAGCCCGAGTATCTTAGATGCCACATACACGTGCTGCACTTTGAACAGTCTCGCTGCAGACTTTGCGTCCTCATCCAAGTTCACGCTGCTTTATCTTTACAGCTCCTTTCATTCTGAAGAAGCTGGACAGTATATGAACACCTCAGAAGACTCAGTGTACAAGAACATAAAATGGACTGTAGCCGCTTTCCTGTTAATTATTTAAATGTTGTGCCTGAGGCAGACATCCAGTACTAAATGGTTCTGAAATGTTTCACTTAAGCACGTTTGACCTTAGGATGATAGCCTAGGTGGGAGTACAGGGAAGATGTCTGTTGTCCTTGCAGATGCCAGGTCCCCTGTTGATGTGATTTCTGGTCATTGAATATTCCCTCGTATTCAAGCAGTGGCTTGTGGTGGAACATTTCTTGTACTGTTATAAAGAGTCCGTCTCCATTTTGTATGAAATGTTAAATGCTAGTAAGTTGCTTTGTTAGGCAGCTACCTCTAAACTGCCACGTGCTATGGCTGTCAACCTTACCAAGCCTGTCTGTGAGAAAAAGTCTAATGAACCCACTTTGATTTGAAATAAATGGAAAAGCAGCTGTGTCACTTAACTCTGGTAGTGATTTGGTTTAATAATTGTCACTTAAATTTGAGGTCATCTGGGTTTTCACCCCTGCTTCTTGTCATAAGATCGCTGTCTCCTCCAGCTTTACAGTAACTTCTACTGAGGATAAGCTAGGCTGAAGAAGGCTCAGGGCAACCTGGTCTAGGTGAAGATGTCCCTGTTATAACATGGGGGTTGGACTGGATGACTTTGTAAGGTCCCTCCAGCCCACAGGTTCCACAGTTCTGTGAGTGAAAAAGAGGGCACTTACATGTTTTTCAGGTTGCCAAATGTGTAGCAGCTCAGCTATGAAACAAGTAGCTGAGACTCAGAGAAATAAGAGCTGTCTGTGTCACCCAACAGGCCTGTCCAGGTTCTCCTGCAAACAGCATCTGGGATCTTAAGTTTGCATGGAGTAAAGCAGAAACACCACAATATTTGTGAGCTAGTAACTGAATTTTAGTCATGGCAGATTTAAGATGCCTGTTCCTGCCTTGTTTTCAGTCTTGACTGGAGTTGTCATGACACATGACAGTTTCCTAAGAACCTGGGAGTGCTATGCAGAGGCTACCTGCCATATTCTTACCTTGTGCTACTCATGCTGATGTTAGAATAGGGAGTATTTTCTTGGAGAAGCAGCTTGCCCTATGAGGAGGGCTGTGACTGTCCTCTGGAGGGTATTTTTAGACCTGGGATCTGACGCTTGGCACTAATGTGCATCACTTTTAGATGTCCCTGAACTGCCAACACTAGCTGGATTTTCAGCAGTTTTGGGTACTTCTCTGTTTCCCTGAATCTGTCTTGCCAACATTCCTACCTGTTACTAAGCAAATCCCATCTCAGGCTTCTCCACTGTGGCCAGTTCTGGGAAGCCAATGCACGAAGACTATTTCCACTGGCAAGGGAACCATCAGGATCATTGAGTCTAACACTGAGTTCCTCACAGACGTGACCAGCATTAAATCACTTGACTAAGTGTTCTCCAGATGCTCCTTGAGCTCTGGACAGGGCCGGTGCTGTTATGGCTGCTCTGCAGAGCCTCTCCCAGGGACAATTTTTCCTGATGTTCAACCTGAACTTCCCCTGACACAGCTCTAAGTTGTTGCAACACCCATGGCCTGCTCTGCTTTCTCTGTATATTGGGTTATGAATCTGTCAGAGCTGAAGCTGTGGACTTTAGTGTAACAGTTGCTGTGACAACAGTTTGGCCTGTTGTGTGTGTTGCCTGACACACCAAAAAACCAGTAATCTATAACCCCTGAACAGAGTGCAGTGCACACTGGAGACTCCCAAGATGCCCCTTTTGGAGTAGGTCCAGAGAAGGCCACAGGAGCTGGAACCTCTCTGCTGTGAGGGCAGGCTGAGAGAGCTGGGGTTGTTCAGCGTGGAGCACACTTCAGGGTGAGCTTCTGGTGGCCTTCCATTGCTTACAGGAGCTGCTCAGAAAGTTGGGGACACATAAGCAGAACCTGTTGTAGTAGGACAAGGGAGATTTAGGAGAGGTAGAGGGAAGACTTTTTTTATGCTGCAGGTGGTAAGGTCCTGGCTTAGGCTGCCCCGAGAGAAGAGAGATGCCCCATGCCTGGCACCATTGCAGGTCGGGCTGTTTAGGGCTCTGAGCAACCTGCTCTAGTTGCAGACGTCCCTGCTGATCGCAAGGGGGTTGGACTAGATCTTGAAAGGTCCCTTCTAGCCCAAACCTGTCTCATTCTATGACTAAGGACAAAGCACAGGTGCCAAATCCCTGTCTAAGGCAGCACAAAGAGGAGTGTTATTGGAAGCAACTGTAAGAATCATCTATACAGCTGCTGCTGCTTCTCTGCATAGGGACATTGTGTTGCTGTGGCTGCCCTGGGTAATCTGTTACCAAGATGAGGAAAGGGTGCAAGTACAACAGCAAGCACTCCTGTGTGACTGTGATTTACCCATACAGACATGTCACAGTACCTCAGAATGGAAAGGTCCTTTCCTGAGCAATCTACAACTACAGCAGGTTGCTCTGAGCCCCAAACCTGACATAGAATAGTTCCAGGCATGGGGCATCTCCCACCTCTCAGGGCACCCTGGGGCAGGGTATCAACACCGTCAGTGTCTAACATTTTTCCTTTCCAGTCTGAATCTCCTTCTTAGTTTCAAACCATCACCCCAGTCCTTTCACAACAGGCCCTGCTCAAAAGACTGTCCCCTGAGACAATATGGCTCAGTACATCCCAGCAAAGCACATGAATTAACCTGCCTTACTTGCCATTATCCCAGTATGGGCCCAGCACTACCAGTATGATACCATTCTGAGCCACAGGTCTTCAAGCATGACCCCTGCATCAGCACAGTATTGTTAGTACAAGCGCTAATGTTCCCAGAACAATGCCAGTCTGGGTCACAGCACTTCAAGCAGAATCCCAGTATGTCTCCAATACTCCTAGTGTGGGCCCCTGTTAGTATGATGCCAGCCTGAGCCACAGGTGTGAGTCAGATCCCAGTATGGATCCCAGTGCTTCCAGTACGCCAGCATGAGCTAAATTAGACTAAGATCAAAGTTAAGGGGCCCAGCGTTCCCAGCACAGTGCCAGACATGAGTATAAGTATGGGTCCCAGTGTTCCCAGTGCTCCCAGGGGTGCACATCCCAATGCTCCCAGTATGGCCCTGAGACTCCAAGCGTAACTCCAGTGCACTGTCACTGTGGCCTCTGAGGCACAAAGCTTTCCAATGCACTCCCAGTACAGGCCCCAAGGCTTCCAGCATGGGCCCTGAGGCTCTGAGTGCAGCTCCAGCATGGCCCCTAAAGCTCCCAGTGCACTTCCAGCACAGACTTCAAGTGCTCTCCCAGAGCTGCCAGTATGGACCCCAGCACACCAGTACAGGCTTTGATGCTCCCAGCATATGCCGGTACATGTGTTTTGCTACAACCCATCCCCAGATGCCTCCCTGGGCCGAGCCTCAAAACTCTTGCAAGTCCCCTCAAAAACAACATCACCATTCTGCCATTGCCTTTATTGGTGGGTGTGTGGATGCAGTGGGTCACAGGATCAGGCCACCCCCAGTGAACTCCATCCGCTGCCAAGGGAAGAGAGAGAAATGCAGTGAGTGGGGGGACCTGGGGAAGGGAAGTCCCCAGTGTTTGGGGCTGCGAGGACAGAGGGGGACAGCCTGGTGTCCAGGCGCACCTGTGGGGGGGCAACGAAGGCCAGCCAGTCAGAGGGGCGGGTGGGCAGCAGCCCCATGGCCTGGCATTTGTAGAGGGCCAGCGCCAGCCCCAGCCCATTGCCCACGAGGAACACCAGTCCCTGCAGTGCTCGTCGGCTTGAGCTCTCCAGTGCCTTCAGTGCTGTGGGAGGGACCTGTCACTGTCACCTGCACACCCAGCACAGCAGGGGACCAGCACAGTGGGTGGGGAGGGTCAGGCAGTGTCATGGGGGAGGCACAGGGTAGACGGCATGGGAGTGGCTGTCGGGCAACTGGTGGGGTGTACACAGGACTGACTGACATGGGGCAAGTGTCATAGGGGTAACTGCTGGGGAGTGCTTGTGAGTGAGTGAATTCAGGGTGATTCTTGGTGGACACACAGGAACAAATGACACTGGGGCAACTGTTCAGTGATGTGGGGAAACTGGCCGGGGTGTGACTATCACTGAGGAGTGACTACTGGATGGTATGTGGGGGCAAGTGTCACACAGGACATACATGGTGAGGGCTGTTGGAGGGACAAATGTGGGGCAAAGGTGAGGACAACTGTTGCAGGTGAAGATGAAGAGCAGAGGACAACCACTGGTACATGGGGCGACTGTTGGACAGCTGAGGATGGCTGAGGGGGGACAGCTGAGAGCAGTCATCCATGGGAGGCTGTTGTGTGGGGTTGTACTCACTTGCAGAGAGGGACATGAGAGCCTGCAGTGGACGCCAGCCCATCATGCAGACCATCATAGCAGGGAAAATTGATATGGTGTTGCCGGCCATGTACATGATGAAGAGGTTCATGGGGATCTGCTTCAGTGGTGCCAGGGCTACGTCCCAGCAGCGCTGCAGGCAAAGAGGGGACCGAAGTAGTCGAGATGGTGGGGGGGAGGGGGAGGGGAGGCGCCCTAGAAAGGGACTCGGGCATCTGAAAGAGACTGTCCCCACTCAGGAAGCACCCAGGCGCCAAAGGGGCGTCCCCCCATTCTCAGCCCTCGGTCAACCCTCGCCTACCTTCTCCATCAGGATTTTGTCGCTCTCGTGGACGCTGCCTTCCCCCAGTTGCCGCTCGGCGAACCCCAGCGGCCCGCGGCCCTCGGCGGCTCCGCGGGGCCTAGGAGTGAAAAGAGGACAGGTGAGGCCAGGGAAAGCAGACCGCCCCGACATCGTCCCCCTCTACCCTCCCCCCCAACCCCAATCCCTCGCCCTGAGCTTTACCGCCCGCCTGGTGACGCCGCCAACTCCAGCGACCACTTGAAACGCCGACCCCGGACCGCCGCTGCCGCCGCCGCCATCTTGCAAGCGCCCGAACGGAGAGGGTGGTCACGTGGAGAATCACGTGAGGGAAGGCGCCCCTAAGGCCCTGCCGTTGCTCGCTTCCTGCAGCGGCGTCACGGCGGCGTCACGGCGGCGTCACGGCAACGCCCGGCCCGGCGGCGGCAGCAGCAGTCGCTGCTCACGGTTGTCTGCTCCTGTCCGCTCCTGCCCATTTTTGCCTGCTGCTGCCTGCTTCCCTCAGGCTCTTTCCTTCTTCCCTGGCAGTCCCTTGTTCCTTTGGTGGTTTGGATTCCCTTCCCCCCCTCCCCCCTTTGATTTATATTTTAAGTTATTGACGTTTTTGTTTATTTTTGTTTGGTTTGTTTGCTTAAATGTCCTAGGAGTTATTATTTTTTTTTTAATATGTATAGAGTGGCTTTACTTCTTCAGAGTGTTTTTGGTTTGGTTTTGCTTTTCTCCTAACTTCTTGCAGGGCTTGCTTTTATTTCCCAAGAGTTCTGTTTTACACTTAGGGGGCTGTGGCTGATGCATGCATCTCCATTAAGCAAACTAGTGGTAGTTTGGTTCAGGATCCAAAGGAGGTAAAGGTCTGGGTAGCTAATGGGCAAAGGACGTCTCTAGTTCCAGCCTCTTCTCTGGAAACCTGCAAAGGAGCACTGGTGCAGGGGAGCGTAGAGCACCCATCCTGTCACTGATGCGTTAGTAACCCTGGCTTTTAGTGGTGACAAGGAAAGTCTCTAATTATGTGGGAGGGAGAAAAATCATAGAATCATAGAATGGTTTAGGTTGGAAGGGACCTCAAGGATCATCCAGCTCCAACCCCCTGCCATAGGCAGGGACACCTCCCACTAGAGCAGGCTGCTCAAGGNTGAACATCTCCGTGGCTCTCCCCTGGACTCACTCCATCAGTTCCATGTCCTTCTTGTGTTGTGGACTCCAGAACTGCACACCTTTGGTGATTGCCTGGGAAATTCACAACAGAGACGAGATATTCAAGAGGAACAGGGAACTACTAGGAAGAGTTCAGTGGAGGCTACAAAGAGGCTGAGGGGACCGGAGGATCTCTGTGAGGAGGAAAGGTTGAGGCACCTTGGGCTGCTTAGGCTGGAGAAGAGCAGCCTGAGAGGTGATCTGATCAATGCTGATCAATACTGAAGAGTGGAGGGCAAGAGGATGGAGTGAGACTCCTTGCAGTTGTGGCTGGTGACAGGACAAGGGGCAAAAGGCACAGACTCCGACCCAGGAGGTTGCACTGAACGTGAGTCTTGAAAACTCTTCTTTGCTGTGAGGGTGCTGGAGCCCTGGAGCAGGTTGCCCAGAGAGGTTGTAGAGTCACTCCCACCTTGGCTTTTGTGATCCTGGGCAAACTTTGGTGAGTGCCCCTGCTTTAGCAGGGGGGCTAGATTCAATGACCTCCAGAGGTGTTTTCCAGCCACCAACATTCTCTATCTGTGAGATGTCTGCACATTAGCCTGATCTGCTATCGTAGTTCACGAGATTAAAATTGGAAGCCAGTGCTAATGTGCAAGTGTGAAGATGACTCCATGCTTTGTAAACCCAAGTTTACAGACCTTTTTATCCAAATAAACCCAGCAGCTTTAAAAAGGTAAATGGTAGAGCAGTTCCTAATTGCATTTACACATATTTATAAAAGCAAATACAACTGCTCGTTCACAACTGGTCATAAAAGAGGACGGAGCTTTTGTAAAGAGCTGGGTCAAAAATAGAACATTTCCATGACTTATTTAGGTTATTTCTGGGAGACAATGTCTGCTGCTAGTGGGTTAAATCAAAAATGTTTGTAATACAGGATTTTTGCTACTCTAAAAGCTAAAGAGGTGACAAGGAACAGCTGTAAGCTAATAAAGAGGCCATGAAAGTGATCAGAGGGATGGAGTTCCTTCCCTAGAGGGACAGGCTGAAGGAGTTGAGGATGTTCAGACTGGAGAAGATAGTAGAAAGCTTCAGTACCTAATGGGGGGCTACAGAGGAGCTAAGAAGGAACTTATGACAGTGGCTTGTAGTGATAGGATGAGAAGGATGGGCTTTGGGATGGAGAAAGGGAGATTTAGACTGGAGATTAGGAAGAAATTCTTCTACAGTGAGGGTGGTGAGACACTGGAACAGGTTGTCTAGGGAGACTGCGGATGCCCCCTGCCTGGAGGTGTTCAATACCAGGTTGGATGGGGCCTTGAGCAACCTGGGCTAGTGGGAGGTGTCCCTGCCCATGACAGGGGGGTTACAACTAGATGATCTTTGAAGTTTCTTCCAATTCAAAACTTTGTATGATTCTATGAAATGGGAGCAAGCAAACACAGAAGGAAATTAAGTGAAACTAGGCAGAAGAAGAAACTTAAGGTAACACACAACAAATGGAAAGTTGAACTTGATGATCTTAGAGGTCTTTTTCAACACTTGCTTGCTCCATCCCTAGTCCTGCATTCTCTCACCAGTTTACATGTGTAGCACCTGTAGTATACTTACCCTGAGAAGCATTTTCATAGAGAACACCTAATCCAATCCTTCTAAATCAAACATGTCCTGTCTGGTTTGTGCACCATTTAGTTTCCCATACTTGAGGCAAAATTGCAGAGGCAGAGTCACCCTAGCAGAAGACAGCTTGCTGGTGAAAATAATAGGGATGAGGCTTTGAAGTGCATTGAGCAGGAGGCATGGGGGCTCTATCATGTGCTAGCAGGTAAGGCCAACAATTAAGTCAGCCCAATGCTGCCAGACCTTCAGGTCACAATGTTCCCACTTCTACTGATATGGGATGATCTGGAGCTGAATGCTAAGGAAGACACTGATGATAACTCAATGTGTTGGATGGGATTTATGGTATGCGTGGAAAAGGCTGACTCTTGATGCTACCTTCCACACCTACACTCTTCTGTCCTGCAACTGATAAATTATTTCCAAGCTATGCAGTTGAAGGGTAAAGAACTGCACCTGTCTTTGTGCACATGTGCATGGAAAATCTGGGCAAAAATTAGTATAAAATATAATGTAATTTAAAAAAAATACAAACCCAAAGTTCCACAGTGTTTCAAAAGTATAAGATTGGAGCTTATAGTTTGGCCACTGATGGCCACTGCCTACCATTCTGCTTTTCAGAGTGCTTCCCAGTGACTTATCCTACAGCAAGCACTACAGTGTAAGTCAAGCAAAAGTCTTGCATTTTCCCCAGCCATTCTTTTGGTTTATATTTTTCAGGAAGCATTCAATAATCAACATCAGCAGAGTAGTAATAAGGCAAATTAGCAGGTGGGGTTTATGGCTCTGAGAGTTCTGGTATAAAATCCAAGATATAATGTACACATGTTCTAAAGAGGGCACCTTGTTAAGATATGAAACTTCCAGTCCCAGTTCCATGTCCTCTCAATGTATCAGTTTGGTCCAAATCAGCAAGAGTTTGCTCTTTGTTTCTGTTTACTTCTTGGCATCTCATCTGTTCCCATCAGCCTGACAACTGCCAATTGCAAGCAGAAGCCAAATTAGGGACAAGGTAGCCACTATAATATCTCATTTTTCATCCAAAATGCCATACTAAGACAGCAAGTTCTCAGCATTAAAAAGATCTCTGATTGTAAGCAGTAATATAGAAACTTCACATCCAATTATTTTCTCCTAGTAAAACTCTCATAACTATTTAGATACAGAGGTTTTATATATTTTTTTTAAATAAAGCTATAGAATTGAACTAAAATTACAACTGAAAGGCAATTAAGGGAAATAACTAAAATAATAGATCTTCATTGACTGAGAATTTAAATGAAAGATTAGCCAAAGATGGTATCATCACAGAATTCCAGCATGGAAGGGGATTGGAAGAGACATCTGGAAATCATCCAGTCCAAACTCACTGTTAAAGCAAGGGCACCCACACCACAGCAGCTTGCTCAGGATCACAATACCCAGGTGGGGCTGGAATCTCTCCAGAGGAGACTCCATAACATCTCTGGGCAGCCTGCTCCAGGGCTCCAGCACCCTCACAGGAAGTAATGTTTTCCTCATATTCAGATGGAACCTCTTTGGCCTCTTGCTGAGCGTTGATCAGGTCCCCTCTGGGGCTGCTCTTCTACAAGCTCAACAGCCACAGGGCTCTCAGCCTTTGCTCCTCACAGAGATGCTCCAGGCCACTCAGCAGCTTTGTGGCCTTCACTGGACTTCCCCCTGTAGTTCCTTGTCTCTCTTGAACCTGGGAGCAAGAATCTGGATGGTACTCCAGATGCACCCTCACTAGAGCATGTTGAAAAAAAGAGCCAGCTTTTTACCTTATTCAAAATGATCAGCACCACCCACAAGAGTTGAATTGTCAGTATCACTAAATAATTATTTAGAAACGAATTAAATTATTTGAAACATGCAAATAATTCTGTCATTGGAACATCACTAAGCTTATGGAAAGTCCAGGGTCAAGTAACAAGAAAGATTTGTAGCTACTAATACAGCTATCTCCCCAGAATATTATTCAACTCTTCCTTGTAGAGATGTTCTGTGTGCCACTGACACAGTCTATGAATAAAGCTCAGCTCTATTTTCCTTCTTTTTTTGTTTTCCTTCTGTCAAATGATGCCTTACACTCTACAGATCCTGTTAAATAATTCTGCCAAAAATACAGTTTTGATTTCAATCAGCTGGAATTTAAGTTTTGCCAATCAGCTCCTCCACTTTAAACTGGAAGAGGTGGGAAACCCTGGACAGAGAAGCAAGAGCATCAGTGCTGCGCTGGGAGTGTATATTTACATACTCACAGAACCACACAATCATGGGATTGTTATGGCTGGAAAAGACCTCTAAGTGTAAAGCTGAGTGTAACCTTCAACTCAACATCACCATGGCCATTAAACCATGTCCCACAGTGCCATGTCCACATGTTTCTTGAGCACCTCCAGGCATGGGGACTCCACCACCTCTCTGGGCAGCACCTTCCAATCCCTGACCACTCCTTCATCAAACATTTTCCTAATCTCCAAGCCACTGTTCAGGCCATGACACCTCTCTGGCTTGAAAATGTGGTAGAATGGTGAAGGTTGAGGGCAGCCTTGGCTGTAGTGATGATGAGATGGTGGAGTTTAGGACCTTGTGTGGTGAGAACAGAATACCAGTCAGGATCATAACCTGGGACTTCAGCAGGGCCAACATTGACCTTTTCAAGCAATTGCTAGGGGAGAGACCTCTTGGGACAGGGTACTAGAAGGCAAAGGGCCCCAAGATAGTTGGTTAATATTCAAAGACCACTTTTTCCAAGCTCAAGATCAGAGCATTCCAAAAAGTAGGAATTTGAGAAAGAGAGCCAGGAGACAGGCAGGGTTAAGTAAGGAACTGATGGGCAAACTCAGGTGGAAGAAGGGAGTCTACAGATGATGGCAGGAGGGGCTCTCCACTTGGGAGGAGTATAAAACAGTCGTCTGAGGGTGTTGGGAAGCAATTAGGAAGGCTAAGATCTTCTTGCAATTCAACCCTCTAAGGGAGGTCAAGGACAACAGAGAGGGCTTCTTCAAATACATTGCAAGGAAAACTAACCCTAGAGGCAATGTAAGTTCTCTGCTGAATGAAGTGGGTGCCCTGGTGACAGAGGACACAAAGAAGGCAGAGTTACCAAATGCTTTGTCTCCATCTGTACTGCTCTTCAGAAGCCCCAGATCCATGAGGCCCCAGATGAAGACATAACAAAGGAGAAGTCTTCCTTGGTTGATGAGAAAACAGTTAAGGAATACTTAAGTAATTTAAGCAGCCATAAATCCATGGGTCCTGGTGTTTTGCACACACGGATGGTGAGGGAGCTGGCATAGGTCATTGCCAGACCACTCTCCACCACCTTCAGCAAGTCATGGCAAACAGGATAAGTGCCTGGAGACTGGAGGAGGGCAAACATCACTCCAATCTTCAGAAAGGGTAACGAGGACCCACGTAACTACAGACCAGCTTGTAACCCCAAGAGGAGCCAGGTAACTAAATCCATGGAAAGGTGATGGAAAAACATCCTTGGCACTGTCCTTAGGCATATCAAGGAAAAGAGGGTCATCAAGAGCAGCTAACAGAGCAGTCAACATGGTTTTGCCAAGAGGAAGTCATGTTTGACCAAGCTGATAGTCTTTTATAAGGATATAACCAGGTAGATAGATGATGTTAGAGGAGTGGTTTATCTTGATTTCAGCAAAGCATTTGACACTGCCTCCCACAGCATCCTCACATCTAAACTGAGGCAGAGTGGTCTGGGTGACTGAGTGGTGAGGTGGATGTGAACTGGCTGAAGGAAAGAAGTCAGTTGTGGTCAAAGGGATGGAGTGTAGTTGGAGGCCTGTTAACTAGTGGGGTTCCGCAGGGGTTAGTACTGGGACCAGTTCTGTTCAATGTATTCATCAATGACCTGGATGAGGGAGCAGAGTTGCACTATCAGAAAGTTTTCTGATGACACCAAGCTGGGCAGAGTGGCTGCCACACCAGAAGGCTGTGCTGCCATTCAGTGAGACTTGGACAGGCTGGAGGGTTGGGCAGGGAGAAATTGAATGGAATTCAACAAGGGCAAGTGTAGAGTCTTGCACCTGGGAAATAACAATCCCAGGGATCAGTATAGCTTGGGGACTGACCTGTTGGAGACCAATGAAGGGGAAAAGGACCTTGGTGTCCTGGTGGATGGAAGGTTGACCATGAGCCACCAATGTGCTCTGGGTAATCAAGAGACTAGTGTCATTCTGGGGTGTATTAGAAGGGCTGTGGTTAGTAGGTCGAGAGAGGTTCTCCTGCCCCTCTACTCTGCCTTGGTGAGGCTGTGTCTGGACTACTGTATACAGTTCCAGGCCCCTCAGTTCAAGAGGGACATAGAACTGCTTGAAAGAGTCCATTGCAAAGCCATACAAATAATAATAATTGAGGGAATGGAACATCTCTCTTACAAAGAGAGACTGAGGGAGCTGAGGCTCTTCAGCTTGGAGAAGAGACTGAGAGGTGACCTCATCAATGTTTATAAATATGCAAAGGGTTAGTGCCAGGAGGCTGGAGCCAGGCTCTGCTCGGTGATGCCTGATGACAGGACAAGGGGCAATGGGTGGAAGTTGAGGCATAGGAAGTTTCATGTAAAGATGAGGAGGTTTTTTTCACTGTGAGGGTGACAGAACCCTGGAACAGGCTGCCCAGGGAGGGTTGTGGAGTTTCCCTCTCTGGAGATAATCAAGACCTGCCTGGATGCATTCCTGTGTGATCTGGTGTAAGTGATCCTGCTGTGGCAGGGGGGTTGGACTAGATGATCTTTCAAGGTCCCTTGCAGCCCCTAACATTCTGTGATTCTGTGATCTACTGGACAAATATTTGTCTTTATTGCTCTTTCATCAACTCAAGGCTGGAACTCACTCTGTTACCAGTGGTTTCCTTTGTGTAGAAACTCCTGCACATCTGAAGGAATTCAACTCTTCCTTGAGAAGGTTAAACTCTTATCACCACTTTGTATTTCCTAAGAGCATCTTCCGTGAAGGTTGTAGCACAGCCTAAGCCATGGACTAACATGGATCCTTCTCCTCCTCACTCTTTAGCCTCAAGCTGGGCAGTTCCTCATTCCCATGGGCCCCAACTCTGCCATGCTGCAGGCTCTGGAGCAGATAGGCTTGGTGGGCTAAGCCAGGAAAAACCATGGCAAGAGCACCTTTAGAAATCATGGCAAAAGCTGTAAGCAGTGTCCCAAGGCTTGGGACATGATCAGAAATACATGCAGAGAACTGAAGATTGGTTGTGAAGAAGGGAAGCCTCTACCTCTTTAAGTCACCTAACATAAGTGAACACCTGAAAACCTGCTTGCTAAGAAATCTGGTTTGGTTATAATACTTAGGTCCCAAGGAACTGAAAGATAATTTAAGAGATATGTTTAGCTTACAGAGCTTGGATCCACACTACAGGTGTAGGGAGACATTTGAGGAACAACTTTTATTTGCAGGTTAGGTCTAACATATAATTAAGATACAAACTAAGAATCTATTAGACCTCTGTATTTTACACTGAACAGAAATATATGTGTCATGAAGCTTTTATTTCTTAGGTATTATCTTCTGTGACTTCACAACTCTGCAGCACCAATAAAGAGTCAAAATGTCCATCAGCAAGATGAGAATAATTCCAGAAGTAAAGCCTGCCTGCTAAGAGGCAGAAATGTAGGTTAATGTAAAGGGTTAACCTTCCTGGGGGAGTGGTCTTGACCCTGACCCCAGGTGGTCTTGACCCCTCCCCAGAGGTGGGTCTGAACACTACCAGGTGATGGTTAGCCCATGCGCCCTTCCTTTCTAAGACACATAAAAGCAGGAGGACTTCCTGTTCTCTCTCTTTCCCCCTGCCTCCTGCTTGCCAGCAATCAACCACCATCCTATTTCCTGTTGCTCTTTGTTTCACCATGTGGCCATCACCCATGAGGTGGACAAACCACTGACATCAAATCTCGTTGTACTTACATATTTTGTACTTTGTTTTCCCTTCCCTATATCTTTGTAACTTCCCTACCTCATATACCTTATATTTATTGTTAAACTTTTCTTCTTTTAACTTCCAAATCAGAGTGAGATTATTTATTTGGGTGTGCTTAGCTTTCCTCTCTCTCTACATCTAATTCCTTTTATTTGGGAAAGAAGGGGAAAGAGGGAAGGGAATCCTATAAATTGTTAATGGTTCTATCAACTATATTTGAGTCTCTGGGAAATTTAAATTAGAACCAAGACAGTTACTTATCAATAACACTACAGAAATATTAACAGCAAGACAGTTTGCCCAAAAAACATTTTCAAACACCTTTTTCACAGTTTTACCTGTTTTATTCCGTATGAGATACTTAATGTAGATATACCTATCACTCTATTCCATATCATAAATCTAGGATGAAAAAAGACTGAACAATTTAGGAAGCATTCTTACTTCCTCTTATCCTCTTAGCTGCAATAGTTATTCAAACAATACAGAACATTCAAGAACAACGCATTTTCTCACTAAGATATGGCAAGGTGCTGTCGTGGAAGGCTAATAGGCCTAACATGTCTTGGCTTCCCCCACCCTTCTGCTGATGGGGGAAGCAAGGGAGGGAGGAAGACAAAGGCTTGGGACCTTATGTCCCTTCCCAAAGTGAAAAATAGGTACCAGCAGGTGTTTAGGTACTTGTTAGTGTCTTGCCCATATAAAGGTAAGCAAGTGGCGATTTCACCTAATATGGTCCGTTTTGCAAATGCCATTTTGATTGTTGAATCTGTGAGCCAGTAGCCTGGACCAGTCTTACAGAACTCAGGCTGTCTGTATCTTTTTCTTTGGGCTGTGAGCACATTGCATAAGATGCTAATCACAACTTCTGATAACATAAGAATTTGTTAAGGCTACAAGACGCTTATTTCAAAGAGGCTGCAGAGAGAGTGATTCTCCCCCTAGCTTTATTTGTGCTTCTTCTATAAACCTAGGCTGAGGGAGACTCAACCTGCCAGAGACCATTCTCTTAATTTTCCCTTGTCTGCAGGAGGGGTCAGCCTGCTATAGTATTCACTTATTCATTGCTGAAGCTTCATCAGCAACTCTGCACATGATCATTCACACCAACTATGTCTGTAGGCTCCACATGAAATGGTCTGAAGAAGGAGGAAAAAAAGAAAGAACTGAAAAATCCTTAAACCCCTGTAAGATAAGCACTAAAATCAACTCAGGATGGCTTAATGTCAGTTAAAATCAACTCAAAATGGCTTAATGTCAGTCAAGGTGAGTCTGTCATTCACTGGTACAAAGCAAATGGGAAAATATCACTGCCATAAGGAAAGCTGCCATCCATGAAAGAACTACATGTTTATATCTACATTAAAATGGTCTCTTGCCCAAATTGTGTGGGACAACATAACACCAAAATTCAAACCTAACAGTTCTCAACTCAGTCTGCTAGTTCTCAACAATGAGTCACATCAGAATTGCATGTTAATAAGCTTGGCCAAGCTTATTAGTGCTTCTAACTGGTGTTGCCAGAATTTGTGATGAGGAACAGAGGTAGAAAGCATGAGAATGCAGACAGAGACAGCAAGGAGACAGAGAGAAAAAAATTAAAAAAGCAAGAAAGAAGTGGTGGTAATGAGGACAATCTATGAAAAGGCTGGGAACAACTAATCCAGCCACAAACTCTGCGTGAAATTGTGTTTCCTGGGGAAAGAACCAAGCTCAAGTACATGCATGCATACTATTTTTAAGACAAGGCAATTTATCACAGAACACAGAATAACAGAGGTCCATCTGCAGTTCTGAACTACTTCATGACATGGCTTCAGATTTAATTAAGGTAATCACAAAGAACAGTACTATCAGCGACAAGTCCCATGTCTCTTATACAGAGATAGAGAGTACAGGTGGTCTCCCTGCTCTCTTCTTCCTCAGCTGGACTGCAGGCAGTCAGAGCCACTGAAGGACAAAGCAGCCATACTGCGTGCCCCTCGTTTTCTCTGCACAGATGTATGTACGGAGATAGAAGACTGAAAGCTGTTCCTTAAGTTAAAACACACAACATAAATCTGGCTTCGTGCCAGCTACTGCAGAGATTTTTTTTTTTTTTTTTTTAAATCCAGGATAATTCACTTCCATATAGAGATGCTATCCTATTGCTTAAATGTCACATTCAGTCACTGACGGGCTAATTTATCAAAGAGTGTGGACACTGGTGACCTGTAAGCCTTGGCACAGAATATTTGGGTTTTCTTCCCCCTTCACTGGTGCTTTTATTTTCTAAAGCAATCTCAGCATCTTTGTCACGTTCTTCTATGCTGATGTTTAAATCACTCAGAAACAAGAACCATCTCCAAATCAAAACCTGTGAAAGTAGAGATCCCAACAACCTGCAGGCTAGTAAGAGCAGAAATTACATCAGCAACAAATCCATGTAATTCTTGTAATATGAGCAAAGCCTATTTGAACTGTCTGTTTCTCAGTACCCCTTTCTGGCTCAGACTGAAAAAGGAAATAGGTCAACCCTTCTTTTCCCAGCTTTCAATACCATGACAAAGGCCTCATTCACTTTCCCAGTGAATCATTAAGCATTTGCACCAAGGGACCATCTTTTATCTGGAAGAAAGAAAAGGAATAAAGCTCTGAAGTTGATTATTGTATCTTTGAAGAGATGCGTAACAGAATGGTAGAGTGCATGGACTGGATGAAGGTAGGTCTTTATTCCTGTGTGCTTAAGGGGACACAGCAGGTAAGAGTATTTATAGAAGTAGTGAAAAATGACTGAGAAAAGTGGAAAACAGTAAAGCAACTACCTTCTCCAGAAATTCATATTTTCCCTCATCTTAGACTTCATTAATTCTTACAAGTTCCTTTGTCATGGAAAATATGGCTTAGATTTGCTAAGTCATTTCCCACTTACTGAAATGAGAGAGGACATACTTTCCATTTTTTAAATATTCTCGACTGACTTTTATTTTTTTCCTCGTCTGTGACATGAAAGGGGGTACTGATATGGGGATATGAAGAAATAGGGGGTGACCAAAGGTATATCTATACTAGAAACAAAGAAACAGAATAGGTAACCATAGAGAAGTAGAAGTAGGTGACTAACAAGGGGAAAAGATGGTCTTAATCATTAACAAAGGATGTATTCTCAAGTAGCAATGTAAAAACATTCCAAGGCCAAAGCAAGGCAAAAAACCAAATACTTCACAATGTTATCTGGGATGGAGGAGAAGGACTGACCAGCACTCGCCATAATCCTATCAGCCAGTACCCATGAGGAGGAAAAGCAGAAGACCGCCAAGGAGATAGGCTGGCAAGGGTGCTACAAACCTGCATGGTCATCACATGCCAGCCAGGGTTGAAAAGTACATTGTGATGAAGACTCACAGCCTTCCTCCAATCGACCACTGCCCACATTTGAAGGACCCTTGCCCACAATTTCAGAAGGGAACTACGCAAGCGCAGAGGACTGATGAGATAATTAACATACGAAGCGGGAGCAGGCGGGGTTTAGTGATAAGAATGTACAGGCGTTTCATTAATATGCATGGGTTCAGTGTATAAATGTGGGGTGCTTGCTCCTTTGGGGTATGCACGATTTTGGAGGAGATATCCCCTGTGCATCTTGCGCAACAAACATACCCACTTTATAACTTTTGAGTTACAGAGTCCTTTCCGTACGTCAGTCCCCCCAGTTTGTGTGTGGACTTCTGCCATGTTCTTATAAAAAAAATTAAGAGAGATACCACAATTAGACAGGAATAAATTTTAAGCAATACCTTTATTACTCAAGAGGCACAAAGGGATAACTAACCTCATAAGTCACACCTAATGTGCAAAAATACTCACAGAGTGTCAGCTATGAAGGACTTCACTTGTTTTAGCTTAAAATTTACTGGGCTGATCCAGTCTTTCTATGCTGATAAAAAATATTTCATTGGAAGACCTGTGAAATAACGACTATAGTTATAAACCCAAGAAACACAGTGGGTTTAAATGCATCCCCACTCCCAGTCAGCTCTCTGCTCTTTTCTTTTTGGATCACCAACACACATTATATTTAGTATACAATTAAGTGTGTGTTTTGCTAATTAATACCACAGTTGTATAGTGTGAAGAGCTTCATGAGGGCTACATCTTTTCCCATCTCCAGTTGATATTGTCAGTACATCCTTATAAACATCCACTGCCACCATGGAAAAAGAACTTTTATATATGTTATTGCTGCTTCCCACATGGAGGAGTGCACATGTTTAATGCTGCCAGTACTTGGGCTACTTCCCTGTTTGATTCTTCCTGGTGTGCATCTGTTCAGAATGTAAATGACCTCGTGCGGTGATTTTCTTTCTCTCAGGGTACTACTGTATCTCTAGTGTTACTGAGCAAGTGACTATGCTAACACAGACTGTTCAATCATCAGTTTTATCACAAACAGAGACCTTTTTGAAAACATCGGTCTGACTTGGAAGATATGTGGACAAGCTAGGATGCAGCTTTCCCCCCGATCTCCACCAGGACAGTGTAGCACTCTGGCTAGGTGCAAGGCCTTCTCTCATCACAGAGCTACACCCAGATCAAAGACTTGTTCTAGAAGATCCCTGAAAGTTTAAAAAGTTGTTAAAGACTAAGTTGTTCAAAGCCCAAAGGAGACAGGAGATAAGGTGGAGTGTATATTGTAAAACGCTGTTTAGGGACCTTAACAATACATGACGAGCACTCTGTACATGCAAGCATCAGCAGCTGTAACAAATTCCTATAGAAGTTTCTGAACCGATTATGAAAAGGATGTGAGAAAATGTGATCCTGGGAAAGGGAAGTGGTTACATGACTGGAAGGTGTGACTGCTAATGCAAAACAGACAGTATCTATGCATTGAGATAGACTAGAGCATCCCATGGATTTATTATAGCCATACTAAACACACAATTACAATTTGCATTTCAAAAGCTACCCTGAAAAACAATGCTCTTTTTGATCAGGACAAATACACCAGTAAAACACAGCTTTTTTTCCTCAGCACAATGAGTATGGACATGATGCAGAGTTTCATGCAGGAAATCCACACCTCCCATACACTACATTCCAGATGCATACTTCAGAAACCATTCCCAGGAAACCTGCAGCTACACTCATCTGAGTTATTTCTCCCTCATACAAAGAGAAAGTATAAAACAAGAATTCCAGTGCCAGTCCAGGAAAAGAGAGATTCTATCCAGATTCCCTTACCTTATGAAATTCATCAGTGATTTTTCAAGCAAAAAAAAGTAAGAGATTCTTACAATTAAGCTTGCTTGCAAATATTGTGCTAGGCAAAATTCACAACTTTGCAACTGTTAGTATTTGTAAGAATGCTGTATCTCTTTTTTTCCCTGGGTGTTTCAGCAATGTACTACATCTTGCAGAGCAATCATAGAATCAAAGAGGCTGGAATAGACCTCCAAGATCATCCAGTCCAACCTAGCACTCAGCTCTATCCAGTCAACCAGACCACGGCACTAAGTGCCTCATCCAGGCTTTTCCTGAACACCCCCGGGGACAGTGACTCCACCACCTCCCTGGGCAGCCCATTCCAGTGCCAATCACTCTCTCTGTGAAGAACTTCCTCCTAACATCCAGCCTAGACCTTCCCCATCACAACTTGAGACTGTGTCCCCTTGTTCTGCTGCTGCTTGCCTGGCTATAGCCTCCCTTCAGGTAGTTGTAGACAGCAATGAGGTCACCCCTGAGCCTTCTCGTCTCCAGGCAAAAAACCCCAGCTCCCTCAGCCTCTCCTCACAGGGCTGTGTTCCAGGCCTCTTACTAGCTTCGTCACTTTTCTCTGGACATGTTTCAGTACCTCAACATCTCTCTTGAACTGAGGAGCCCAGAACTGGACACAGTACTCAAGGTGTGGCCTGACCAGTGCTGAGTACAGGGGCAGAATAACCTCCCTTGCCCTACTGGCCACACTGTTCCTGATACAGGCCGGGATGCCATTGGCTCTCTTGGCCACCTGGGCACACTGCTGGCTCATCTTCAGCCTACTATCCACCAGTACCCCCAAGTCCCTTTCTTTCTGGCTGCTCATACCATGAAGTAGTATGAGGAATATCTATTTCAGTAAGTTTTAAACTAAATAATGCCATTCTCCAAGCACCTTTGCAACAGCCTTTTTCAAGAGTAAGCAACAGTGTTCAGAGTATTATTGAGTCACCAAATTACTACAGGAATTCTTCACTTTGAAGGTGGCAGAATAGTGGAATGGGCTACCTAGAGGCGTTATGGAGTCTCTGGAGGCATTCAAATCTAGCCACAACATTACTATGTGATTTAGATCCTACTCTAGCAGAGAGAAAATCCCTTCCATTCTTACCATTCTGTGAATAATGTATACAGCACAGAAGAAAATGAGGAGTAAAACTGATTCACTACAGGGTGAAATAGTAAGAAGATTATACTCATAGGTTGCTATTTCTTAACTGGGAACTGCCTATTTGGATAGGAATATCACAGATGTCAGAGTGTTTCATAAGAAAGCTTGTTCCAAAGCATTCCATGATTGACTTGATTTTTACCTTCTAAGCTTTCTGATTTACTTAAGCATTGTAAACAGTATGCTCACACTTTATCCCCTAAGCCTAAGATATTAATTCTTTTGTCAATACAGTTTACTTATCTTTTTCCACATTCATATCACCATTGTCACTATAATGATTACAGAATGACCACGTAAGTGTCTCAAAACGCTGGAAGCAAAACAACACTAACCTCACAGAGCACAATACTAAGCCACCTTTGCTGCTCACTGGGTGGACATTTAAAGAGATAAAAGAACCACAAACATTAGCATACTACATTTCAATCACCGTTCCTTCTTCTGTGTCAACGGAAAACCTATTCCAGGCTTACTAAGAAGTATGAAGATTCTTAAATAAGAAGGTTCTAATTATTCTCATTTCAGTAGTATTAGGAATTAATAAAAATGTTAGCAGCACCACAAAAAATGCAGGCAGAAGAGTAAAAAGACCACATGGGAGTGGAGTCGTAAAAGGATAATGAATGCAAAAACAGTAGTTTAGCACAGGTTAGTCCCGACCATTGTCTACCGTTTTGTAAGTTAAAAGAACTTTGAAAATGAAAGGGAGCAAATCACTTTTGCGTGAAAAAGGCTTCTCTGCCTGAAACCTACAGACATTGTGAAATCGTTTCAGTTAGTTTACTGATCTCTCCTACACCGTATGAGAACACTTTAGGATTTTAAAAAGAATTAAAAAAAAGGTAGAAGGCTTGGTCTCCTTTTAGCAGGCAGTGCAGTCAAGCTCTTTCATATGCAACATAACCAACATTAAACATCGTCCTTCTTTGAAGGTTCAAGTGTTCCTGAAGATAACTGCACTATCTGTTAATAACTGAGCAATTAGAAGGTTAAAAAAAAAGGCAACACCTCCCTCTCTTGCATACAATAATCATTAAAAAGCCACTGCATCACTCTGGCTTCTAAAGGGACCTACTAAATGGCCAAAACAAACCTAATGTGGTGTGAGTAATTTGGTTCATTGTGAAGAACAGCACCAAGATGTTTAGAAGGATTAGAACCATCTTTTTATTTCCAACAAATTAGGAGAAGAATACTAGAAAAAAAATATTTACCACTCTAAATTAGCTTATTGTTCTTATGTAAACACGCCTTTCAAAAATCCCAAATTCTCCAAGCTGTTCAGAAAACCAAGTAACTATGTAAATGCCATCAAATCTCAAACAGTCAGAACAACGGAACAGAACAGCATTAAGACAACGACTATACTCAGATCACACAAAACACTTCAAGAGATAGCTTAATCAAAGCAAGGTGACCACTCACCAACATCTGATCAGGTTTCTGAATAGCAAGTTAAAGAACAGGAGCTAGTTAAGCAGAGTGAATCATGCATCTGCACTGTCTGATACTTCTATGCATGATAAACTTCCCCCTGGAGCTGCTACTTCCTGAAGTTCTAATGCAGAAGCCTTTCAAAATGCCCACTGCCCTGATCACAATTGCCACAAACTCTGATGGCACGCTCCTCCTCATTCCCTCTTCTAATGATTGTGGCTACCTCTTCTAAGACACAGAGATGGATTTCAATCTTATTTGGCCCTAATATGATGTTCAGGATTTCCTGATACTCCAGGGCTCACAACTTTCATTTTCGTGCTTACGCATGTTGGGAAGGCAAAAGATTTGGAAAGACTGGCAAAATGAACTAAAAGGAGAAGCATCAAAGTGGACAGGTCTCAGAGAGTTGCATTCAATAGTTCAATGTCCAGTGACAGGTGGAGTCCCTCAGGGGTAAGTAGCATGATGAGTGTAGTTTAACATCTTTGTCAGTAATACAGAGAGTGGCATTGAGTGCACCATCACCAAGTTCACAGAGGACAGAAAGCTGTGTGGTCCGGTTGACACAATGGAGGGAAGAGATGCCATCCAGAGGAACTTGGACAGGTTTGGTGGGCCCAAGACAGACTCATGATGTTCAACAAGGCCAAGTACAAGGTCCTACATCCGGGTCAGGGCAATCCCAAGCACAAATTCAGGCTAAGCAAGGACTGGCTTGACAGCAGTCTCAAGGAGAAGACTTCGGGGTGTCTGCTAATGCTCTTGCGTTGGAAATGTGTGCTTGCCATCCAGAAGACAAACCACATCCTGGACTGCACAGAAAGAAGTGTGACCAGCAGGACGAGGGTGATTCTCCCTCTCTACTCTGCTCTCGGTAGACCCCACCTGGAGTACTGCATCCAGTTCTGGCAACCCCAGAATATGAAGTACATTGAACTGCTGGAGTGGGTCCAGAGGAGGGCCACAAAGATGATCAAAGGGTTTAAGCACTTGCCCTATGGGGCCAGGTGACAAGAACTGGAGCTGTTCAGCCTGGAGAAAAGAAGGCTCCAAGGAGACCTTATAGTGGCCTGCCAGTAGCTGAAGGAGGTCTACGAGAAAGCTGGGGAAGGACTTTTTACAAAGGCTTGTTGTAATAGGACATGAAGGAATAGATTGAAGCTTAAGGTTAGATTCAGACTAGATATTAGGAAGAAATTCTTCACAGTGAAAGTGGAGAGACACTGGAACAGGTTGTTCAGGGAGGTCATGGACAAACCCTCCCTGAAGGTGTTCAAGGCCAGGCTGGATGAGGCCATGACCATTCTGGTCTACTGAATGCTGTCTCTGCCCATTGCAAAGCTGGAACTACATGAACTTTAAGGTCTCTTCCAACCCAAACCATTCTATGAATCTGCAAATCTGTGAATTTGCAACACAAGAAGCACATGCTTCTGCTTCTGGAGAGAGAATCAAATGTCACATGCTAAGACCCTTTTGAACCTGAGTCTCCACACTTAGGAAATCACAAGAAAAGAAAACACAATGAGGAAACAATACCCAACCACTTAGAAAAAAAACAGATATTGGATTTTTTTTTTGCTCTTACATCGTGATACCACCTGAAACCTGTTGTCACAAGTAAGACACATCCTTCCTCCAACACAAAAGCCATATAAATTAGAAGCTGTCTTATGCCAGAGTGGACATGAGGGGGTCAGACTCAGAAAGAATATTAAGCAAGTATTCGTTTTGCATATTTCCTTTTCCTATCTGAAAGTACTCTTTACACAATTCTGTTTGTTCCTACTTCTGTGCTCCATTTTTTTCCCCTGGGCTCACTCAGACCCTTACCGTTTTCCCCTGGCTCTCAGAGCGAAGTGACATTGTTTAGCCTCTGGCCAACGTGTAAATAGGCCATCATAGCTTTCCAAACCTGCGGGCTGAGACAGCACAAAACCCGTTTGTTGGTTGGTTTTTTTTTTCTGTAGTGGGTCCCAGCAAAAGGATTGTGTATGCAACAGCTCCATCTTCAGCTCCTTCCGGAAAACTGCTCTACTGAAATAAGATGCTGGGTGCAAAGTGGGGGGGAAAAAGAGCCGTAGGCAGGATCCAAGAGTAGCACAGGGCTATTTTGTCTAAAAAAGTTACTCATTGTTTAAAAAAGTAGAGCTGATGCCTCCAGTTAGCGTCAGAAGGTTTGTTCTCTTTCCAATTGCAGTTTTGGTTCTAGGAACCAGCTGACAGAAATTTTACCTCCAATAGAAGCAGTCTCCCACTCTGACCTCCTTTGGGGAAGAGAAGTTTGAAGTTTAAGAAAACATATAAAATAACCACTAGCTAGATATGCATTACTTTTGCAGGCATAGCAAAAAGGTTCATCTGCCAAATATTTTCATATATGCTAACACAAACCCTATGAGGAGAGGCTGAGGGAGCTGGGGTTGTTTAGCCTGGAGAAGAGGAGGCTCAGGGCAGACCTCATTGCTGTCTACAACTACCTGAAGGGAGGTTGTAGCCAGGTGGGGGTTGGTCTCTTCTGCCAGGCAACCAGCAACAGGACAAGGGGACACAGTCTCAAGTTGTGCTGGGGGAAGCATAGGCTGGATGTTAGAAGGAAGTTCTTGACAGAGAGAGTGATTTGCCATTGGAATGGGCTGCCCAGGGAGGTGGTGGAGTCGCCGTCCCTGGGGGTGTTCAGGAAAAGCCTGGATGAGGCACTTAGTGCCATGGTCTAGTTGACTGGATAGGGCTGGGTGATAGGTTGGACTGGATGATCTTGGAGGTCTCTTCCAACCTGATTGATTCGATTCTATTCTATTCTAAAAAAAAAAAAAAATACTACAGTGTTCTTGAAAGGCAGTAAAGGTCACCCAATTCCCTCAATACTATCAAATAAAGTTTTTCTCCAGCACCGCCTGCAGAACGCATACAAAATCTACTTACACATACTGACACCCATTTATCTACACCATCTGACAAGCTTTCTTGCATAGTCTCAACATTTCAGTTTGTTGAGCTAAACAAAAAACACCATGCTTCAGCATACACACATGACATTCAGTGTTTGGAGAGCACTCTAGAAGTCACTTGCCAAGTTCTTATTGGAGTACTCCCCCTGAAGTGATGCCTACAGAAAAATCTTATAAACAAAACACAGTATGAATATTTGTTCCAAGCACCAAGCTGATGCTTGGAAATAGTATCGTATAGAGACAAAGTAGGAGCTGTTTGTATTCAGATCCTTGTTCCCAAATATTAAGTCACTGTCTTTGGAGTATTCTGTTACTAAGAGCAAAGATTAAAAACTCACTTGTATATACTAATTCTGTAGGTTCAGCCCTCTTTGTACCCTTTGCCCTTAAAATCTTCTGGATTGAACTGTACATAACCTGCTTTCCATAACCTGCTTTCATCACCTCCCACAGAAATCAAGAGAGGTTTGGTATCCTCTTCCGTGTTTGGTGAACGTGCCTGTTTCTTCTAGATTCTGTTTGTTATTCTGACCCCCCTAAAAAAGAAATGAGACAACTGCTGTTAAGTAATATTGTCTCCCTGCTATAACTTTAACACTGGTAGAGTTCCACAGCTTCAGAAGCCCCTGGGGATGAAAGCCACCAGAAAATGCTTTCCATTTGCCACTAGAAAATTCTCATTCCATAAAACAAGTGTCATGGGCCAAGTGCAGCAGGGAAGGTATTTTCTGCAACACACTATCTATTTCAGTGGTCAATGTACAATTGCAGACAGAATCTCTTTCAGCACTGCAAGAGGCAACATCAATTAAAGGATGCTACTGCCTCAATCTGAACTGAAACAGGTATGCAGAAAGTGAGGCTTGGAATCTGAATTTCCTTTGAGCTACCACAGCTAAGAATTGAGTCCAACATATGCAAATTACTCTAAAGCACATTCATACATAGGTCTTACTTTCCTGCTTTCAAAGCATGGGACTCCTTTTGTTACTGCTTTACTATAAGACCAGCATGACTTTCAAAGGAGCTGCATTTCCAATTCCTAACAGTACAGGTGAGAAAAATGCATCAGTTATTAAAGACTATTGTTTCACTAAATTGCTTCAGACTTTACAGCAGATATATAAGCAATTTTACAGTGTATTTCCCAGACTAAGCATCAGATCATTGCAGTCTACTGTGTCCAGGCTCACTGAATTAAAAGCAATGAATGGTTAATAAGGCACTAATAATAACTTATTTATGCCTTCTGAGCACTCACGTCCAAACAACGTGGAACAGATGGCTTTTAAGCTAATGGAATTCTACTTAGACTGAATTACAGTCTTCACATAGGACTCGCTGCAGTTTCATGTGCAACTGAACAAATGTAAAGGCTTTAACAGCTCTCATCCCTGCTACCTCCTGAGGAATTCCTTAGCAAGGTCTCCTTCAAGCAAAAATGTTAGAAGTAACTTCTCTTTCCAGAGAAAGTTGCTTTAGAATGTTAGACAGGAAAGACAAATGAGAACCACCGCTGGCACCAGACAACGGAGGATGACACTGGATGTCTGAAACCTGGTTTGGTGATGAAGGAAGATTAAGACAAACAATGAAGAGTGCATCATTCTTCCTACACCTTTGCATATACACTGTAAAGACCCAATTCCAGAAATTACACTAACCTAAACTAAAGCAATGTCATGACTTTATCCTTTCCTAACTGCACGCTGCCAAGCCTACTGCATTAAGTCATCTTGCTAATGCCTCTGGAAAAACAAAACAACCAACCAACCAAAAACAATCCAGAGAATCTGTAGGAGAGGATGAAAAGGAGTTTTCAGGCATGCTGACTCTGGGGTTTAAACAATTGCTAAAGGAGAAGTGAAATAAAACTGAAGGTGCATGGAGGCTTATAATATGGTCACAGGATCACAGGATGTTAGGGGTTGGAAGGGACCCAAGGAGATCATCAAGTCCAAGCCCCTTGCCAGAGCAGGACAATAGTATCTAACATAGATCACAGAGGAACACATCCAGACAGGCCTTGAAAGTCTCCAGAGAAGGAGACCTCACAACCTCTCTGGGGAGCCAGTTCCAGTGCTCTCTGACCCTTACAGTAAAGAAGTTCCCCCTTGTGTTGAGGCGGAACCTGTTTTGCTGCAACTTACACCCCTTGCTCCTTGTCCTATCACAAGGAGCAAGTGAGAAGAGCCTGTCCCCCTGCTCCTGGCCAGTCTTCAGATACTTAAAAACATTTATCAAATCCCCTCTAAGTCTTCTCTTTTCCATACTAAGAAGTCCCAAGTCCTTCAGCCTCTCATAAGCCATGCCCTCCAGTCCCCTAATCATCCTCATAGCCCTCTGCTGGACTCTGTCCAGCAGATACCTATCCCTCTTCAACTGGGGAGCCCAAAACTGAACACAGTATTCAAGATGGGGTTTCAACAGGGCAGAGTAGAGGGGGAGGAGAACCCCCCTTGTTCTGCTGGACAAACTCTTCCTAATACACTCCAGGATCCCATTGGCCTTCTTGGCCGGAAGGGCACACTGCTGTGCCACGGTTAACTTGTTATCCATCAGGACCCCCAGGTCCCTCTCCACAGGACTGCTTTCCAGCAGATCACCTCCCATCCTGAAAGTACTGTCTTATACCATTCTTTTCATGTTTCACCTTATCACACTGCATGCTTTTTCTGAACAAGATACTCTGACCTCAAAAACAGATCCCTCACTCGTTCTGTATTTTGCACATCTCTTAGTTTATATCACACTTTGCATGTAGCCATAAAAATACAGACAAAAGTTTAAGTTCATAATAGTCGAACTGAAATTCTAAATTAATTTAAATTCCATGTACTCAGAAATGGTTTTAGCTACACTGTTCCATAATACTGCAGAACTGAGATCCCTTCCTTTCACAGGTCCTGGATTATGGTGCAGATTATAAAGACAGCAAACGCTAATTTAAGATACTGCTTTGAACACATCTGTTTCTTAAAATCTGTTGTAAATAATGTATTTGTATTTTTCAATCTGACAAATACAGGCAACGCTGATCACCATATTCATTTTCTCTGCATGGTGGTTATATACTAAAAAACCCAGAAGATTTAGTAGTATTCTATAAAGAAAAATAATCCTCCACAAAAATAGCATACAGTAATATTGTATTGACAGTATGATTTGGGTCTGACAGAGTTGTTGGTTACTGACTCCTCAGAACACACTTAAAAAACTGTATTGGTGAATATATTTCAAGTACTTACTGTTGGAAACAGGTACGTGAAGCTTATGACTCAGCAAACTGATGACAGACGCAGCTATCAGGCCAACCTCATGACGTTTAACAAGGCTAAGTGTAAGGTCCTGCACCTGGGTCGGTGCAATCCCAGGCACAGATACAGGCTGGGTGATGAATGGCTGGAGAGCAGCCCTGAGGAGAAGGACCTGGGGGTCTGGGTCGACGAGAAGCTCAACATGAGCCGGCAGTGTGCACATGCAGCCCAGACAGCCAACCGAGTGCTGGGCTGCATCAAGAGAAGTGTGGCCAGCAGGGCAAGGGAGGTGATTCTCCCCCTTTACTCTGCTCTCGTCAGACCCCACCTGGAGTACTGTGTGCAGTTCTGGAGCCCCCAATACAAGAAGGACATGGAACTGCTGGAGCGGGTCCAAAGGAGAGCCACGAAGATGATCAGAGGGCTGGAGCACCTCTGCTATGAGGACAGGCTGAGAGAGTTGGGGCTCTTCAGCCTGGAGAGGAGAAGGCTTCGAGGAGACCTTATAGTGGCCTTCCAGTATTTGAAGGGAGCCTACAGGAAAGCTGGGGAGGGACTATTTACACGGTCTAGTAATGTTAGGACGAGGGGGAATGGGTTTAAGCTGGAAGAGGGGAGATTTAGACTGGATGTTAGGAGGAAGTTCTTTACAGTGAGGGTGGTAAGGCACTGGAATGGGTTGCCCAGGGAGGTTGTGGATGCTTCCTCCCTGGAGGTGTTTAAGGTCAGGCTGGATGAGGCCTTGGGCGAGCTGCTCTAGTGGGAGGTGTCCCTGCCTGTGGCAGGGGGTTGGAGCTGGATGATCCTTGAGGTCCCTTCCAACCTAAACCATTCTATGATTCTATGATTCTATGATCACATATATAAAAACTGCTGCTGGATCCAGTATAGCTTTAAAAACAATTGTAAACAGAAGAGTAAGATGAAGAGCAATGAATTTGACGAACTATTAATCTGATTTCACCCCTTTCTAGCTGGACCGCATTCTCAAAAAACATGTTTTAATACACAGGATAGAGGCAGCTGTGGTATCTGAAATAACAGTCTGATAGATTCCATTACAATAACTTCGTCTCAATTGCTTACTTTACTCATGTCTTAGTTATCTCAAGAGGTTTTTGTACCAGGTATCTAACTTGTGTTCACCTCATTCAAGACATTTCTTTCAAAAATCTGTGGTATGACATGCAGTATTCTCTATATGATCTTAAAAGCCTAGAGTCAGGACTGGGATGCCAAACACAAAGAATACATGTCCAAAAAATTCAAAGTTGCTTGGCAAATCTCATTGCATTTGTACACTTCATGAATCACTGTAGTTATTATTTCCATGAGGTCACTCTGACATTCAGAGAATTGGAGTGGCTCTCTGGGATTTAACAGATCACCACTTGGAAATGGAGAAGGTTGTTGGAAGGATATTTGATTCATTTGTTGTCAAACTGGATTTTCCTTCAAATGAGAAAGAGGTTACTGTAGTGTACCTGCAGTTGGTGATACAAATCCAATGTACTTTGTCTTCAGCACTACTATATGTTAGAAGCATCATTGTTCCCTGCTGCTAATTCTCAGTCTTTTATCCATCTATTTGTGGTGGCACAGCTATCTGTCTTCTTTTCCTGGTGGAATGAACAGGACTGGGGAATAGATCTGGCTTAGAAAGGAACAATAAAGAGGAAGACTTGGGGCCTGGTTTGGGATTGTTTGGTTTGTGGTTCTGCCGAATCAGCAATTTCACTGTGCAGTTGCAGATACAGGTATGGTTTGTGGAATAAAGAACACAATACTGCTAGAAGCATAACTAAAACCACCTCTGACAGTATGTTCTTGTTTTCTGCCCTCTGCTTAGAACCTTCATGTCATGTTGCAAAATCAAAGAGCACTTGCCCTGTGCACCACTGAATTATGTTAAATATCTTGAAAGCAATCAAGTGACTTTCAAACTGAGCACTAAATTTAGCGGATTTTTTCCTGTGCTTTATTCCCTATCTTTAGCTAAGGATGATGCCAATACTTGCCTCAGCTCGTAGACACATTGTGAAGATGTATTAACTTTTATGTAAAGCTTAGCTGCGATTCATACAAAGCACTGCAAAAAACTGCCCAAGGGGAACAATTAACAGCTGAACAGCAAATAGGGCACATCAGTCTCACCAAAACAGAACACTATCAATTTGCTGCTCTGATAGAACATTCTCTATTCTCAGAACTGCCCAGCCTGAGAAAAAATATTTCATAGACAAGCATTGCTAATCAGTATCCCACCTGATATGCAGCATGATAACTAAGACTGCCTCGACAATTTTAATTTCCATTAAACTTAGCTAAGTTTAATAATCCAGACTTTGAACACTTCAGCTCTGCAATCTCTGTCCTTTTAAACACAAAATTGTGTGTTTAATAATCTGTGCAGATACTGGGTTTGTAGTGTAACATATTTGGTAATGAATGAGTTTTTCTCCTCGGCATATTGCACCCTATACTCTTCTGTGAAATTGTGCTTGTCTCTCCAGTTCTTCTGCCATTTGCATGTCACCACTCCACACTACAGCAAGGTCTCCTTTCTCAGCTGCTGGCACCTGCTGTTTTGTCCTCCTCTGCCATAAACATCATGTCTCTCCGCTCTAGTGAGAGCAGAGATGAAGACTGATAGGCCAGGAACAAAGGAAAAAATGTTATGTTTTCCCCTGCAGTAATATGCTGTATTGCTGCTGAGCGGAAACGGCTCTAAGTTTTTCTCTGGAATGGTATTTCTGTTCTTTTCCAAATCAACTTCACCAAGGGGCTGGCAAAGCGCAGGAGATGCTGCGGCCACGAGTGAGGCGGGCGCGGAATGCTCGCCTGCGCCGAGCCCCGCGAGTGTCCCCACTGAGATCCTCTCCCCGCCGGGCGCCCAGGCCGGTCCCAAGGGCGCTGCCACCTGGCGCCACACAAACAGACGCAGTATCTCTACCTGCGGCGGCAACAGGAAGCACCAGGTCGGCGCCAGGCGACTCTGCGATGCTGCCAGTTCTGGAGAGCGGCTCCGCCAAAGAAGCCGCCCAGTACAGGACTATGCTTCCCGGGGAGCGGGGAGCGACAGCAGGCTGTCAGGGTGGAGCTGCGCCCTTGGCTGCAGGCAGGACACACAACGGTGCGCCGCTTCCCAGCGCGCCGCGACGATCTTAGCGGTCGGCTTGGTGCGCTGGCGCGGAACCGACGAGGTTCATCCCGGGTAAATCAGATCTAAAACGCCAGTGCTGAGGATCATGCCGATTGGTTTTAAGGCAAGAGGTGTTACTGGGGCGCGCTCGCCGTCCTCTCCTCTCTGTATGCTATTTCTGGTACGGCAGTAAAGCGCACCGAGTGCTCAGCTTGCTACCGCCCGAGCGAACTCCCTAGTGAGTTCGTCGTGGTATGGACAAGCGTCCACCGCAGAGAGAGGAAGAAAAGATTTATGTTTGCTGGTGATGTCTTAATTATAAAAAAAAAAAAAAAAATAGAGCCAGAAGCCCCAGACATTCTGTTCTAGTGGGAAGTGTTCCTGCCGATGGCAGGGGCGTTGGAAGTAGATGATCTTTGAGGTCCCTTCCAACCTGAACCATTCAATGATTCTATGATTTTCAAACAGTTATTCTGACTAGCCAAATCTATTGCACATGGTAGAGCAGGTTAATGAATATTTATCACATTTATGGAGCAAAATAGACTCCTTTTCAATTTTCAGAATAAGCATTACTATTTTATTTCACAGCATGAAAATAGGCACAGAGAGGACACACACTGCACTAGTGCTACCAAAGAAGCATGCGTGTGCAGAGTTAAACTGTTATTTTAGACCACATACTGCAACAACTAAAAAGAGGACTTTAAACTGGCATGTCTTTGATGGTTGAAACATGTTGGATGAATGTGTAAAAAAGTGTTACTAAATAATGTAGTCAGGTTTTGGATTGAAAATAGTGTCCTAGACTAAACTAGCCTCATTATAAAGTCAAAACCCATATCTCATGGCTAAGAAAACCCTTACTCAAAATAAAGCCCTCATCCTATGAGCATGTGTAGTGAATTTAGGAGAAGCAGGACTTCAAAAAGGAAGTTGAGCAAGAGAATAACCAGTGGATCATTAGTAGGTGTTGGCATGAGACATAGCTAATTCATTGCACTGTACAAATATCACCATGAATTTTAACCAGTGTGCAAGCTTTGTGGGGATGCCCTTAGCAACCCAGTCTTATACAACTCTGAAATAAAAAAGCATTCTCTTTCCTGTGCGTCTCATTTTTGGCTTACTGCATACCAGGCAATGAATACATCTTTTATTTTTTGGACAACAGTAGCACTCCAGAAACACAAGCAGATGTGTCAGCCAAGATTTTTAACAGATGCATTGAACTGATACTGATGTCATAAAATTTGCTTTTAAGTTTTAGAAGGCAGGCATTTTAAGTTTCAGGTGGAAGAGGACTCATGTCTCAGCTCTTGCACGCCAACGAGGCAGAGCAACTACTTATTGTTTCTTAAACGCAGGCATGTACCTTAGATTTCCCTGAATGGTCATGCATATTCACTTAATTTCCTGCCTGGAACTGATCACCGTATTTACATATCTATTGCAGGGTGCATCTCTGCGTTGGTCTCCGAAGGATCATCCTATCTATGTTCTTAACTTCAACAGCATTCCAGGCCAGGCATTTAGCCCTCTTTTAACTAAGAATTCAGATACAACAGAAGGGCATGTTGTTCTTAAGTTTGGGTTTGCTTGGTTGATGCCGTTCGCGTTTTTTTCCCTATTTTTTTTTTAATATCCTAGCAAGAGATGTTATTTTGCTAACTCTTGTGCTCGTGCTTTGAAGTTTTGCTTGCAGATTAAGTTACAGTTCCGCCAAACAGTGGGCTTCACTTTCATTTGAAATGGATGCAAAATTAACTACACCTTACCACGTATGAAGAAATCAAGGGCGATCCAGATGTTCAGATGGCTGAAGAGGACCATCGCTAAAGCACGGAAGCGCCCACATACTCTGAACCTGCCTTTTACCGAGTTCCCCTTTCCTCCCACACGCACCTTGACTTTCCCGATACCACCACTCTTCCACACAGCAGCATATCGCAGCAGCAAGATACTGCATACACCTGCTAACCATTCCCGCCCACGGGGCCGGCAGCTACGACCCGGGCAAAGCTTCGCCCACCTCACAGGGCCGCACAGCGGCGCGCAGGCGTACTGCCAACGGCGCCAACCGGCAGACGGACCAAGCCCTCGCTACAGACCTCTCCGCCGGCCGGACGCGCTCCTATTGGCTGTTGGGCGAGGCACGTGACAGGCCGGCCGTGCACGTGGCGGGGGCGTTGGTGGAGGCGTCTGTGAGGGGAGGCATATTTTTCTGTTGGGCGTCTGCGGCGGCGGTGGTGGCGGCGGGAAAGAGGTAGGAGCGGGAGTATTTGCCTCATGCTAGCGGAGGGGCTTCCTGCTGGTGGGACTGTTGGTTATGATGAGGATACTGAGCACTGGGATAGGCGGGCTTGATAGTGTCCCTTGTGGACCTGCTGGAGCAGATGCTTCTAATTTTGTCTCCTCCAGGCAGGTCCTTCAGGATACAGTATGTTCCAGGAGGACTGGAATGCAGACATGGGGGATGATGCACCATCATCCCTCCCACTCTTTGAGCAGGTATGCTGGAGCAACTGTTGGGCTGTAGCACGAATGCTTCTCTTTCCCTTTTTTCACCTGTGGCCTTAGGTGACTGACTGACTGTGATCCTATGTGCTTGTAATTTCCTGAAACAGCTGGAGGCACTTGTATGTTGAAAAGACACTGTTTTCTTAACAAACGGTACCAATTGTAGTTTCTCAACATTTTAAGATGATGTGCCTTCTTGGAGGCTCCTAGGGGAGGATTACTGTAGCCAACTAGTGTTCCTCTTCCAGCTGCTTAATGATGCCTCCTTACCTTGGTTGTGAGAGGTGTACTTACTTGGAAAAGTATGTGGCAATACTACTTTGTGTTGAACATACTACCTTACTTCGGGCCTTGAAAAATGTATTTTTTGGAAAAAAGGTGGCATAAAACTGGCTCATACTATTGTACACTGGGTTGTGAGAGTCACACTTTACAGAAAAGTTAGTGGCATAAAAGCGCCACTTGCTAGAAACTCATTAATTATGCTGTGAGGAGTAGGGATTGAGAACCTTTGGGGATAGGCTGGTGGACCAGCATAGGCTTGAAAGGAAGTAGCAAAAGCTCATGCAGCATAGAAGTTAAAATTGCAGATCGGTTGGATCAAGGAGTATTCAAGTAAAGTTTTGTAACTTTAAGGGTACGAGTGGTTCCTGTAGCCCGCGTTTTTTATTTTTCCCTGTTCTAAAGTATTGTTCCCTTTGCATGTAAGAGCTGGTGTTTCTGAAGCAAAAAGATCAACTGAGAACTGATTGCTGTGTTTTGTATCTTAACAGGCTGCTATTTCTTGGTTTGACGATCCTTATTACTGTGCTATTTCTTGGTTTGATGGTCCTTACGATTGTGTTTTGAATAGTCACAGGGCATTGCTGAGGACTAGCAGAATCCTGTCTTTTGTGGTATTTTTTTGGCTGTAGGGCGTGAACCGTGTCTTGTACCTCTAGGTACTCCCATTTGCTTTCCCTTCTCACAGTCAAATACTGAATTACTATGGCAATAAATAGAACATGAGTGACTAATAAGTGTATATAAATATAATAAATTTATATAAATGTCAAAGGGCTGGGTGTCAGGAAGGAAGGGACAGCCTCTTCTAGCTTGCACCCTGTGATAGGACAAGGGGCAATGGATGTAAACTATAGCACAGGAAGTCCACCTCAATATGATGTAGAACTTTTTTGCTGTAAGGGTCACAGAGAACTGGAACAGGCTCCTCAGAGAATTTGTGCAGTCTTTGTCTCAAAGCCTCATGCAGACTGTCTTAAAAAAACTTGCAGGGATGAGGCAACCCATTCCAGTGTCTTTCCACCCTCATAGTAAAGAAATTATTCATAATATCTAATCTAAATCTATCTTGCTCTAGTTTAAAACCATTGCCCCTTGTCCTGCCACCAAATGCCTTTATAAAAAGTCCCTCTCCAGTTTACAACCTATTTATATTCCTCCCAGATTACGTCTCCATGTTTCCAGAGTGTCCAGCAGTTCCTTGTTCATACCATGCAGGCCTCTTGACGTTCTTGCCCACCTTCCTCTTTGTCTCAGGATGCATTTCTTCTGGGCTCAGAGATGATCCTTGAATGTTTTCCAGCTTGCTTGAGCTTGGCTACCCTCCAGGGCTTTATCTTATAGAACTCTGCTAAAGCAGATCCTTGATGAATTCAGAGTCTGCTTTCCTGAAGTCAAAGCTAGTGAGCTTGCTGTGCGTCCTACTTGTCCTAAGGATCATAAATTCAACCATTTCATGGTCACTAAAGCTGAGGTTGCACTTGAGCTTCATATTGCCCAGCAGCCCCTTCTCACTGATGAGAACAAAGTCCAGCATAGCAGTTTTCCTTGTCAGCTCCTCTACCAGTTGGAGATGGAATTTATTACCAGTGCATTCCAGGAACCTTCTGTACTGCTGATGCCTTGCTGAGTTCTCCAACAGATATCAGAATGGTTGGGATCAGGGTTTGTGGATGTGAAGCCATTCTTATCAGTCTGTAGAGGGCACCATCCACATAATCTTCCTGATCAGGTGATCCGTAGCAGCCCCGCACTATGATATCACCTGCCCCTGTCTTCCCTTTAACCCTAACCTATGACCTTTCAGTTTGTTGTCATTCCTCAGGTGGAGTTCCATGGACTCCACCTAGTTGATACAGAGTGTAACACCACCTCCTCTTCTACTCTGCCTGTCTTACCTAAAGAGCTTGTATCCATCCATTCTCACACTCCAGTCATAGGACTTATCCAACTGTGTCTCAGTGATGCCAATGTCGTAGCTCTGTAAGCTTAACTCCTCTTTGTTTTCCGTGCTGCCTCACTGCCTGTAATTCCATTCTCATAGACCTCAGGTGATCTACTGGTCTGTGATCCTTATCCAGGGTTAGGGCATCCATTACTGGCACTGACCTCAGAGTGGTAGCAGTGAGCTGGGTAGAGGATCCCCTGGCCCATCATCTGTAATTTAAAGTCCTTAGTAAATTGGAAACCCTATAACCAAAGATACTCTTGCCTATTCTCTGTCAGCCCTCAGGAGACCAAGTTTCTCAGAGTGAGTCCCATGATCTAAATAGTGAGGGCCCTGGCTGTGGCACCACTCCTATAACCGTTGATCTTGCAGATTTCAACTGGCCCTTTGGCTTGGAGGATCAATAAAAAGTCTGCCTGTATTCCATAGTCTTTCACCACTGCTCCCAGTGCTGTGTAATCTTCTGTGATAGTCTTTAGATTGCTTTTGGCTGTATCACTGGTACCCTCATGAAATAGCAGTGATGGGTAGTAGCAGTACCAAGCGTAGTAGTCCATTAGTTACATCCTTGATAGGAGCTCTCAATAAGCTGCAGACCACTCTAGAGACTGAGTCAGGTTGGCAAGTTAACCCACTTGCCAAGAAGAGAGTTGCCTATTACCATCACTCTTCACTTTTTCTTGATTGTGCTCATTGTTATATGCAATCAGGTTGTCTTGCTTATGCTCAGTAACTTACCTGATGAAGCTTTCTGTTCCCCTTCAACCTGCAGTGCTGGGAATTTGTTCTACAAGCGTTTTGAGAGAGGTTTTCCCCTTTTGATGGTTCTTGCTTTTACCAGCTTCTGTTCTCTACATTGATGTCTTCTCTCCTTATCTGGTAGGAGTGTATCTGGATGCTGTTATGGAATTATTAATATTTAATAATGGCCAGAACGATTTATAAAAATACTAATTTATAAACCCAAAAGTCCCATCAAAATATTAATAAAACCTATTTACAGATTTGTAGTATTTGGTGGTGGAAAGAGTGCAGACAAACAGGAATATAATTTGAGGAATTTAGGAAATCCAGAAAGTGCAAGTAAAAGTTCAAGCTGGGAAGAGTTACATGGCTTAAACGCCTGCATTGCCCACAAATGAGGAACTCTGGATTTGCTCCAGGAAGTGGCTATAGCAGCAGAACCTTTTAGGAGATGCCTATAAAATTAGATTTGCCAGGTCTACTTACAGCTTCTCATTTTAGTCCAGTATTCAGTTGATGCCCTTATAATCCAGGGAATGTGGGGCACACTTCAGTTTGTGCAGGTAACAAAACGTGGTTTGCTCATGTAGGACTCCGACGGCGTTTTCAGCTTTGTTTTGCAGGCAGGCCGTTGATACGGCTGTGACTTGGGATATCTTTGGTGCTCGAGGTTGCTTCCTATTTGTCTGCGACTTCTAGTGGCTTGAAGCAGCTCTTGTCCCTGCAGCTCTTGGCTTGGCAACGCTGTAGCTTAATTACTATGAAGAGACTCTTTTAGCTGCAGCCTCTGCAGTGGCTCTTGTTGCTTTTTTGGGTGAAACAAACGAGTTGCTCACCATGGCCAGTATAAATACAGACCTGAAGACAATGAGTGGCCGATGGTAACAGATAGAAATGTGATACTTTAACCTGTAGAGTTGCATTTATCCAAACATGGCCAAACACAGTTCATAAGTGTTTTACAAGGGTCAGGCTGCACGTACTGTACTTCACGTGCAACACATACTTACTTGGGCCTCAGGTCACTGATGCCAGGGCATGTTTTTGAGCTTGTGCCCTTCTAGGACAGGTCGTTAATCATAGGTTGTGGGTTACCTCCAGACTGACGGAGCTTTGGACTTCACTCTCTGATGAGTGCTCACCATTCTGCCTTGGGGATTAGGTGTGGTGTGCACCGTGTTCTTGTGCAGATGGGGGTTGTGATAACTTCACATGGCACAATGGGTTAGTGGAGCGCTGCTCTTTCACAGAAGTGCCTCCCCTGTGTGCTCTTTAATGCCAAGAGCCACACCACACACATGAGAGCTGCAGGATCCTTTCAGGTTTCTCTACTTTTCTTCAGGCTTCTCTGGCTCCAGGATTGGTAAAAAGAAAGTAGAACTGCATCTTTTATTGCTAGCGGGGAGCTGTTACATGCACTTTATTTACCAGGAAAATTACGAGCTTAAAAAATGGAAGTCTTTTCAAGGCTTAAATGGATATAGAAACCACATCATCTTCCTTGCATCTGTAGTCTCTGCATGTGTAAGTAGGACTCATCAGGATGATTGTGTTGTAAAGTAAGTTAACATGGTCACAGTATTCTGTAAAGGGATTAAATCCTCTTGTCTATCTAGAAAGTGTTTTTAGTGCCCACTTTTCAGAGAAGAAAAGCAAAGAGAGTCGTGGATCCTGGCTGGGGTTGTGTAGCAGCTATGTTTCCAGATCTGGATAGATCCAGTCTTTTTTTGCTAGCTCTCTGGAAGCTATCATATATCCAGAAGTAAATGGAGATGGTGCTTCCTCTGAGATACTGTTTTCTCAAGTTGCCTCTCTGCTGGTTTTGTTCCCTACCCTTCTAAATAAGCCGGGCTATAACAGCATTTGCAGACCTAACTCACTTCCAGACCTAACTGGAAGAAGGTGCTTATAGAAGATGGCAAGTAGATCTGGATCTAGATTTAAGCTAGATGTGGCTTTTAAGCTGTTAAACTGTATGTAGCTTAATGGTCTAAAGCAGGGGTCCTCAAACTACAGCCCGCGGGCCGGATACGGCCCCCCCAGGGTCCTCAATCCGGCCCGCCGGTATTTACAGACACCCCCCCCCCCCCACCCCCCCCCGCGGATTGG
>WAAF01014695.1:186896-210640 GCA_013400475.1 Tricholaema leucomelas
TTTCAAGTCAAATTAGACCTGCTCATTAACCAAGCAAAGAAGGAAAACTTCTGCCTTCTCCCCACAACTCAAAACCTGTCTGCAGAAAAACCAGCAGTTGCATTCCCAAACAAAGCATGCATGGATGTACTAAAAATGTTGCAAAAGGACTTTCAAATTAGATTTAAAGAGCTTTGTCGCCAACCACAGGACACACAGCTTTTCCAGAACCCATTTTCTGTTGACATTGAAACTGTTGATCTGATTTACTGAGTGTAATTGGCTGAACTACAGACTTGTGACTCGCTGGAATATGCATTCAAATCAAGCAGCCTTACTAATTTCTATGCATCTGTCCTCTCAGAGACATGTCATAATCTCAGGAACCATGCACTCAAAATTGCAACCAACTTTGGCAGCATCTGTGTCTGTGAGCAGACTTTTTTTCCCAAATGAAACATCTGAAATCTCCAGTCAGATCCAGACTAACTGATGAACACTTGCATCACTTGCTGTGACTAGCAGTGAGAAATACAGAACCTAGCACTGACCATCTCATTAGCCAAAAGCACACCCACAGTTCACACTGAAATATTGTTTTTGTTGATTACAGTTGTTCTTCATTTTAGATATTGCACTCTTTTTCCTGTTTTTTTTTTTGTGTGCACTACTACAAATATGTGCAGTGTGCATAGGAATTCATTCAATTTTTTCCAAACTATAGTCTGGCCCCCAACAGTGTCTGAGGGACAGTGAACTGGCCCCCTGTTTAAAAAGTTTGAGGACCCCTCAAGTTTTGTAGGAAGTGAGAATTCTTAAAATACCTGTCTGATATCATTGAGTGACTATGGGTATCAGAAGAAAATGCAGTAAATTTGAGGGTAGTCTATACTGAATTTCTGACTGTTGGCATTGGTCTTAATGTGCATTTCAGTTCAGCCTTGATGAACAGTCAGCAAGAGGTGAGTCAAATGGCTTGTCCAGGTGTGTATATATATGGTTGAAAACAAGGTTACCGAAAGAAGATACTAGCATTTGACTTCAGAATAGTAATTTGGATTTAATTTCTTGTACTGTTACTGTTTGCTATTTGAAATCTGTAGTAATATCTACAAAGTGCAGTCTTGCAGTAAAAGTTTTGGTAGTTCTGTAATCTCAGTTAGCTTGTGTTCTGTTTACTAGAATATCTGACTTGCATTGTACAATAGAAAGTTAAGCATGGCTTTTGCTGGAAATAAAACTGACCATAAGAATGAGATGAAAATTACATTCTGTTCTGAATTGTTTCATATGGAGTATCTGCATCTTTGAATAAAGCAGGACTGACATGCTTTAAATATTTCTTTTTAAGATAATCTCTAGGCATCCTCAAATAAACCCCTAAAAATGCAGTTACGAAACCAATGAGAAGAGATTTTTAATTGCAGTACAAAGAATCTGAAAGATTGGAAAAGAAAATGACTTAAATTATCTTGCTTTGAACAAAACACTTTTTATATTCAAGACATTTTGGAAGGTGAGAAAGCTAATATTTCCATAATAAAGTGGCAGGAGGCAAGGTAAATGAGTAAATTTACCCACATCAGCTGTGTGAAACATTAATTTGATGACACTCATATGCAAATAGTATGCCGTCAAGTATACTGAAATGTAATAAAGGTAATGGAAAAGTCTCGGACACTGCATTTCAGAAGGTAGCATTTTTCAAGTGCAAGACTTAGCAGCTATGTTTGTATTTACATGCTTTGCTTGACCTAGGCTTAATATCATTCTGTGTCTCTTTTGTTTCCTCTAGGCTGTCTTCCCTGGAAGACAAAGCAGCCCATTATCTGGCTTCCAGACAGATGAAGGTCTGGATGTAGGCTTATTTGGTATGTGAAAGGCACTCCTTATTTTACTGACACTTGTAACTAACCCCTACAGCTTTATGGTGATCCCTTCCTCTATTTTAAGTTTAGGAGATTAAACAGACCCACAGTATTGTCATTCTGATATTTTCATGTGTCCCTCATGCAGGAAGCAACTTCACATTATACGAGTAACATAATGAATAGGCTTTCCTTTTGTCCCATCCCACAACTCTTTATTTGCTGCAGAAACATAAAAAGAGTTAAATTGAAGTAAGTCTTGAAATGTCATGTTTTGTTCTGACTAGATGTTGGCTCTGACTGTTAACCATACCTATTGCAAAAATAACAAAATAGTCCCAGATGTTTGCCTCTTGTACTAAACTTACGGTCAGGAAGGCTTTTCCTGCTGGAAGTCTTACTTTCAGTGTCACCATTAACTGCTTATTCTTTTCCTGAGCTATGTATAGTAGGTTAGTTTAGGTCAATGTGAACAATTTCAAACTGTATATGCTTTGGCTTAAACGTAGTCTTTTAAGATAAGAGCAACTATATGTGCCACTTAATGTAAGAACTTAAGAACTGAAATTGTTCAGTATAATGGTTTAAATCTGAACTAAACAGGTCAAATGAACCAGCAGATTACCCTATCTTTCTAACACTAAAGCAAGGGAAAAGTAACAAAAAAACTTGGGATTGAGACAAAAAAAAGTGAAATAAGAATAGATCGACTCATCAAAATCAGGTGATCATAGTACAAAGTGCATAATTACCTTAGCCTATTTGCAGAAGACTATGGTGCAAAGTGGCAGAAAGCAGAAGCAAGCGAGTAAAGAGCCCAAGCCACAGAACTGCTCCCACATCCCTCCTTGTTCCTCTGCCATCCTAGTGGAAAAGACAACACCCAAAGAACCCAGAAGCAGCAACCAGAACAGGAAGTCTCCCATGTTACAGTCTGAACTTCAAGTCCTGTAATACTTCGCTTCAGCTAGTACTTTGATTTTTGAAGCTGCCATGTCTGCAGCATGATATGAATAACAGCAGCAGATTCAACAATCCGTGACATTCAGGAAGCTCAGAGGTGGAGGTCTCTGTTAGGCGTCTTGTCTTGACCTTGTATAAAAGGGTGCATCAGTATTACGGATTTTTTCCTGTAATATTAAGGAAAAAAATGTTCACTTTTTTTTACAGAAAAGGTTACATAGGCCTTAGTTATTTTTCGCTTGCATAAACAGAGTGTTCTTCATCTGAGTTTTACATTAAGCTGCTCTTACAGGCAGTGCGCTTCTAGGCTCTCTGTAGTTTGTGTTATTAGTGGTACAGCTTGCTTGCTTGCCACTACAGTGCATGAGTAGAGTTAGCATATGCTGCTTAAGCTTTGTAATTTTTTTTCCTTAAAACAACATCTAGTAGTAATAATCTTGTGTGAATCCAAAAGCTATAAAGATTTACTACTTTCAGTTAAACAAGTGAATTAATTCTTTTCATTGCTTCTTCATGAAAGCAAAACTATTCTGAGTTTTCAGTTCTGAAGGGAGTTCTTTTTCTTTTCAATTTCATCATTGTTTTGTACTTAAAAAGAAAGTCTTAATGAAATGATGTTTATTTAGTATGTACAGCATCTGAGGGTGGATGTCTCTGTAATGTATTAAAATCAGGATTTTAAATCCTCATGTGCAGTAGAAAAATGAAAAGGAATGCATATGTGAGGAATCAGTGAATCTTATAGTGATAGTTAAGGAATATGGTGATGCAATGCTAGATTTTAATTCCAGTTTAGGAACTGGAATTAGGAACAAGGATGCATTCTAGTCCTCTTACTCTTGTCAAACACTGCTTGAAAATTAGTAAATTTAGAGTGGTAAATTATTACATAATGAATTAAATACTAGTGTTTGGTACTTTCAGACTCCCTGTAAGACCAGTTGGTTTGTAAACCTGTATAGATACGAGTTGCATTAATAATTCACATTGTAGGCAAATTATAAATTTACCATTCTTCAATAGATTTTTTTTTTTTTTTTTTTGGCAAGTAACAGTGCATTCTACAGTTGATTTGGTGTAAGTGGTGAGCCTATCAGATGTGAGTAAAGAATGATAATTGTTCTGTTCACTGGACAGAACAAAACACAGTGATTTTGTACAGCTTCTTTTGTAAGGAGAAGCAGTAAACTCAGAGGGCAGCATGGTGAAGGAACTTAGTAAAGCAGACACTTTACTGTTCAGGTGTTTTGGTGGCTGGGATGTCCTTTCCAAAACTATGAATATTGAATTAACTTGTCATATGCAAATATTGTCTGGAAGTGGACTGATGGAATAATGGTGGGTTAGGGTGGCAAGTAAAGGGAAGAGTCTACCCCTTTTAAAGGCAGGTAGACTTGGTCAGTGGAAGATAATCTATTGTGGTAAACCATAACAGTAGCAATTTGAGTAATTGGTAAGCTATTTTTTATTTACTGCCTGCTTCACACTATGTTAGAAACATGTATCGGAGTAATTTCTACTGGCTTTGCCACAAACTATTCAAGTCTTCCAATGAGCAGGAGCTCTGAATATTTAGACTATGAGGGCAGTAGTTCTGACACTTTTAGTGTCGTATGGGCAAGGTTTCTTAGTTGTGTGACTTGGTAATGTACCAAATATCCTTCATCCTATTTTCTTTATTTTCCTTTATGACAAGCTCCTGTGTATGGGTGATCTCTTCCTTCACTAACGTGTTTTGTTTTGTTGCAAAGTGTGCTCAGAACTTCCTCCAAGTGAAACACAGCCCTGTGTTAGAACACAAATTTGTACGTCTGCAAACCTGTTGTAGGTGTGCTTTGTTCCATCATCTGGGTCATGGATGAAGGTGATATTTGCCCCATTATCAGTCAATGGAGTATGCAAGTGATCAGTCTCCAGGTGAAATTTCTGCTGCTGGTCATAACCCATGGATCCCAGGATTCAGCCTACTTTCAGTCCTCACTTTCCAGTTACATAGGCTGTACTTCATTGGTTTGAGTATCTATACAGTAGTATGTTGTTTTCCAGGTGCTGTTGAAAGACCTAAGAGAAGTCAGGATTATTTTGGAGAGCGTTCTAGGAGTAAAGGTGGGATTTCATGATTAGAATTTGTAGTTTTGGGGGAAATTAAAACTTGACTTTTTGACAAGGGAAGAACCTTGCAACTGTTATCTGAGTATATTGTACAAAGTAAAATCTTATGATGCTGGAATTAGTACTATTGCTTTGTGATGGTATTCTGTATTTCAAATGGTAGTTAAACCTGTCCTAAGATTTGTAATTTTAATTAATTTCCTCTGCCTTATGAAAGAACATCTTCCTCCCATGGTGGTTATTTTTTTTCTTATTGTCATATGGGAGGTAGGCTACAGACCTGAGGTTCCTTTCAGACTGGTCATTGTACTTTTACTGTTGAGTTCAAAAATACCCAAACTGAAACAACAAAAGTAAACCAAGCCCTTCCCAAACTAAAAGCCTACCCAGAAGCCAAATATATCTTTGAATGTTAAGTTGATTTATTTTTTCTAATTACAGGTACTGCTGAAAATCTAAACAGACGGTATGAGCCAACAAGTAGATTTGGTAATGGAAGGAATTTTGCAAACAAAGGTAACTGTCTAGTGTGTCTGCAATTCTTGTGGTTAGTATTTTATATTTCAAAATTTTCAGGTAGTCAGTTTTGTTGTATCAGTGCAAAAAAATCTTTATGACTTGGAAGGTTATAGGTGTCCTTATTTTTCGTAGTGTAGGCACTTGGTATCACCACTTAGTTTTGGCTGCCCAGCATAAAGATGCCCAGATGGCATATCTCATAAATTTAAGAATTGATGTTTTGTTTACCTCTTTGATTCCATCCTTTGTGGAAAGGAGTGTCACTACAGTATCATCTGAATATAAGCATTCACGTGTGTACCACATGAGGAAGTACCAGTGTTTTTCTGTGAAAGACCTAAAATTGTTCATTCTTTATTTAGTGTTCTTAAACAATATTAAATCCCCCTCCTCTTCTTTTTAATGCAAGTGTCCCTTTTGTGTGCAATGCACATTAATGGGGGTCGTAACTGGCATTTTGGTGGTACCATCATGTAGGCTTCTTTAGGCAAGCATGTAAGGCAGTGGAAGCTCGCTGTTACGTAGCATCTCTCTAGGTAGTTGGGAACTTCAGCCCTTGCTGGGTGCGTTTAGCAGAAGTTAAGACCTGGAGAACAGGTGTGGAGCCACTTGAATTTACATTCATACTTTCAAAAAGTTCTACATTGTCTTTTGCACCACTTGAATTGATGTCCTTTGTGGTAGGGAAATGCTAGCCTTATGCAAGTGGGCAGCAACCCTTTGGTGGTGCTATGAAATGATGAACAGTTCTGTAGGCATTCTGACAGTTGCGGAGTAACTCATATGCTGTATTTAAGGTCTGTTGTGTTTATGTCTAGACTGTCTTTTGCATGTGAGCCTTTAATATGTGATTTAAAAAATATTTTAATTTGAAAAATCTGTTAAAATTCACATGACATACAAGTCAGGTGTTGGTGGAAAAGGAGCTATAGGTGCTCTAGGAGAACTTGTTAATCTTTTTTAACAGAACATGCTCTTTGTCATTACAAGATGATAGAACAGATGCTTAGCTGAAGAATAAGGAGTAAATGATGTTATAAGCTGATGATTGCTTGGATGTTAGACAACACTTAAAACTTTCCTGGCCAAAATGATGAATATTTTGCTTATGCATGTTGCTGTTTACTTCCTCTCCTTTCCCAACAGGAAGGTGACTAGGGAAAGATGTTAACAATAAAAATACACTGCCTGTCTCAAACAGTTGAATAAGTAATTCAGAGTAATAAAAAAAAAGAAAAGGTTTGAAAGGCAAGTTTTCAAATCGTCATTCTTAAAGAGGCAACAACTGCAATACTACCTTGCTCCACAGTGCTGATTATGAAAATTCAGTTGCGCTCTGACTAAAGCAGAGCACTGAAGCTGATCAGCATAATCAAATGGCCATAAACTAGTAGGTTATATAGCATATATGCGTGTAAGGTCAAATACTTCAGGGTTTAATGTTTGATTTACTTCTCCAGGAAGCAGTGCTGCAGAGCAGTAGATTATTGTCATCATACCTTTTGGCAAAGTTTTTTACTTTATTTCCTGTGCTTAGGCAAATCACTTAATTTTATTTTACTTTTTATATGGCTTCATTAAACAAGGATACAAAGCGTAATTGCCGAATGGAAAACACTTGATGTACATGTACAGAATCAACTAAACTAAGTTGTGTGTTATACCGTACTGTAGGTTTTCAAGAGACGAACATTGGAGGAGGTTCTTCTACACGAAATAGAGCTTTTACAGGATTTCCTTGTGGTTTTGTACGAAGTGAGAGTAAGTTGTGGGTGGGTTTGTTTTTTTTGTGGACAGCATACGTTTGGCCATTTCTTCTGGGTTTACTTGTCCCCTGAGAACTACAAGTATAGAGATGAAAGCTATGAAATAGCTTCTGTTCTTGAGCCTTGTTGTGGAACATGGATGACATCTTTGAAAAATTGTATCATTGGAAGTAATACAGCCTAAGTTGAAGTTACAGAGAAATCTGTGAGAGGTGTTGCACTGTATCGTTTTTGGGCTAAATAATATTCTCTTTAAGCATGTTATTTCTTTACGCTAATTTTAGACACTACTTCCACTACACTGTCTGTTACAGATATTAGAGATGAGCAAAGAGACGGACCTCGGTCTGTCAGTTTTGTTGGCTCTAGAGGAAGAGCTTTTGAAGATTCTGCAGGTAAGACTTTTTAGTAGGGTGGTGAACCTTTCAGATTTTCTTCTTGTTGATTTGTTGCGGTACAGTACCTTTCTAGCTTTGCGAACTGGTGTCATTGTGGTTGTTTTCCCTGTCTGAATTAAGAACCTTCTGTGGATGTTAGATAGCTTGCATGCGTGTCCACAGAAGGCATGTTAGTAACGTGGTTAATTATTTTGTAATTGGATTTTTGGAGATGATGTATCAGTTTATGGACAATGAAGCAAAGATGCTAATCTCAACATGTAAAGTAATCCTTTAAGAACTTGCTTAGTTTTGAAACAGTCACTTTAGACTTTTTCCACCCTCTTACAAGGGAAAGCTTTGTTTTAGGTGACTTGAATCTAAGATTTTTTGCGTTCTCTGACGGATTTTTCCCTCATGCTCCATAAGATGCATAGAAATATCATTTTGCCTCTATTTGACTTAGTTCAATGCGGCCCTTATTGTCTGGCTTTTTGTAACAAATCTTTTCTTGTTTACTTAATCATTTCCTCTCATTCTACCAAGTATTCAAGAACCACTGATGAATTTTCTTGGAACGTATTCATTAAGATTCTTTTCCAGATTTTCTGTCAGATGAGCTTTCTTTCCTAAGAGCAGTTAATGTCAGATTGCTTTCTTTCACAGTACCTTACAAAGACAACAAAGAAAAAGGTTTTCAAAGAGGTAAGTTGCTTCTTTGTAAGTATTATGCCAGTTTTTATTTGCTTTTAACTAAAGCAACGTTATCCAGTGTAAAGTTGTTGGAAGTAATTGCGGGAAAAAAGAAGCTAGTGAATGGATAAATGCGTAAGCGTCACAAAACTGTTCATGTAACATGACTTGCCAAGCAAATACTGTAAAAGTCAGTAGGTTTAATCTTTGCTTATCTTCAAATTACTAGGCAACACAGTGGTTGTTCTGCCCTAAAGAAAGACTTAACTTTTTGGAACTGAGTGTTGTAGAATGCTTCTGGTGTTGGTGGTTCTTTCTAATAGTAAAGCTTATCTACCTTGGCTACTGGAATGGGCTGCCCAGGGAGGTGGTGGAGTCGCCATCCCTGGAGCTGTTCAAGGCAGGATTGGACATGGCACTTGGTGCCATGGTCTGGCCTTGAGCTCTGTGGTAAAAGGTTGGACTTGATGATCTGTGAGGTCTCTTCCAACCCTGATGATACTGTGATATTGTGATACCTGAGACATTGGATGTAATTGGCAATAGTTAGGCACGTAAGTGGTAGTAGTCATTAAAGCAAAGTACAAACGAGGAGATAGATCTTGTTTTCAGATACTATAACACCTGGGATCCAGTTTTTGGAAAACGAGCGTGATGCCTATCACTGAGTGCAAGTTGCTGTTAGAATTTAATGATTTTTATGTGCAGGAGGTTAGATTATATGATGAGTAATTTTTTGATGTTATTGAAGGGGTCAGTTGGGACAATCTGTTAAAATATTTGCTTACCTGCAGTGCTTTTTGAAGTAATTTTAGCCTTATTTGAATCATAGTATCATAGAATGGTCTGGGTTGGAAGGGACCTCCAAAGATCATCTGGTCAGCAGGGATATCCTCAGCTACACCAGGTTGCTCAGAGCCTTGTTGAGCCTCACCTTGAATATCACCTTGAATATTTACCTGTCCTTTATTCTTGAAATGCAAAAAGACAGATAGTGAAGTCCTGACTTTTGTATGAGTGATTGTGGTTCCTGATCCTTCCTCATTTTAGGTGCCTGTGAAATGACTATTACAAACATTTTAGTGAGCATCAGATAGTTCTGTACTTCCTAGTCTGAATATGACCTTAAGATATACAGAAGTATACATGTACTGCAATAAATAGATTAATTTTGTGTTTGTGGATTGGTAAATGCTTTGCTACTCAACACAATAATTTCTGTTGTGATAAGAGTTTTTATCATAGAATCAACCAGGTTGGAAGAGACTTTCAAGATCAGCCAGTCCAACTTATCACCCAGCCCTGTCCAATCAACTAGACCATGGCACTAAGTGTCCCATCCACTCTTTTCTTGAACACCTCCAGGGACAGCGACTCCACCACCTCCCTGGGCAGCCCATTCCAATGGCAAATCACTCTCTGTCAAGAACTTCCTCCTAACATCCAATCTGTACCTCCCCTGACACAGCTTGAGACTGTGTCCCCTTGTTCTGTTGCTGGTTGTCTGGCAACCAGCAGTTATGGTAGAACTGGTTTTTGTGTAGTGGTAAAGTAGGCCTTGCTTTAATTTTTGTGAGTTGCCTTTTGAAGGACAGTCCTTGAGTGAATGCGAGACAAGAATGTTTTACAAAAGTCTGACTTTGTAAATGAGCTTTATCTCTAGTAAAAATAAATGCTCTCATAATGAATTCATGGAAATCCTTGCATTCTTGGAAAGTGGAGAGAAAGAAGTCTGAATGACATCCCACTAAAGTAGCTCCATAGTTACAAAAAACGTAGTTTTAAGTTTTTATTATATTGTTCATGAACTTGAGCGGCTTTGTTCTTAAGGTCCGAAGGTGACTTACGTGCCACCTCCTCCTCCTGATGATGAAGATTCCATCTTTGCACATTATGAGACAGGAATTAATTTTGACAAGTATGATGAAAATGCTGTCGAAGTGTCAGGACTTAACCCTCCGTCACCATTACTGGTTAGTGAACCCAGTCTCAAGTTTATGTTGAGTGTGATTCTGCAAGGATGTATACTGAGTCTAATATTCAAAACTAATGAAAGTATTAATAAAGATTTTGAATAGTGAAGACACCACTCTGTTGGAAGGAGATGCTACCCATTTGAAAGGTAAAAATGCAAATTGAAAATGAAATTGACAAACTACAGAAAAGGTCCAGAGAAAGTAATATTGGGTGGATAAGAAGAATAGTCTTAAATTGCAGGAAAATATTAGTTCAGATCTTTAAAGAGAGAGGTCTTTGGCAGCAGTTTCTAGGGAGGCTGGTAGAGTCATTTGTTGAAGTCTATTACTGGGGGATCTTTTACCAATGTAAACGAATATATGTTGGAAGAGTTTTGTAGAGAGAGGTATTTTGTAAGTAGATTCTGTGTTTTCTGTGGCTGAAAATCATATATAACTCTGCTTCTACTGTGTACCAGGTGTCTAGTGTTTAAAAAAACCTGCCACAACAACAAAACCAACCAAACAAAGCCAAGCTAAAACCAAACCTCTGTTTTGGGAAAATGAGGAAGAAGTGCCCTTATGGGGCACAGGGAGGCAGGGCACGGAGAGGGAAGTGAGGAGAGGTAGGCTAGGGAGATTAGCACCTGTGTTGAAAGAGAAGGTGGGGCATTTTTTTCCCTATCCGTCTTCTGAAAGGTTTCCTTACTGAAGTTGAACTTTAATTGGTCACGTGTGATGCCTTTTAGTCCGGGATAGGAATTCAGCTTTGTGATGTGAGTTTACCTGCTTGAATCCAGATGTGTGCATGGCTTATGAGTAGTTTTCTGTCAAAACTAGTAAGACCAGTGAGGGCCTTTACTGTGCTACAGACAACTTTACTTGAATGGTAAGAGTAGGTTGAAGAAACCTTTTGGGGCTTTTACCTGTAGGAACCATGGTGATCTAGATGACGGAGGAGATTCTCCATCATTTTTAGTGTTTGGACATCTGTGTCCTGTAGTAGATGTCACAGGTTTAAAACTTCAGTCTTCTGTAGTTGTGTATTGTTCATGATTTTTTTTTCTCTTACAGACTTTTGAAGAAGCTGATTTCTGCCGGACTTTAAAGAGGAACATTGTTAAAGCTGGATACTCTAAACTTACTCCAGTGCAGAAGTACAGCATTCCAATTATACTGTCAGGACGGGATTTAATGGCGTGTGCCCAAACAGGATCGGGAAAGACTGTAAGATTTCATAGAGTATTCGTACTATTGGAGTGTGTGACATTTAACTTCTAGGTGGGTAACTCAGTTTTCCGTGTGCCAGGTTCTTCAGAGCTTGTTGTGGAGTGACTTCCACTGCAGTGGCAGGTGTAGTGTTAAACACAGATATAAAAGATGTCACCTTTTGGGGCTTAATTTCTTCTTTAATTTCAGTGAACTAGTCTCTTGATGTGGAAGGCCAATCTTGAAGGCTGCAGATTCAGGTTCAGAAGTATAGGCAGTTGTAGAAACTAATGAGAAAAAAACCTGAAAGCTGAGATTTCACAGAGTCACAGAATGATAGACCTTGAAAGATCTAGTCCAACATCCCCTGCCAGAGCAGCATCACCTAGCCTAGGTCACACAGGAATGCATCCAGCTAGGTTTTGAATGTCTCCAGAGAAGGAGACTCCACAGCTTCTCTGGACAGCCTGTTCCAGTGTTCTGTCACCCTCACAGTGAAAATGTTTTTTGCCTATACTTACATGGAGCCTTTTGTGCTCCAGCTTGCATCTGTTGCACCTTGTCCTATCATTGGACATCACTGAGAAGAGCCTGACTCCATTCTCCTGACATTCACCCTTCACATTTATAAACATGAGTGTGATGGCTTGAGAGTTACCTGCCCCCCAACTCTTACGAAATCACCCAGACTAGACTCAGCTGTTAAGGAATTTAAGGTTCTTAAGTTCCTGAAAGTTAAGGGATGAAGCTTTATATTTACAGCTTAGCACAATATACAAGCAGATACTTACAATGTTTACAGCTGTATACAGAAATCAGAGAATCAGTCAGGATTGGAAGGGACCACAAAGATCATATAGTTCCAGCCCCCTTGCCATGGGCAGGGACACTCTACTTGAGATCAGGCTGTCCAGAGCCTCATCCAGCTTGGCCTTAAATACATGCAGAGATGAGGCCTCAACCACCTTCCTGGGCAGCCCATTCCAGGATCTCACCACTATCATGCTGAAGAAATTCCTCCTCACGTCCATCTGAATCTATCCACCACCAGCTTTGCTCCATATTCCCTAGTCCTATCACTCCCTGATAGCATAAAAAGTCCCTCCCCAGCTTTTTTGTAGACCCCCTTCAGATACTGGGAGGCCACAATTAGGTCACCTGGGAGCCTCCTCCAGACTGAACAGCCCCAGCTCTTTCAGTCTGTCCCCATAGCAGAGGTGCTTCTGTCCTCTGATCATCCTTGTGGCCCTTTTCTGAATACACTCCAGCATCTCCACATCCCTGTTGTAATGGAGGCTCCAGAACTGGATGCAGTACTCCAGGTGGGGTCTCACCAGAGTGGAGTAGAGGGAGAGAATCGCCTCCCTCGCCCTGCTGGCCACACTTCTCCTGATGTGGCCCAGGATCTGGTTGGTCCTCCAGGCTGCAAGTGCACACTGCTGGCTCATGTTGAACTTCTCGTCCAGCAGCACCCCCAAGTCCCTGTCCTGAGGGCTGTTCTCCAGCCAGTCACTGCCCAGCCTGGATCTGTGCTTGTGATTGCCTCAACCCAGATGCAGGACCTTGCACTTGATCTTGTTGAACTTCATGAGGTTGGTCACCTCTCCAGCCTGTCCAGGTCCCTCTGGATGGCATCCCTTCCCTCCAGCATGTCTGCTGCACTACACAGCTTGGTGTCGTCAGCAAACTTGCTGAGAGTGCACTTAATGCCTCTGTCCGTGGCACCAACAAAGCTGTTGAACAAGACTGGTCCCAAGACTGATCCCTGAGGGACTCTGCTTATATACAAATATGTAAGTTAAGTCCAAGATACACAAGTTAAAGGTCACACAGAAACACAGTACCCCTCCCAGACACCCTTCCACCTTTTTTCCACCCGCCTGCCTTATCCCAGTGTTTGCCTTACATGCAAGATGAGTTTGGAGGATCAGAAAATGGGGTTAGAAGTGGACAGATTAGTTACAAAGAAATCACCCAGGGAGAAAAGCGCAGACACTGACTGACAGAGGCACACATTCTGTCTTCTGTATGTTTGTGTTCATATTTTAATACATCTCAGCAAGCCTATGAGTGAAGTAGACATCACCATTGTTTTCTTTTCATAGCCTGTAATCTAGTTTTTCTCATTAAAATGTTCCAAGTAGCCTCAAACCAACACAGTGAGCGAGGTCACCCCTTTGTCTCGAAGCTTCAAGCTGAAGAGGTCCAACTCCCTCATCCTTTTGTCATAAAGCAGATTCTGCTCCCTTAATCATCTTTGTGGCTCTGTGCTCTTTCAAGCAGTTCTATGTCCTTAAGCTGAGTGACCTGAACTTGACACAATATTCCAGATGTGGCCTCACCAGGGCACAGTAGAGAGGAAAGACAACATACCTTGGCCTGCTATCCACACCCCTTCTAATACTGCTCAGGGTTCCCTTGGCCTTCTTGGCCATGAGGACACATTGCTGGCTCATGGTCATCCTGTTGTCCACCAGTACTCCCAGGTCCTTTTCCCCAGAACTGCTCTCCAACAGATCAGCCTCCAACCTATACTGGTGCATGGGGCTGTTCTTTCCCAGACTCTACACTTGTCGTTCTGTGATCAGTGTATGTGAGCATGAAGTGTGGAACTGCCTGAGGAACCCAGAAGTTTACTAGTCCATGACTATTTCTGCATTATTAGAGTTAAGGTCCAAAGACATAGTGTCATACTTTTCAAACAAGGATAAAAGAAGGTTAAATGTTCTGTAATGCATTCCTTTTGCAGTCTGGTTTCCTTGAAGTTATTTGATGATGTGCTGTATCACCCTAGCTTTAAGAGCAAGGTGTGCAGCTTCTAACATGACCAGTGAAAACTCTTAATTCTAACCAGTGTGAACACTGCTTTTTTTTTTTTTTTTTTCAGGCAGCTTTTCTTCTACCAGTTGTGTCTGCCATGATGAGAGATGGTGTAACTGCCAGTACCTTTAAAGAGCAACAAGAACCAGAATGTATTATTGTTGCCCCAACTAGAGAACTGATAAATCAGATCTTCCTAGAAACAAGGAAATTTGTGTATGGGTAAGCTTGTGCGCTGTTGCCTGGTATTACTGCTTTTTCTGAATCAGCCATTAGTACTTTCAGAAAATTTTTGTTGCTAATTCAGTTGCTACAAACACCTGAATTTATGGCCAGCTGGGGATTTAAATGCCTAATCTTTGCAATATTGAGGATGGGAGGCAGGTCAGGAGGAGGCTTACTCCAAATTGAAGATGAGATGCTTGAGGAACGTGTGTCATGTGTTTACTGATGAGCAATAATTGATTTTGTAAGTAAATTTCAGTTGCCTTATGGCCTGTGTACATGTTTTTTGGTCATCTTGACAAAAATAGATGTATGTGCTAGTACTTTGTAGTTAGCTTTCAGTGGTGGTTTTCAGTCACTCTGTACTTTTTTGTGTTTCTAGTCTTGGACAGAAATTTAAAGCAAGGATAGAGTATATTTGCTTGAAAATTTGCTTTTTAGCTGTGTAAGGTAGTTCTTCCTTCTAAGAACTACAAGAAGTGTGGTTTTCTCCAAGAGAAAAATGTCTGATGTAACTGTACTGAGTGGACCTAACGAAAAACCTTAGTAGGAAGTAGCACTTTGAATCGTAGACCAACCAGGTTGGAAGAGACTTCCAAGATCATCCAGTCCAAGCTAGCACCCAGCCCTATTCAGTCAGCTAGATCATGGCACTCTGTGCCTCATCTAGACTTTTCTTGAACACCTCCAGGAATGGTGACTCCACCACCTCCCTGGGCAGCCCATTCCAATGGCAAATCACTCTCTCTGGCAAGAACTTCCTCCTAACATCTGGCCTAGACCTCCCCCGGCACAACTTGAGGCTGTGTCCCCTTGTCCTGTTGCTGGTTGCCTGGCAGAAGAGATCAACCCCCACCTGGCTGCAGCCTCCCTTCAGGTAATTGTAGACAGCAATGAGGTCTGCCCTGAGCCTCCTCCAGGCTAAACACCACCAGCTCCCTCAGCCTCTCCTCATAGGGTTTGTGTTCCAGGCCTCTCACCAGCTTCAGAGTGGCCCAGAACTGGACACACGACTCAAGGCGTGGCCTGACCAGTGCTGAGTACAGGGGCAGAATACCCTCTCTTGTCCTGCTGGCCACACTGTTCCTGATACAGGCCAGGATGCCACTGGCTGTCCTGGGCGCACTGCTGGCTCATGTTCAGCCTAGTATCAGGCATTACCCTTAGGACCCTTTCTTCCTGGCTGCTCTCCAGCCTCTCTTGTCTCCAGCCTGTAGCACTGCTTGGGGTTGTTGTGGCCAAGGTGTAGAACCCTGCACTTGGCTTTGTTAAACTTCATCCCACTGGCCTCTGCCCACCCATCTAGCCTGCCTAGGTCTCTCTGCAAAGCTTTTCTACCCTTGAACAAATCAACACCTGCTCCTAGCTTGGTGTCATCTGCAAACTTACTGATGCTGGAGTCAATCCCCTGGTCCAGATAATCAATAAAGATACTGAACAGGACTGAGCCCAGCACTGATCCCTGGGGCATACCACTAGTGATTGGCTGTCACCTGGATGTGGCACCATTCACCACCACTCTCTGGACCCACGCTTCCAGCCAGTTCTTGACCCATTTCAGAGTGAATCTGTCCAGCTTAGCCAGAAGCTTGTTGTGGCAGACAGTGTCAAAGGCTTTGCTTAAGTCCAGTAGACTACAGCCACAGCCTGCCCCACATTCACCAGGCAGATAACCTGGAGATCAGATTGGTCAGGCAGGTCTTGCCCTTTCTAAACCCTTTCTGGCTGAGGCTGATCCCTTGGCCATCCTGTAGGTGTTTCATGATGACACTCAAGATGACCTGTTCCATGACCTTGCCTGGCACTGAGGTCAGGCTGACAGGTCTGTAATTTCCTGGTTCCTCCCTCTGGCCCTTCTTGTGCATGGGCATCACATTGCGCAGCTTCCAGTCTTTGGGGACCTCTCCAGTGAGCCAGGACTGTTGATAAATGATGGAGAGTGGCTTGGCCAGCTCATCTGCCAGCTCTCTCAGCACCCTAGGATGGATCCCATCTGGTCCCATGGACTTGTGAGGATACAAGTGGCTCAGTAGGTCGATTACCGCTTCCTCCTGGATTAGAGGGGGACTGTACTGTTCCCTGACACCATCTGCCACTTCAGGAGTCCAATTGTCCTGGAAACGACCTGTCCCACTGTTGAAGATAGAGGCAAAGAAAGTGTTAAGTACTTTCCCTCATCCTTTGTCACTGTATTCCCCTCTCTATCTGATAATGGCTGGAGGTTGTCCTTGCCCCTTCTTTTGCCTTTAATATACTTACAGAAACACCTTTTATTCTCTGTAACAGCAGTGGCCAGCTTAAGTTCTAAATGGGCTTTTGCGTCTCTGATTTTTTTCCAAAGGTGATGCACCCTCTTTTTTTTCCTCAATTCCTTCAGAAGCTCCTTGCCTATCCAGTCTGGCTGTCTGCCTTGTCAGTTTGCCTTCCGGCACAATGGGACAGCCTCCTCCTGCACCTCCAATGAAGTAGGGCCAACCTTCCTGGACCCCTTTGTTTTTAAGGGCTGTTTCCCAATAAACTTTCCAAGTTAGTTCCTTAAATAATCCAAAGTCTGCCCTTCAGAAGTCCAGAGTGGAGGTTCTGTTGATGTCCCTCCTGGTTTCACCATATAGTGAAAACTGGACTCCAGGCAGCCTCTGACCACCTCATCTCCCACCAGCCCTTCTCTGTTTGTGAACAGCAGGTCAAGCAGAACTTGAATGGATTTGCCATCTAATGCTTTGAGCATCATGCTTCATGGCCAGTGTCTTTGGTTGCTTTACAAGGATCCTTTCAAGGTGTAGAGGGATTGCTCTCAAAGCTTTAAAGGAGTGTCTTTGGTGGATTTTGCTTTTTCTAAGTATGCTATATAGAAGGGGACAGTATGTTATACCATTTTGGCTCTTAGTGCTACTAACTATCAGTTGAAGGGAGAGGGAAGAAGGCAGGTAAAATGAAGTGTTCTTTCTGAGGAAGCCATCTGTACAGTCTCTGTTAATAATGTAGTGCAAATAGGAACTTGGAGCTTACTGTGAGTTAGCTTCTGGTCTTGAAACGTTCATTTGATTATAAGCTATGATGTATGATGGAGGAAGTAAACCACTCTAAGATGATTTATGGTGGATCTGGGGAGGTGGTGGAGTCACCATCCCTGGAAGTGTTGAAGAAGAGACTGGGTGGGACACTTAGTGTCATGGTCTAGTTGACTAGATAGAGCTGGGTGCTAGGTTGGACTGGCTGACCTTGGAGATCTCTTCCAACCTGGTTGATTCTGTGATTCTGTGACTTTTATGAAACCATACTGTTTGCATACTTAGTTATCTTTTTTTTTTTTTTTTTTGTTCTTTTCTTCCATGGTAGAACTTATATAAGGCCTGTTGTGATGTATGGAGGTACACAAACAGGTCATTCAATTCGTCAGGTAATGAAAGGCTGTAATATACTATGTGCTACTCCAGGTAGGCTTCTGGACATCATAGAAAGAGAGAAGGTAAGAGCTTAATGTGAATTCTCTAAACACTCTTAGCTTTTTGCATACTAGTTTTCATTCTTCAGATTTGAAAGAAGCAAAGACAGAGCCATGGAAGCCAGTCAGTATAATCCCTTTATACAGACAATTACTTAAAATACAAGTGACTTCTTCTTGCAATATCTAAATACTGTGAATTTTTTGAAGGAGCCCTGTGAATTCAAATTTTTCCACTCCCTTTCAGGGTCCACTGGAAAATATCCATCTAAATGAAACTGGCTGCACTGTCTTCACAATTAGATTTTAGAAGTTTAAATACAGTAAATTGTTTCTCTTAATTGCTGTGGAAATTTCTGTAGCAGGTTTTCACTTGATGTCTTGTTTGTTTTGCTAAAATAGGGTTTGTCTCTCAGGAACTGTGCTAGTACTAATTATTTGAATATTTTAATACTGATTTAAAAATATTTTCCAGTCAAACTCAAACTGAAATTGCTCCATATTGAAATGGTGTCTCAGTGATGTTGCACTGGACAGGTGGTGTTTTGGGAAACTCTTCTTGGTGAAAATCTGAAGATAGGCTTTTTGTGTTTTTTCAGGCTCCTAGTCAAAATGAGAGTCTTGGTCAGCAATGGTGAAGTTACAATGTCCTTAGTGATGCTTTCTGACCATATTTTTTTTCAGAACAAGGATTTTTTTGGGGAATGGGCTGCTCAGGGAGGTGATGGAGTTGGTGTTCCTGGAGGTGTTAAGAAAAAGACTGGATGAAGCACTTAGTGTCATGGTCCAGTTGGTTGGACAGGGTGGGTGATAGGTTGGACTTCATGATCTTGAAGGTCTCTTCCAACCTGGTTGATTCTGTGATTCTATATCTTGGTTTGTATTGCTGAGCCAAACTGAAGCACTTCAGTGTACACGGTTTTATAATTAATGCAGATTAAAAAGATGAATAGAGATTGAGATACACATGGAGCAAAATACATATGGGCTCTTATTTGTGAACAGTTAACTTCTTCTAAAAAGAGTCAAGTTAAGGATGGAATTTGACAATTAGGACATTCTATAAGTGTGTACTGTCAGTGAATCAATACAGTTCTTTCACCAAAATGCTTGCAGATTGGTTTGCAGAGTGTGAGATACTTGATACTAGATGAAGCAGACCGCATGCTTGATATGGGATTTGGGTTAGATATGAAGAAGTTGGTTTCTTACCCAGACATGCCATCAAAAGATGAACGCCAGACACTAATGTTCAGTGCCACTTATCCTGTAGAAGTTCAGAGGTGAGTAAAATTAACAGCTCTGCAGATCTATTTCCATTTTTAGAGTACTCTTTATGTTTAAAAGCTTATCTAGCTGAAAAGCTATGATGTTAACATTTCTTGCTGAAAACTTCAATGTTTTTTAAGGTAGCAGCTAGTAAGCTGCATGGATGAACTGCCTAATTTGGGTGGGGACTTGAAAGCAATTTATTATTTTTGTCTAAAGGCTTTCAAATTTCACTTCCACAGAAGTCCTCATACTGCCCCCATTTGTTTCTTATTCCTTTCTCACCATGTCTGTGCAAGCTCAGGGTGATCTTGCTGTTTTTCACAAGCAGCACTGGTAGCCCTGTCTTCAGTACCAAGACATAATATAACCTGACATCCCAAATATTGCTCACCTTGGCATCCTTTCTGATATGCAGTTTTTATTTACGTGCATAACAGTTATTTGTTTCCAGTAGTTTTGAAGCTTCCACAAATGAGTTTAGGGTATATCTAACAGCTTTACTACTATACTTTCAATTTAGAACTATATCCATCTGTTAGTTCTTGAACAAGTCAGCTTTTAAGACCAAACACATTGGAATGTCAGGAAGGACAGACTGATAAGGCAGGGTGGTGGAGTTGCTCTCTATGTGAGTAAGCAGCTAGAATGTATTCAGCTTAACCCAGGAGGAGATGATGAAAGTGTTGAAAGCATTACAAGTTCTCCACAGGACAGCAGTGTGCTGTTGTGGACCAATGATATCCTGGGGTACATCAAGAAAAGCATGTCCAGCAGGTCTAGGAAGGTTCTTCTCCCGCTATGCTCTGCCCTGGTGAGACCACACCTGCAATACTGTGTCAAATTTTGGGCTTCCCAATTCGAGAGGGACAAGGATGTGCTGTCCAACAGAGAGCCACGAGGAAGACTGGGGGAATTGAGCTTCTCCCCTATGAAGAGAGACTGAGAGCCCTGGGGCTGTTCAGTCTGGAGAAGACTTAGAGGGGACCTGATCAATGTCTATACATATCTGAAGTGGGGGGGTTCAAGTGTAGGGGCCCAGTCTCTTTTTGGTGGTGCACAGTAATAAGACAGGGAGTGGTGGCTACAACCATGGAACGCAGATTTCACCTCAACATGAGGAGAAACTTCTTTACAGTGAAGGTGCTGGAGCCCTGGAGCAGGCTGTCTGAGGGATTTTGGAGTCAACTCTGGAGATTTTCAAAACTGGCCTGGATGCATTCCTGTGTGGACTACCTCAGATGATTTCTGCTTTTGGCAGGGAAGCTGGTCTTGATCTCTGGAGGTCCCTTCCAACCTCTGACATTCTGTTGTTCTGTGGCTTGACATCAGCATGGTGTTGCATACACATCAGCAGATTCAACTCAACCCATGGCACCATTTCATTACAAGCATATATGTGGAGATGGCTAGAAAATGCAGTTAGAAAGCATGTATTTTCTGAGATGGTTAGAAAATGCAGTGTTTCTAATATGAAATGTTAGAGGGAGGTAGTGAATCTCTGCATGTTTCTACTGAAAAGGGTTTTTTTTGTACAGCTGTGTAGAAGACAATGCAGACTCATGCATTTTTAAAAAAGTTTAAAATGACTGTAATGTGAGGAGTGATAAAAGTATTTGTTGTGAGAATTGCTTAACCAATGTTACTTATTCTTAAAAGTATGCTACATAATAGACTTCATGTTGCTCAATTTTGTTTCTTTTTAAGGCTGGCTCGTGAATTCTTGAAAGATAATTATTTGTTTGTTGTTGTTGGACTTGTGGGTGGAGCTTGCAGTGATGTTCAACAAAATATTCTTCAAGTTCCTGAGTACTCCAAGAGGGATAAACTGTTCGAAATTCTACAAAGCATAGGTAACTCTTCTTACTGCTAATTGTTTTCCAGGAAGGACAGAATTGCTGCTTTTCAAACATGTGTCCTTGCTATTGACCAGGTCATAATTCCATTTTATTAAGCATCTCACACTTTACAAGACTACTGATTTGAGCTTGAAGAAGAGCTCAGGAAGTTCTAGACTTTTAGGCACATTTGTGTTATGGGCATTTATCAGTGGCTCATCTTTACTGAGTACTAGCAGACAAACTTCCCAGATAGTTAATTTCTTTATATGGTCAGTTACAGTGCTTTAGCATCTGAGGGTATTAGGTCTGGATTATAGGTGTATTGAGAGTCTTACATGAATGCCTGGGCCTGTATTTTGTTAATGGCTTGGATTTTTCCAAATTTGCTGTGAATGCATCTTTAGTTTTAATACTGAAAACTGTATGGGACCATGTACTTTGCTCTTCATTGCTCAGAATGGAGTTAATATTTATCACAGAGAGCAGCATGTGTTTTGTCCTTTTATTGAGAAGAGTACAATGCATTGGTCTTCAACTATGTTTTCTGTTTTGATGTAGAAGATGATGGTTTGAATTCAATCAGTTCAATACTGCCAAGAAATTGCAGTCATACTTTAAAGACTTTATTCAAATCTCATTGGGTGTTTATAGAAGTAACTGCAACTGTGAATAGTGAAAATGCATCAGATTTCAAACTGCAGTGGATCTGAACTTGTTTAATGTAGGTCATGAGCGAACCCTGGTGTTTGTGGGCAAAAAGAAAAAAGCAGACTACCTTGCAGCCTTTCTTTGTCAAGAGAAAATAGCAGCCACTAGTATCCATGGGTAAGTATTTTTTAAGTGAAAATCAGGTTAAGTAGTTGACTTAGTAAGTGACTTACACTTAATACTTTATCTTATGGCAAGTTCTTTATTGAGGTTTTATGTTTGGCCATCTGTGTGACTTGGCTGACTTTGTTTCAGACAGTGCTACAACCCTCAGCAGCTCTGTGCATTTGAGAATGTAGTATTCCTGAATGCCAGTTCTCACAGCGTTTCTTGATTTATGTATCTTTCTGTTTGACTACACTTCAGATGCTATATAGCAGAGAATCACAGAAATGTTCAGGTTGGAATAGGCCCTCAGGATCACCAAGTCCAACCCATAACGCTACTCTACAAGGTTCACCCTTAAGCCATATCCCCAAGCACCACATCCAAATGACCTTTAAACACATCCAAAATTGGAGACACAACCACCTCCTGAGCAGCCTATTCCAGTGCCTGGAATGAATTGGGGAATCTTATCCTTACTGCTAAAAATTAATCTTTAATAAATTCAGTAGAATCAGGTGTTGCTTATATGTCATTTGCATGACCAAAGCAGGACTTTTTGATGTTGCCCAGAGCCTGGTCAGGCATCACCTTGTATATTTTCAGGCATGGAACCCTCTGGGCAATCTTTTCCAGTGCTCCACCACTCTCATAGTAAAGAACTTGTTCCTAACATCCGGTCTAAATCTACTCTTCTGTAGTTCGAAGCCATTGCCTCTTGTCTTATCACTACAGGCCTTTGTAAACAATCTCTCTCCATCCTTCTTGTAGGCCCCCTTCAGGTAATGGAAAGCTGCTGTTAGGTCTCCCCAGAGCCTTCTCTTCTCCAGGCTGAACAACCCCAGCTCCCTCAGCCTGTCATTGTAGTAGAGGTGCTCCAACCTCCTGATGATTTTTGTGGCCCTCTTCTGAACCTGCTCCATCAGGTCCATTTCCTTCCTGTTTGAGGGTTACAGACCTGGATGCAGTACTCCAGGTGAGGTCTTACCAGAGCAAAGTGGCAGAATCACCTCTCTGGATCTGCTGGTAATGCATCTTCTAATGCAATCCAGGATGTGATTTGCCTTCTGAGCTGCAAGTTCACACTGTCTGCTCATGTCCAGCTTCTTGTCCACCAGCACCCCCAAGTCCTTTTCCTCAGGGTTGCTTTATGTTGCCTTCTTCCACTATGTCATAGCTTTCCTGTAGAAGGGTAGCTTCCAGCTCCTCCTGTCTGTTGCCCATGCTGCATGCTTTGGCATAGTGGCATTTCAGCTGGGCGGCTGGCCATGTCACCTTCATAGAGGGGCACACAAGTGTTCCCCTAAGGCCTTTCATGAGAGCTCTCCTCCTGTCTCCTACTACATCTCAGGCCCCTGGCTTGCCTTTGTAAATCCTTGCCTTTGCTGCAATGTTCACAGCATGCCTCAGGGCCACAGGTTGAAGGCCCTTGCTGTCATACCATCCTTCCACTTGTCATAGACAATTGTGATACTATTGTCACTGTCTCCCACCTCAAGTGAAATGGCAGACTGAAGGCTGTCCTTAGGCTGATCTCCAGTGTGCCTGGTTTTAACCCCCTTCCACTTTAAGCCTAGTTTAAAGCCCTTTCAAAGAGCCTCACTAACTCTGAGACAGATGTACTCCATCTGTTGCTGTCAGACCTAATGCCCCATAAAGCTCCCTGTGGTTAAAACCCCAAAATTCTCTTGGTGGCGCCAGCCTCTGAGTCACTGATCATGCGTGATTTCCTGTTCCCTTTGATATTGTTTACTGCCACTGGGGTTATTAATGAAATAGCCACGTGTGCCCCTGATCCTTCAGCCCGTGATTCTGTGATGTTTTTAAGGCATACCTGTAGAATTGCTACCCTGTGAGCTAACCCCAAGCAGCGCCACAGGCTGGGGACAG
>WAAF01014697.1:14660-29505 GCA_013400475.1 Tricholaema leucomelas
GGACTTGGGGGTGCTGGTGGACGAGAAGCTCAACATGAGCCAGCAGTGTGCACCTGCAGCCCAGAGAGCCAACCAGATCCTGGACTGCATCAGGAGAAGCGTGGCCAGCAGGTTGCGGGAGGTGATTCTATCCCTCTACTCTGCTCTGGTGAGACCCCACCTGGAGTACTGCATCCAGTTATGGAGCCCCCATTACAAGAAGGATGTGGACATGATGGAGCGTGTTCAGAGAAGGGGCACTGGGATGATCAGAGGGCTGGAGCACCTCTCCTATGAGGACAGACTGAAAGAGTTGGGGCTGTTCAGTCTGCAGAAGAGAATGCTCTGAGGTTACCTTATTGTGGCTTTCCTGTATCTGAAGGGAGTGTACAAAAAATGTGGGGAGGGACTGTTCAAGATATCAGGGAGTGACAGGACTAGGGGGAATGGAGCAAAGCTGGAGATGGGTAGGTTCAGGCTGGACATGAGGAAGAAGTTGTTCAGTATGAGAGTGGTGAGAGCCTGGAATGGGTTGCCCAGGGAGGTGATTGAGGCCCCATCCCTGGAGGTGTTTAAGGCCAGGCTGGATGAGGCTCTGGCCAGCCTGGTTTAGGGTAGAGTGTCCCTGGCCATGGCAGGGGGTTGGAACTGAATGATTCTTGTGGTGCCTTTCAACCCTGAATGACTGATTCTGTGATTCTATGGAGAAGTATGTTAGAAAAAATTCAATGCATGAAAAATTATCTGTATGATGACTAGATCACATAAATCACAGAATCACAGATTGCATTGGGTTGGAAGGGACCCTCAAAAGTCACCTGTCCACCTCCCCTGCAGTCATCAGAGGTACCTCCAACTAGATTAGGCTGCCTAGGGGCATATTAAGTCTGATCCTGAATGTCTCCAGAAATGGAGATTCAATGACATCTCTGAGCAACTTGTTGCAGTATTTTAACACCCTCATTGTAAAGAACTTCCTCATGATGTCCAGCCTAAACCTATCCTGCTCCAGTTTAAAACCATTGTCCCTTATCCTATCACCATAAGCCTTTCTAAACTGTCCTTCCCCAGCCTTCCTGAAGGTATTCTTCAGATACTCGAATTGTAGCTATAAGGTCTCCCTGCAGCCTTCTCTTCTTCAGGCTGAACCACCCAAATTCATTTAAACTGTTTTAATAGGAGTGGTGTTACAGCCCTCTGATCATCTTGGTGGCCCTCCTCTGGACCTGTGCTAGCAAGTCCCTCTTTCTGTTGTGTTGGGGGCCCCAAAGCTGAATGCAGTACTTCAGATGAGGTTTCACCAGAGCAGAGTAGAGTAGCAGAATCACCTCTCTTGACTTGCTGGACACACTTCTAAAGCAGCCCAGAATGCAATTTGCCTTCTATGCTGCAAGTGCACCTGGCTGGCTCATGTCCAGCTTTTTGCCCACCATTACCCCCAAAAGCTTTTCTGCAGGGCTGCTCTCAATCTCATTGTTGCCCAGCGTGTAGTGATATCAAGAATTGTCCTGACCTAGGCACAGGACCTTTTACTTTCTCTTATTCAGTCTCATGAGATTCTCCTCAGTCCATCCCTCCAGCCTGTCCAGGTCCCTCTGGATGGAACTCAGGCTTCAGTATTATCAACCACACCACTCAGCTTGATATTATCTGCAAACTTGCTGAGGATGCACTCAATCTCTCTGTGTATATCATTGATGAAGCTATTGAACAGCACAAGTACAGACCCCTGAGGGACACCTCTTCTTACCTGTTTCCATCTGGACGTCAGCCTTTCACGACTATCTTTTGTATGCAAACATCTAATCAATTCCTTATCCACTGAAAATCAAGATGTCTCATTATCTATGCTTGTTGTATGATTGGGGTAGTAAAGGATGCTTATTTTTTATTTTATTTTAGTTCATGGGGGTTTAGAAATTTGGTTGTGAAAGAATAACTCTACTAACTAAATGCTCTGACAACTGTAATCCTGTAGCTTGAGTTAAATTAATAAATTGAGGTTCAACAAGACCAAGTGCAGGATCCTGCATCTGGGTAGAGGCAATCCCAGGCATCAATATGGGCTGGGCAGTGACTGGCTTGAGAGCAGCCCTAAAGGAAAGGACTTGCTGATGGATGAGAAGCTTAACATGAGCCACTAGTGTGCACTTGCAGCCTGGAGGGCCAACCAGATCCTGGGCTGCATCAAGAGGAGTGTGACCAGCAGGTTGAGAGAAGTGATTGTCCCTATCTATGCCACTGTTGAGACTGTCCTGGAGCCCTGGCTACCTCAAAATTCCTCTTCCTCTGTGGTTTGAATGGGAGAAGAAAGGTGCAAAAAACCTGTTCCCCTGCCCTGCAGGCTTGAAGGTGGGTGGAGCAAAGTGCCTTTCTGGCACGAGGGGTGCCCCGTGCAGATGCCTGTGCTGGAATCGGGCTGGTGATTGGCTGTGGTCTTCGCGCCTAGGAAGTGGTAATTGGCTCTTTGTCTAGGAAAGGTATCAACATTGGGGTACTTCCCACCTTGGAGTTCCTGCCTTAGAGTTCTTCCCGGCCTGGGTAGTTTCTGCAGAGAGTCCCCTGGCACTGCAGAGAACAAGCTCCTGAGGGACTGGACCAAACCTCCTTAGGACAGCTCCCCACCATAAGCACCCTTTGTGCAAGCTGACGAGCCTCAGATGTCTTTTGAAAGAGGGGGAGCTGACAAACATCTGGACGGCCCTTTCTCTCAGACAGCCTAGCTGACATGTGAGTAGTAAACTTTCTGCTCAGCCTGATTGATACTGGAAANTTGGCTCTTTGTCTAGGAAAGGTATCAACATTGGGGTACTTCCCACCTTGGAGTTCCTGCCTTAGAGTTCTTCCCGGCCTGGGTAGTTTCTGCAGAGAGTCCCCTGGCACTGCAGAGAACAAGCTCCTGAGGGACTGGACCAAACCTCCTTAGGACAGCTCCCCACCATAAGCACCCTTTGTGCAAGCTGACGAGCCTCAGATGTCTTTTGAAAGAGGGGGAGCTGACAAACATCTGGACGGCCCTTTCTCTCAGACAGCCTAGCTGACATGTGAGTAGTAAACTTTCTGCTCAGCCTGATTGATACTGGAAAAGCTGTGTTTATGGCTTAGCCTTTTCCATTTCCTGACTTCTATAATAGCCAAATTTATCTATAGTATCCTTTGTAAGATACTCTCAATGAAACTGAGTCTGCTAATTAAACTAAATTAATTTCTGTATATAGTTTTGGGGGCAGGGCTTCAGAAAACAAAATAATTCTATTTTGAGGCCCCACCTGGAGTACTGTGTATGGCTCTGGAGCTCCTATTGCAAGAAAGATAAGAACATGCTGGAACATGTGCAGAGAAAGGTCACAAAGAATATCAGAGGATTGGAGCATCTCTCCTATGAGGACAGGCTGAAAGAGTGGTGATTGTTCAGTTTGGAGAAGAGAAGGCTTCGAGGAAATTTTATTGAGGACTTCTAGTATCTGAAGGATACAGGAAAGCAGTGAAGGGACATTTTAGAATGCCAGGCCGTGATAGGACTAGGCAGAATGGATCCAGGCTAGAGGAGGGTAGATTTAGATTAGCTGTTAGAATTAATTTCTTCACCATAAAGGTGGTGAGACACTGAAACAGGTTGCCCAGAGAGGTGGTGGAAGCATCCCCCTTGGATGTTTTTAAGGCCAGGCTGGATGTAGCCCTGAGTAATCCGATCTAGTGGAAAGTGTCCCTTCCCATGGCAAGGGGGTCAGAACTGGAATATGCATGATGTCCCTTCCAACAATGACAATTCTGTGGTTCTGTGAAGTTAAATGTCATTTGCAGCAGGAAGACTTATTGTGCAAATCTGCATGAATATTCTGATTAAAACGAGAGAGAACATTTTTACTTATATGCTTCCTGATTCAGTGTTCTTCTGATTTCAGTTATGCAATACAAGAAAGGAAGATAAAGGTAAAATGACAAAATACTATTTCCATTTGTAAGTTTTATACTGAATGACAAGCAGACTACATCCCCAGTTTTTTATGACATCCTTAGAAGATGAAATCTCCTACAATGATCAATGAGTGGATACTTTGTAGTTTTCATCTGTTTGAAAATTCATGTTGGCTTTTTCAGTCTGAAGTGACCTAGCCCACAGTTTGGGAGTAATAAAGCAGATGCTATCCTCTAAAGATAGTCATTTATTTTCATATTCAATTAATAACTAGACTAAGAGCTCTTCTGACTGAGCACTTTGGCCCAAAATTTACTGTCAGTCACTGGTGTAAAATTTTAATTCTTATTGTATCACATGACAGAAATAAAATTAATATAGCACACCTCTAAAGAGAATGGCATAAAACCAGTAAAACAAATAGCAGAACATACCTACAGAGCCTGTCATAGTTACTTAATGCTAAAGAAGGCAAGACAGGAAAATCTACACTTTAAACAATAACAGCAAAAATAGTTCTGTAGTATGGTGCCAAAAAAGATGCAGTTAGAGAAATTAGCAACCACGTATAAAAAAGCAAGAAATAATTCTACTTAAGACTAGAAACCAGGCTGTGCAGATTTCCATATTTAAAATGTTAGCACTCTTAGTTATGGCTTAGTGTGTGTGAAATTGTGCAGAACAAAGTAAGTATCACCTTCGAACCCACAATATTTCCCTCCTCTCGAGGAGTCATTTATATTGAAATGGTGAAATCAAATTTGTTGTAGATTCTACTAACTTTCATGATTAGAATTTGATATTAAAAGCTCTCCTCTTAATAAGAAAAGCTTATACAGATGCACTTTGTTTTGACACAACTGATTAAGAAATTTGCTTTCCTTAAATTACTGCATTGCAGATGACAACTTTCAACACAAGAGTAATTCTAGAATTTAAACTTAGTTATTTAAACTTCTGTGGTTGTGGTGGTTTGGGGGCCTTTAAGAAGACCACAAAGGCAGAGTCTTCCAAAAAGAGACAGAGTCCCAAGTGACAGACCTGGCCATCCCAGGGTATTGTAACATTGCTATTCTATTCTGCTTTCTGGTATCACAGTTTATAAAGCAGTTTTTAGTTCATAATGGTCTCTTCCTCCCTGCTTCTCCTCCCTTCACCTCTGCTCTTCTCAGGAGGTGCACATGTCCCTACTTATTTCATGGTTTGTGTGTTTGGGGGAGACAGCCTCTAGCTGGCAGGTAATTTTGAGAGGTGTCATGAGACCTGCTGAAGCCTTGTAGGCCTGCAGTGGGGAGGGCAGTTTGGATGGGGTGGAGGAGTCTAGAAGGTTTTGATCTGGTAAGCTTGGCCTAGTTTGTGAATGTATTCAGACTATCTGAATGCCTTCTGCACACATGCACTTGTAAATAGAATTTACCTTTAAATTTCTAATCGGTGTGTAGAATTTCTGTTGTTACTTCCCAAAAGGAGTAAATATAATTTTTGTCTTCTGGTCTTGGGTAGCTTGTGGCCCTAAAACCAGCACAGTGGTGACTGAAAGAGTAAACCCAAAGAAAGAGGACTGTATCTTTTACAGTAACTCTTACAGAACTGTGTTCTCTGCTGCTCAATTTCCCAGTCTCTAGAAATTAAAGAAACCCTCAAATAGGAATTCAATTATTTAGAGAAAAAAAATAAACCAAAACAAAACACCAGGAGATAATTAATACTCTACTTTTGTTGAAATGTTCTGCATGGGGTCAAGTAAGAATGCAAGTGTCAAATAAACCCAAAACTCATACTTCCCTTTACTCCATCTGAGTAACCCTGCACTGTTCATTACATGGCTACTCAAGCATTAAAGCATGTCTCAAGACTGCATGTAGAATATGTGCTACAACTACTAGTGCCTTTATTTCATCCCCAGGAAAGTCGCAAACAGTAAAATCTCATTGCATCAAGCTATTGAGATTTGGTGAAAGGACCTGTGAAACAGAACCAACAAGCAATACATACACTCACATGCTTTCCCACCCAAACTCCAAACTGTCAGAACTTATGACCACTTTGCATTTACCTATTTCAGGAGACCCTTGCTCTGAAGCGATGTTATATATATACAACTGTTATATATATACAACTCATTTTATAGATTTATTTTATATATATATATATATATATACACACACACATACAAACTTTCTTCTGTGACATTATTCACGGAAGAGTTAAGGTAGATATGTAATCCACTGATTTCAGTTAAAAAAGAATATACTCTGTTCAGTGATTCTAGTTTCCAGCTAGATCTCTTCTGAGTTACTGCATTTTCTGAAGTCAATGGGCATATGTCACTTTATTGTTATCGCTTCATTAAAGTAATTTTAATTTCCTTTACCAATTAGTAAGTCTCTCTCTTTACTTCCTCTTCCCCTCTAGGGAGGGAGACAGGGTAATAGAGAGCATCTGTCATTTGTCTAGTGCCCAGACAAGCCCTAATCCTTGACATCCACATTACCTCAGACTGTACTGGGTTCAGGAGCAGACAAAGCATTTGTATGATTAAGAGACACTGAATTTTGAGACTTTTTTTAAAATTATTTTTCCTCACATCTTTACTTTCTTTGGAGCACTCATACTTCATATAAGTCCTTGAGTGAATTGTTTACCCTCTCTTTCATACACAAGGGTTGGTTAAGAGTGAAGTAAGAGAAAGAAAAAAAAAAAAAAAAGTAAAATTGAAGTAAAGATCCACACATACTCAAAATTGCAGATTTTAAATTGCTGCCTACTTCGCCAAACCGAGGCAAAAATACATAGCAAAACTCAAACAAAACAGCGAGGTATTTGCTCTTTACTAACAGTTAGGGTTTTTTAAAGAATCTGACAGATTCTGCTCATAGGGAATAACTCAATCAGTGAGGCTGGATCTGTTTTATTAAAAGCACTTGGAGAGGAATGCTCCATGACATACCTATACCTAACCACTCTTAAGCCGTGTCTTTTTCAACAAAATACTGAATACACAATAACTGCTTCTTTCCACAAGCAACTCGTGGTGGGGAGGAGTGTAAATACTGCAAATCCAGTCTTTGGCAAACTTTACACCTTCATATAGCATACCTTTTTGCTCTTATAAAATTCCAGAAAATATGACTTGATTTTTGACTGAAGATTGCAGTACTTTGTTTGACAGCAAAGGACAACCTGAGAAAAGGAACTAAACTTCTGGGTATAAATAATGCAGCACAACATGATGGTATCAGTTAGCCCATCAATCTTTGTCAAGAACAGAAATTCACAGAGTTTATGAAAACATTTTTTGTGATATAAGGGCCAAAGAAGATGCACTGTGCAAACAGAGAACCATCCACAGCCACATGCATGTACCATTTTATAAAACACTCATAGTGGTGAAAGCACAAGACCAGGTAGCTAGCATTTCAATTTTTCAGCTCACTACTGTTTGTCAGTGAAAAAGAAAAAAAACACAAAACCCCAAAATTACTTCAACGTAAAACTATTTACTCTTTAACATTAAAGCTCCTGGGATAAGAATACTTGCCAAGAGTATTAGGCATGAATAAGGCATGGGAGAAGCATTTCAGTCCCTATGCACAAAACCATTAGCCTAAAATAAATAATATTTCCCTTAATTATCTTATAAAACCTAGAAATGATAACTGTTACAGTTCCTGGCAGAAGTGTTGCTAGAAGAAACATCTGTTTGAGACAATGAAATGAAGACAAACAATGTAGCACATCTTAAAAAATCACTTCATTTTGCAAGATTTCAAAACCAGAAGCAACAGAAGAAAGATGTTTTGGATGCTTGGGCAAATTTTCTCTATAATTTAATAACAGAATAGATTCTGTGAAATAGAAACTGTTCATGGAAATCTGTTAATTCTTCTATGTAGCATTCATTAAATATAAATATGACCATATTTACTATAAATAACTTATTGATATAGAGAAATTTGCAGAAGGTGATACAGAAAGTAAACATACCAATGCTGTAAGAGTCTGAAGAGATGATGATATTCAACAAAGCAAGCATGACAAAACCTGCACATAACAACACATAAGTTCAGGCTGCCAGCTATACGGCTAAAATGCAACACTCCTGTCCCAGTTTAACGCAGCCTGCAGTAAACAAGACTCACTGCAATGAACTAGAGTGAGTGAAACACACCTAAGGCCAAACCAACCAACCAACCAACCGTTACAAAAAAAAAAAAGAGCCCTGGTGGCCAAGATAAGGAGACTTTAATGGAAATAATGCACAATTACCGTCCCACCCCTGCAAGCCTGCAGCTAGCCAACTCCCCAACCCAGAAACCAGAAGCAGCAATTGGGAGCTCTCATTTTACAATCTGAACGTCAAGCTTCACAATACTTCGCTCTAAACAGCACTTTCATTTTGAAGCTGGCGTGATGGTATTGTATATTCACCAGCATATTTAATTGGCCAAACCCATGACAACTCTTTACTGCTATGCTATATAATGTGTGTTTATAATTAATTGCATATCATCTCATTAAACATTTCTTATCTTAACTCGGGATTGTTTTGTGTTAGTTTACCTCTTGGTTTGTTTTTTTTTTTGGGGGGGGGGGGGCAGAATAGGCTGTCTTGAACCAAGACAGTGTTGTAAGTCAAGTTGTGGGACACAGGACATGGTGAACCATCATCCCAGAAAGCGTATTTTTATTCCGTTTAGTACACTGACACATGAAATATGGCTTATTTTAAAAGCTCTTTCTAGCAAAATAGAATTTACAGCTATTCCCTTTCATGAGAATAAAACTTGTTACAAAGAACAAATCTCCAGGTGGCACCAAAGAATGAACAGCCCAGAAAAAAGTCAGTCAAAAGAAATTAGATCTAGGGATAATAAAAATGAGTATCAGTTCTGAAGCCCAGAAGAGCAACTAAACTTCAGAAGAACTGAGAACATACCTGTTACAAGCAGCAGTTTCACATTAAAATCAATTTTCAGAAACAGAGCTTTAATAGTTTTCTGATTTACAAAATCATCTGTACAGTGTGTAGGTTCAAATCTATTTCTCCACAGCCAAACCATTGCTGAGAAGCAGAACCATAAATCATATCGAAGACACACCTGTGCAGAGATGCAAAAATCAAACATGAAAACAGATGAGCTCTGCAGTTCTTTCAAGAAATTTGTAAGGTGAGTTTGGGGATTTTTTAGATTTAATGGTAAGGAAGAAAATTTGTTTTTCCTAAGGCAAAAATACAGTTGAATAATTAACTTGTATCCCTTATTATTTGAAAAAGAAGCTAAGAGTTTCTAGATACCAACAGCTCACCCACCTTCTTCTCACTTTCTGTGTTGTCTTGCTCACTAGGCAGGTGGAAAGTTCACCTACACTTCTAACTAGGATATTAATGGAAGACTGTTTAAATGGTTTTAGAAAATGAATAAACTGATATCATCATCTCTAAATCCCTGCACATGAATTGGATGGGAAAACTCACAGAAGAATGTAAAGCTCAGAATAATAAACTCATAATTTCATCACAGGTCTCATGAAAATTGAGGTAATTCCTGTTTTTTTTTTTTTTTTTCTGACAGCATCTGGGAACAAGGGTCTGAACACATGTAAATAAGTTGTAGCTTGTAGTTATAGAAGAGAACTGCAACATACTTGTGTAAACTAAGTGGAAACATTTCTTTGAATTCAACTTTTTCTGGTCTGTAAACTGATGTGATGCACCAGCTGATTTTTGACAACCTGAGATGGTATTATGAAAAGAAAAATCAGATTATTCTAAGTAGAGAATTCTCATTCGAATACCACTTTAGGACAGGACTGGACTGAAACATTAATCCTGGGTGAAGATGAACTGCTGACTTAAGCTTTGGATTTAGTCTAATAGTACAATACTGTAAAAGTGTGTCCTGACTTCCAGGGCTAGAATACAGCCCTAAAGTAATGTGTGCAGAGATTAATTTCTATCATAATAAATCCACTTCTGCCTTAAGAAAAGTATAATCTTTTTCCTTGCTAAAAGTCTACAGTATGAGATATGTTATTAATTTGAATGTGAAAGAGCAGCAGGTCATGGTACTTCAGCCTACTGTGTTACAGTCTTTTTAAGCATCTGATATTTGACAATAGGATATACAACTAGAAACAGAAAACAGCTTCAACAGTAAACTCTTTTCTCTTTCATACGTTGCAGAGAGTTCATTTCTGTGCCAACTGTCTCTGCAGGGAAAAAGATGAGCCATTCCTGTCATTTCAAATCTTTATTAGTAAAAAATGGATCAAAAGTGATTAAAGGAGGAACATGGTTATATAATGCACTTCTGAGTATTCTTGTGACTTGTGGAAAATTTCTCATGCACACACTGTCATGAGGGTTTGGGGAAAGCTGTCATCAGCTCAGACAGTGTTTCCTCAAAGAAAAAGAGATATATTCATCTGAACTGATCAGCTGATTGTACCAGTGACTCACCATACCTCAGCTAAAATCAATGATGCTTCCTACAAAGGCATGGAGACAGATGATAAGTGCCCTTAACAAAGATGCCCTAACCTCTATCAACAGAACCTTCAACATCTTTTCTCTCTATATGCTTGAGAAAGTTGGCAAAAATTACCTAGACACTACTTGTAAGTACTTATTTGATTTCAGTTGTCATTCAGGTGTCATCCCTGTTTATGCTATTATTTGCCACTTGCTAAGACTAAGCTGTATTTCTGCACCTGTTCAGGTCAACCGTGTGAAAGAGGTTTATGAAAAGGGAAAGAATAAAAGATTACACCAAGACTTTCTGTACAAGGCACTTAGGCTAAACTGTCTCCCCATTAAGTTCTTTTGTACGATTAAAACTTCAAGTCATGATGGGAATGCCTTGTAATTTCCAGTCACTTCTCCTTTGTTTTTAAAGCTGATCAGATTTTTTTAGTAGTACCTTCACTTGAAAATCCTCCTATAATAAAATACTCACATTTCTAGCAACAAATTGCTATAGTTCACAGATTCACTGGATTGCATAAAAAACCACCTTGGCCCCAAAGGTCTTCTAACTGCTCACAGGCTCCATTTCTATAGCCATGATCATCAGATGGTCAGCGACTGAATCTAGGTCGAGTGTTTGGTTATTAGCTCTTCTTAACTCTTTCTTCAAAACATTCACAGTTCCATAGGCTCTGAAAATTTCTCAACAGGAAACAACTCAGACACACAGCAGATTCTCTCCTACTCGTTCTCTAATTTTCATGAAGAGAAAATCCATGCAAACACTCAAAGTGGCAGCACAGTTCAAAGAGTGTCTTTTACAATAAACAGTTGTGTTTGTGACCTTTTCCAGCTCAGTAACAACTTCCTTTCTTCTCTTCCTTAAGGACTAAAGGCATTCATGTACATATATTGCTAGTGGTATTGACAGCTATATTTGCAGCTTCTACTTTATCAGTGATGCATGACAGTTTGAAAAACCCCAAGAACTTGCTGTAGAATTATTACTTTAAGATAAATATTTCAAAATTTCATCCACAATTTACAACTCAGATTTGCCTCTACATTTCTCTTCCCCCCCCACTTTTATGCTCCATAGCACCAGAGTGTGTGTGTGTATGTATATACATATACATAACTGTATTTAGCTGCACACTTATCTATACTTATACATACTTTATATCTATATGGAAATGAAAATGTTTCATTTTCCCATTGTTTCATCTGTCTTGGATATAATCAAGCACTGGTTGCTAGGCAATTATTAAATCTCATCACTGGTGAATTTATCTTTTCCCACCCTCAGTAAACCCAAATTTGAAAGGTGAGTAATTAAAGAGTAATCATTAACAGTTTTAAAAACTCTAATTTTGTCTCATGGTATTCTTATATTTTCATCAAAATTAAATACCTTAAAACAATATGGATTCATTTGTATTCTTTCTACACTTTGAAAAGTGTTCAACACTTTCTAGTAAATTCTAAGTTTGGATATCCACTCATAGATAGGTTATTTGATCACATTTTTTACAAGAAATGTCAACACTGTTCAAGAAATGGGCACCATTTAATACCCCAAGTTAAGTATCCAAAGCACAGACTATGTAAAATTAACAACCATATAATTTTCAAAATACTGAAAAGTCATATAAGCACCAAGTGTAACCAAGTGTAATCCTAAAGATTTATATTTATCTATGTATATACAAAGATATATCTATATCTATCTATATATATATATATATCCTCCAGCTGACATGCTGGAGGGAAGGGATCCATCCAGAGGAACCTCAACAGGATGGAGAAGTGGGCCGCTGCCAACCTCATGAGGTTCAACAAGACCAAATGCAGGGTCCTGCATCTGGGTCAGGGCAATCTCAGGCATCAATATAATCTGAGAAATGACTGGCTTGAGAGCAGCCCTAAAGAAAAGGACCTGGGGATGCTGGTGGATGAGAAGTTCAACATGAACCACCAGTGTGCACCTGCAGCCCAGAGAGCCAAACGCATCCTGGGCTGCATCAAAAGAATTGTGACCAGTAGGTTGAGAGAGGTAAAATATATGGACATGATGGAGCATGTCCAGAGAAGGGCCACAAGGATGATCAGAGGGCTGGAACACTTCTCCTATGAGGACAGGCTGAGAGAGTTGTGATTGTTCAATTTGGAGAAGAGAAGGCTCAGAGGAAATTTTATTGTGGACTTCTAGTATCTGAAGGGGACCTACAAGAAAGCAGTGGAGGCACTTTTTAGAATGTTAGGATGTCATAGGACTATAGGGGGAACAGATCCAGGCTAGAGGAGGCTAGATTTAGATTAGCTGTTAGAATTAATTTCTTCATCATAAGGGCGGTGAGACACTGAAACAGGTTTCCCAGAGAGGTGGTGGAAGAACCACCCTTGGATGTTTTTAAGGACAAGCTGGATGTGGCTCTGAGCAACCTGATCCAGTGGAAAGTGTCCCTGCCAGTGGCAGGGGCATTGCAACTACATGATCCCCTCCAATTCTGACAATTCTGTGACTCTGTAATATGCGCAGATCAGTGTTTCAAGCTCAGGTTTCAGTATCTGCATTATATGAAGCATGGAGATTTTGGTTCAGATTTAATAGTTTTCCTTCATGTGACCTGAATGTGTCCAAAAGACACATGATTGGTTCAGGATCTTAAGTAAAAGGTAGCATCTCCACAGGAGTACAGCTTCTAGTCCAATGTCATTGGGAATTTCAGGCTCATGCCCATCAACATTTTCTGTAGGCTTCACACAGAATGAGTGTAAGATGCAGAGGTAATCAAGGCATTCCTTTCCAAAGACAACCAGCATGCTAGATGACCATTTTGACACATACACTGGCACTTCACTCTCTTTTGTAAGTGAACTCTTTCTACAATGAGCTTTCTTATTCTATTATACCAAACCCTCCAGCTAAGGAGAAAATTACTCTGTATGTTTCTGTTGTTACAATTAGATATCCACATAAATATTTAAATCTATTGCTATGAAAGTAGTGTCACCATTTAAATTGACTAAGGAGATACAGCAGTATTGCTGGTTTTCATCATTTTCTTTCTGACTTTACAGGAAGGTGATGTTACTGATCACACTTAGAATAATAATTAGGTAATGGAGGCATGTGTCCCTCCCATGAGAGAGATGAAGTAACAAGGGCATCACAGCTGTCAGCTACAATAAAGAAGTTATTCTGTTTGTTTCGGATGACGCAGCTAGCAATAACATGTGAGCTTTGTAGATGCATGATGAAAACTCTTTTGCCAATTTTTGATAAGAGTTTCTAGAAAGATCAACAGAAGCAATTTTTACTTTATTCATTTCAACTTGTTCAGAAATGACCTTTTGCACATATAAAGAGTCCTGTACAGGCTGTGTAGCATACTGTTATTTGTAAAATAGTTTTCTTCTAGCTTTAGATTTTCCCCAAACACAACACAAAATTAGATGAAGCAGCACATCTACCAGGCATATTTTAATAAAAGGCAACAGGCAAGAACTGAGTGTGGACCTCTGAGAGCATTTATTTCAAAAGTCAGCATGCGACACAAAGACATCAAAACCAAGGATTTAGCCAAGGATTTGGATTACAATAAAGTCATTTGATGGTCATAGTTGCTTCACACACATCTGCATTGTATTCACTCATGACCTTAAGGAACTACTTAGCCTCACTACTCTGCAGCTCAGCTCATTTTTCCTTTCCCATTTTTATTTTCAGGGACCTCCTTGGCAGGATGCCATGAAAAAACACTCTGGAAGAAAGGGGGGTTCAGGAAAGCTGGTCAATGTTCAAGGATCACCTCTTTCAGGCCCAGGAGCAATGCATCCCAAAAAAGAGGAAGGCAGACAAGAAAGCCAGGAGGCCTGCATGGATGAATAGAGACCTCCTGGACACACTTAGATGCAAGTGTAGAGATGTGTGTTCTCTCCTACAGAGAGTGGAAGCAAGAACAGGTAATCTGGGATGAACACAAAGAAAGAGTTCATGCAACCAGAGCTCAGGTTAGGAAAGTTAATGGCTAGAATTGAATCTCGCTAGGGACATTAAGGGGAAAAAGAAGGATTTCTTCAGGTATATTAGTGAGAAAAGGAGAACTAGGGAGAATGTGAGCCCCTTCAGGGAAATGGAGAGCTGGTGACAAAACATGTGGATAAGACTGAGGTGCTCAATGACTTCTTTGCCTCAGTCTTCAACAGCAAGGGCTCCGACCACAATGTCCAAGTCCCAGAGGGCAAAAGTAAGGACTGGGAGAAGGAAGATCTGCCCACTGTAATTGAAAATCATGTTCGTGAGCACCTAAGGAATCTGAACGTGCACAAGTCCATGGGGCCTGACAAGATCCACGCATGGGTCTTGAGGGATCTGGCAGATGAAGCTGCTAAACCACTGCCCATCGTATTTGAAAGGTCATGGCAGACTGGTGAAGGTTCTGCTGACTGGAAAAGGGCAAACATAACACCCATCT
>WAAF01014697.1:32393-53722 GCA_013400475.1 Tricholaema leucomelas
AGAAAGAAAGAGAGAAAGAGAGAAAGAAAGAAAGAAAGAAAGAAAGTATGAAAGAGAAAGAAAGAAAGAAAGAAAGAAAGAAAGAAAGAAAGAAAGAAAGAGAGAAAGAAAGAAGGAAAGAAAGAAAGAAAGAAAGAAAGAAAGAAAGAAAGAAAGAAAGAAAGAAAGAAAGAAGGAAAGAAAGCACTGAAAATTAAAGATTGTTTTAAAAGAAAATTCAATACATTTTGTCATGACACATCTATCTGGTACTGGTAATAAAATACATCCTAATAAAAACTGAAATATTACACATTTACAAAGCCCTCCAGTTTCAACAAATCAGTGGTTGCTGACACAGAAATGTTTTGTGGAATACTCCTGAGAAGTAAAGCTTGCCTTCTAATGAGAACATCTGTTCTTTTTCACATGCTGTCTCTGTTATAGAGAAGGTGCCTAAAAATACTCTCTTCTGAGTCACCATAAATTCTTCTGCCAGGACACCTACAGAAAATAAGCAGATAAAGCATACAGGAGTATAAAGATTTAAGTGTAGAAGTGTGTGCTATGGGAGATTGAATGCACTTTTCCACACAAGAGTAAAACTCTGGGGTTCAGAATGCATCTTATTGTGCTTATTTTGCTGATCTACAGTGAATGGTGAGATGTACGCAGCAGGGCAAGGTCAGCACTTGTCTCCTGGTTCTTTATGTCCTTGTACATTTATTGTCAAATATGTTCATACCATTAACTTCATTTGGTTTTCTTTATCTTTCAAATAAATGCAGATGATTTCCTGACTTTAGCTCCACGTCCTAACTTAACAAATGTGAGTTTTTTTAACACTTGCTGTTGGTATCCACTAATTTATGTTATTCACAAAGAACACTGTAGTTCTAGCACAAACAGGTGATTAGAGAAGCCTCATTATTCACCAACAGCAAATATAAAGGAGTTATTGCAAGTATGCAGACTCTACTACCTGATCTTGACAAACAAAGGGACCACAATAATAAAAAGACTGAATATAACAGTGGAGTCTGAAACTCAAACTATTTCTCCTCAAATAAAGCCATGAAGAATAACATGGAAGCTCATTAGAGAATTCCTTTATTTTATTTTTTTTGTTCTATTTGTGGCCCTCATTAAAAGAATCACCTGTTATTAGGTGTGCAATGTAGTGATGTGTTTCCCACTGGAACCTTTAACTTCTTTTTTCACTCCAAGATGAGTAAAGCTGTGGAGGCTATCGGGTAGCGACAGGACTAGGGGGAATGGAGTAAAGCTGGAGATAGGTAGGTTCAGGCTGGATGTAAGGAGGAAGTTCTTCAGCATGAGAGTGGTGATAGCCTGGAATGGGTTGCCCAGGTAGGTGGTTGAGGCCCCATTCCTGGAGGTGTTTAAGGCCAGGCTGGATGGGGCTCTGGCCAGCCTGATCTAGGGTAGGCTGTCCCTGCCCATGGCAGGGGGATTGGAACTAGATGATCCTTGTAGTTCCCTTCCAACCCTGACTGATTCTATGACTCTATGATTCTGATCTAATCATGCTTTTATATCGCCCAGAGACAGGTATCACAGACCAAAGTCACAAGGACAATTCTTTATTTTGATCTTGACTTCAAACCAGCTTTCTTTTTGCCTTTTAGTACTAAAAAGTACTGAAATACATGTATTTTTTCAGTGTGGTAGCCCAGATTATGAGCTGCAGTTACATCTGCAGCTAGCTGCCAGTATGGGCTAGGTCATTATCCCTGCTTTCAATGGGGTTTTCACCCCATTGGAGCTGAGGGCAGAGCTGCTGTTTTGCAAAAGCCCCATAGCCAAGATACAGCCCTGATTATACTGCCTCATTACCAGCATGGAGAAGAGTACATAACACACAGCAGTGCTGAACATCCTGAATGATAAAAGCATTATTTGCATAACACTTGGTGTTCCTGCAGGTTTAAGGCTAAATAGATCTCTCAGGGAAATTGAAAGCAAAAATATTCCAAAACGCTGGATCAGGCCGCTTGGTGCTCAAGATCTCTATGTCACAAGCTGTTACACAACTTCTAATGAGATCAGCAGAATCAGTTTAAAATCAAAAGCTGCTTGTATTGCTCATGCCAGTCCAAAGTAAGTCCATTAGTTTGATGGCATTATTCCTGCTCAATATTGTCAACAAAAGGAGTATTTTAATAGTTTCCTCCGTTGCTTAATTATATTGTGTCACCAAAACGTTTTTAAAGACAATTTCTTAGGATTTTAATTCCTTATAGCACTGCTTCTATCCTTTTCTCCAATTTCCTGTCTCATTTATTTTTCAGTCCAGCAACATTTAAGCCACATTTCCTATTTCTTATAATTTTATGTTTGACTTTTTAAATCTTTTTTTAGCCTAGTTTATTTTAACTTGATTTTCATTCATATGATAGTAGCTGCTTTTTAATTTGCTACAGCCATTTATGATCTTCCATTTGTTACTCATCTGCTACCATTTTCTTGCTAAGTAGTTTAAAGCCATTATTTTAAGAGTCTAGAAGCTTTTTGAGCTCTTTAGTGCGTTCTAGTGGCATATCAGTTTTGTCTCAGTGGTATTTTTGATTGTCAGTTTACTAAGCCAGAAATTGCTGCAAATGGCTCCTGTTAGCCTTGGTTAAATCAAAAGTGCATGATGTATGTCAGACAATTCAGTGAAATCAATAGAAAATATTTATCCTTTATTTGCATTTATGTATATATATATATATATATAAAAGGCATAAAATGAGTCAGAAGTTTATTATTCTGGGAACAGGTATTTGTTGAAGTCTCCTGCTATATTATTCAGAAATAAAGTGATTTAGGTTATGAAAGGTGAATTCAAAGAATTAGGATACTGCACACAGTTCAAATCACTTCAAACAACAATTTCAGCATGATACAATCTTATTTTTCTTTATACATCTACCTTGGTAGGTGACTGAGAGGAAGACAATGCAATATAAATATCTCTCTTGCAGCAGCTGCCAAGCAAGACTAACAACATTTGTCCAAGAAGCTCAGCTATTGAAAGCACCACAATAGAAAACATCTTGAATAATTGTAAATGAAATCCAGACACTAATGCATACTACCACACTCTTCTTATTTTCTTGAAAAGTGCTATAAATAAGCAAAAGCAAAGAATGAAGTAAATTTTGTAGGTTTTACTGTCAGCACTGCAATGAGGACAACAGGTTTTCTCAGCTAAAACTTCAGAATGTAAATTAGAGTTAAAAAAGCATGACAAGAAAGTAATAATAATTACAAGAAAGATAAAAATACACAAACCATAGTATTTATCTGTGCCTAAGACTTCTGTGTTTATCCTCCAGGTAGAAAATGATAGCTGTAAGCGTTTTCTGAAATTTGCAACGGCATGAAAAATCAAGTTCACGGACTTTTATTTCCCTGCATACTGTATAGCTTCTATTTTCAACACGAAAATTATTACTGCCTTCCTGACCATCTACTTCATTATAAATCCCAGGCACAGATACAGGCTGGGTGGTGAATGGCTGGAGAGCAGCCCTGAGGAAAAGGACCTGGGGTCTGGGTTGACGAAAAGCTCAACATGAGCCGGCAGTGTGCACATGCAGCCCAGACAGCCAACCGAGTGCTGGGCTGCATCAAGAGAAGTGTGGCCAGCAGGGCAAGGGAGGGGATTCTCCCCCTTTACTCTGCTTTCGTCAGACCCCACCTGGAGTACTGTGTGAAGTTCTGGAGCCCCCAATACAAGAAGGACATGGAACTGCTAGAGTGAGTCCAGAGGAGAGCCACGAAGATGATCAGAGGGCTAGAGCACCTCTGCTATGAGGACAGGCTGAGAGAGTTGGGGGTCTTCAGCCTGGAGAAGAGAAGGCTTCGAGGAGACCTTAGAGTGGCTTTCCAGTATCTGAAGGGAGCCTACAGGAAAGCTGGGGAGGGACTATTTACACGGTCTAGTAATGTTAGGACGAGGGGGAATGGGTTTAAGCTGGAAGAGGGGAGATTCCGACTGGATGTTAGGAGGAAGTTCTTTACAGTGAGGGTGGTAAGGCACCAGAACAGGTTGCCCAGGGAGGTTGTGGATGCTTCCTCCCTGGAGGTGTTTAAGGCCAGGCTGGACGAGGCCTTGAGCAGCCTGCTCTAGTGGGAGGTGTCCCTGTCTATGGCAGGGGGTTGAATCTGGATGATCCTTGAGGTCCCTTCCAACCTAAACCATTCTATGATTCTGTGATTCTATGAAATGCATCTTATATGTAGTCCTGAAGAAATCAGGTATTTTCTAATAGACCAGGTCCAAAACTTATTGAATAGCTTTACGTAAGAAATCTTGTTCTTACTGCAATACAAAAATGACTAATCAGAATAACACAGAGATTATTATCAAGAGATGTGTATAAGCAATCCACACACCTTTGACAAATTGCCAGTTTAGAAAAGAAAACCCCCAAAACATTAAAAGCCAGCTTATAGGTGACTCGTCCCACTTCCCTACTACCATGTCTTTAAAATGTACCATCCTCCACACTGTTCCAAGCATTGTCTGAAAGATTCCGGATATTCCTCAAAGCTATGCCAAGAAGAGGATCCAGAATTAAGATACTGAGATCGTTCTGGGAATTATGCTTTGATTTGTAAGGTGGACCTGTTCTATTCCCCTTTCAAAATTTCCCTTTCCTCTAGTGTCAGCATTGCCACAATGAAACAATATATAGAAAGAGACTCTTGCACAGCAGAAGGCCTGTCTCAATTGCAAGAGAGGCTAATCGATCATCAATAGAACAAAAGGGAACAAGTAGGTATGAGGAGCTGGACTCCACCTCTGTCTCTCTTTACTTTCAAAGGAAGGGACTCAGCACAAAGTATTCTATGATTTCAGCTACATTTTTCCTTGTTGTTACTTTGGTGAAGGGAGAAGTGACTGACACCCTCTACATTCCTCTTCTAGCAGTACATCAAGAACTTTTGCTATGCTTTCCGGGACACATATAACAAACCCAGTAGGTTTTAAAGAGATTTAACAGTGATTTTTTTTTTTTCTCTCTAAAAAAGTTGGCAAGTGCCTGGCTGCTTTCTTCTTTCTTTTTGCTTTATTTTAGATTTTGCCTGGCTCTTGTCATCACTATGCAGGTCTAAGATTTGGATTAATATAGTAAGAAGCAAAAGCACGGAATTATCATCTTTCTAGAGATAGACTATAGCAGAGAGTTAGACCAGGCCATTTTGTGGGGCAAAGAAAGACCAAAAGATCTCATTAGTCAGAAACAAACAAAGAAACAAAAACCCCAACCAACCACACAAAAAAACCCAAATCCAAAACAAACAAAAAACCCAAAGCCCCCAAAAAAACCCACAACAAACCCCCCCTCTCCCAAACCAACAATAACAACAACAAAAATCAATAAACAAACAAAAAACATCAGGGAGAACACCCCTTAGATATGTCCTTATTTACTCCTGGGAAAAGTCTGATTTTTTTTGGTTAAAGAAATGGTGGCTGAACTTGGGTATTGCTTTGTGGCAATATTAGCAAGTGTTTGCTGTTTGCTTTTTTCCCTGAGGGAAGGTAAGGTGGAAATAGAACTCTAGCTAGAATTAAGAACTAAAAGCCAATCTACCATGTCTGTTCTCTTGCGTGCCAATGCACTTTGTTACAGGCTACTGTACTGCTGTACTCCAAACAGGTAATTATTGAACTTATCAACTGATAAACACTCATGGCAAATTAAAAAGTAACATCAACATCAAATTAAAAAGCAACCATCAACAAACAAATACACGTGATTCTAGCTGGTTATTCAAACCCAGCTATTTCAGATCCTGCTCTAGGAAGATCTGGAGTTCAGCCTTTGAGAAAACTCCACTTCAATTGGTTTAGATGCCTTAGCAGCTGACCATAAAGTTTGACCCATAATAAGGAAAAACTTTCGGACTACCTAAAGACTAATCACCATGAGCAAACAGTCAGTGCTTTTTCTTGTGCTAACCACAAATAGTAGCAGTTCTACATGGACTACTGTTCATCCAAAGTTTGCATAAAACATGCTAGCATGCCCTAAAGAAGTGATCCTTAAATATTAGCTTCCACTTTTAGATTTTTGTGAATGGTAAGGGTTATGATAATCCTAACATTTCAAAGGTTTACCTGACTTCAAGTGTAATCTGTTCCACAGACATCAAAGGACTTCTTCAAAGACATAGCAGCCTCCAATGCAGACCAGCTTGCAGGCTTTGTGCTTTGGGTCTTGAATACCAAATTAAATGGAAGCCAGGATTACAGATACTCCCACATTAAACCACTTTTATATACATGCGACTAATTTCAGTCCAGAAACTCATAATTCTTCAGAAATGTAGGTCTTATGATCATTTTGGCATTCAAGCTACTTAGATAATGCCAGTATCTTCCCCAACTGTTTGGACACAGGAATATATGAATTCAAGAGCAAAATGCTTCTTTTGCTTTCCCTGCTTGCCCTCTTTTTTTTTTTAATTAAAACTGTTAGGATGTATCAAAATTAACTTTAAATGTTCATGTGGCTGACATGTTTTCCTTATTTTAGCCTGATTATATTCTGAACTCCAATTTACAAAACCAAGAATAGTACTGGAATAACAGTTATCTGGCCAGCAGCATCACAGATCAGTAATTTACAGTATCCCTAAATTTAGAACATTTCTGTGTTCCTATTTGAAGCTGCTCAGGGAGAACACATGTGTTTTCTCATCCATTTCCCTGTGTTCTACTCATCCTGTTCTCATATCCTCAACCACTCCGAACAGAAACCATAGAGTACAGTTAGTTATGGAGTCAACAGCACACCTCCTCAAAAGCATCACACTCTCCACCTGCAATACTGCAAAATGGATTTATAATGCTATAATTTCATATCTAACCAGACGTAAGATTTAAGCTTGGATCAAATAGGTATGTACTTTGCCCTGTGGCAAATCTTATTTTACAAAAGAGGTATTTCCACAAACCATTTATGTTTTGAATTTCTGACATTTACTTACACAATTCCTTTGAATGAAAGAATTTCAGACCATATTTAACTTGCAATGCACTACAGTCATGTAGCAAACATAGAGTGATCTGAGCATACATTCCACACAAATGTATGACAAATGATGCACAAAGTTGTCCAGAAAATCATACCACAGGCAGTGACCATTCCTGTGTGTGTCTACTGCTTCCTGGCCTTTAGCAGAGACTCTAAGGAAAGCCTGATACAGGGTCGTAGAGAGCACACTGTCCAGCCACCAACAACCACTAGGACATATTACAGTGAAACATGTTCATGTTACATGTTACAGTTACACTTCTCATTATTGAGAAAGGAATTAGTAGGTGTTGTGGTAGGCCTGATAGGCAAAAATAGGCTTATACATGTCCTGCCTTGCCTAGGCGTGTTTTCCTGCTCCACTAGAGAGGCAAGCGTGGGAAATGGACATACAAACTGTAGCCATAGAGTCTGGCCTGCCCAGGGTCCTGTGGTAAACAAGGTACACACACTCAGTTTGTGCCTGCCTAGTGCAAAGCCCATGCTTTTCCCAAATTAGGGAAAAGTGAGCCTATGGCTTTGCCTAATATGGTAATGTTTGGCTAACTGCCATCCTGATTGGCTATACTTGTGTCCAAAGGGCAATTAATCTCGGCCCACATTGATGAAAGGAGATACGCAGGTGAACAACCTGCTTTTGCTTCACTGCCTTTGCTTTCCTGCTCCTTGCCCTGCTCTCTCTGCTGCACCCATCTGTGCTGCTATTGCACAGTGCCTTATTGCTTGCCTGGTAAACTCCACTGCCACGAGGTACCAGGAGCAGACCCTGGATGCCTGCACACAATCTGCCTGTGTGGCCAGCGTGACATCATGCTGAGACTGCATGACATCCTGCCTGCTGCAGGTCCTGCTTAGAATCCCTGGACATATATACAGATTGTCCAGAAGAAGCCAGGAGAACAAGGTTGGAGATTGCCTGCGTCCTTTCCCCAGAAGCTGGGAAGATTCAAGTCTCAAAGTCCAACAAGACAGAGTCCTCTGAAAGCATTTGGGCACTGTCTGGACTGTGGCTAGTCCTTGCAAGGGTAATAACAATAATTTGTGAGTAAATGCATAAATGCCTCTTTGTAATTCTCTACTGCCTTCTGCCATAGAGCAGAAAGAGCCTGAGCCCATCTACTGGGCAAGTGGCTTATTGACCACCAGCAGTGTTTGACTGTGGGAACAGTCTCTTGCAGATCAATTAATGTTTAAATATTTTGCTGATTATTACTAGATCTAGACATTATCCATAGAATGTTTCCACGACCATGTAAGAACCAAAATATTATTAAAATTAGTGGTCGTGGTGGTGAGAGTTCTGAATAGCAAAATTAATAAACAATATTAATTTTGGAAAATATCTTCTCTCATCAATTAATTTCCCCTCCACAACAATAGGTGTGAGATAACATTTTATCCTCCAGGACTCGGAATTTTGTGATTACCATGTTGAAAAATTGAGAGGTCATAATAATTTTTATTTCTAAATAAGAAATTCTCTAAGAAGTCAGTGTCTATGTTTTTATTACTTATTTTTGAGGCTGAAAATCAACAACAGACTTTGTGAGACTCTCTTGAAACTTGTTTTTTGATAATGATACTCTTGAGAGGCTTTTTCAATAACGGGATATATTTTTATGTTAAATGGCAAAAAATTATGACCATTATTATCATATTCAAGAAGCACTGATTATACATGATAGACTTACAAGCCCCTTGTTGCTTTCCAACTCACAGCCAAAGGCACTAAAAAAATTACCACAAACGCTTTGAGGTTACACTGCTGACATGACAGTGATTCCTTTGTTGAGTTCCTATGAGCCAGAGCCTGATGATTTAATTATCCTACATTATAAACAAGACACTTATTCAATTGAGAATAAATTCAAGGAGAACTATTTTCAGTGTGCAATAGAAATACTTAGGTTTTGGATGTTTGGGGCTTTTGTTTTGTTTTGTTTTGCTTGTTTTTTTGCTGTGTTGTTTTGGTTTGTTGTTTTGGGGTTTTTTTTTACTATATATACACAAGTGCACTTTTGGTACTTACTTCTGCATTGATTGTTAAGTCTCTGTTGTGGACTCCAGGACAGCGTCTCTATCAAAGTGGGGAAAATTTCATTTTGGATTGATGCAGGAATAAATACTGTGTAAGAAAAATAATGAATCATAGAATCATGGGATCAGGGTTGGAAGGGACCACAAGGATCAACTAGTTCCACCCCCTCTGTCATGGGCAGGGACAGCCTACCCTAGATCAGGCTGGCCAGAGCCTCATCCAGCCTGGCCTTAAACACCTCCAGGGATGGGGCCTCAACCACCTCCCTGGGCAACACATTCCAGGCTCTCGCAACTCTCATGCTGAAGAACTTCCTCCTCAGTCCAGTCTGAGCCCATGCTCATAGCACTTACAGAGTAGAGAAGATGTTTACTAATGTAATCATCAGACTTAGTGCAAATTTCTGGCCAAATACAGAAACCTATTACAAATCTTGGTTTATGACTCCAGTTTACTATGACAGCCAAGTGACTCACTCTTTCTTGCACACCAACGTCTCGGGTTTTCTATGAAAATTACAGTAAAACAGTAATTTGATATTTTACAAAAACACTAAGTGAAGGCAAATATCCAGCCTTAACACAAGCTTCCCTTCTGGAATTATTAAGTTCTCAGCACTTTAAAAAAGAAAGGGCTCTGCACGGTTACTCCCTACCTGATTATTTCTCTCATTCCAGCTCAGTTGCACTGCCATCTCACCATACTTGCACCTGGTCATGTTTTTCATTCCCTACAAGAACACTTCCCAGTCAGAACATTAAACTACAAAAAAAAAAAAAAAAAAAAAAAANAACACCCACCACACAAAAAAAAAAAAAAAAAAAAAAAAAAAAAAAAAAAAAAAAAAAAAAAAAAAAAAAGCATAATCCCCATATATTTTTTTGTGTGTCATGAGCAAACAGATTATTTTCCCTGGTAATTATACATCTCATTGATCTCTAGTCTTATTGCAGATGTCGATCCTTCAAACACACAAAATTTAAAAAGAGGAGAGGAGGGAGAAATATCAGAAGGCTGCAAAAGGTAGCATCAGATAAGCTAAACTCAAAGTACTCACAGATTTTCATCCATTTAGTAACTTTGTTATTATTATCACCCTCTCCATGGTAAATAAATAAAAAAGGATTACCTGTCCCATAACTACAGAAAGATTGAAAAGTGTTTACTGCTTGCAATCAGATCATGTTGTTCTCTCTATTCTTTTAAAAGGTCAATAAGGATTATTTTAAAACAAATTAATTAATAAATATAACTGCAATCTAATGGGAAACATCCTTGTTAAGGAAAGGTAGTTTGTTTTAAGATTTTGCATTAGCATGGCTATGGATGGTGTTATAACACAACATGTCCCCATCCACAAGAAGGGTCGGATGGAGGAACCTGGGAACTACAGACCCGTCAGCCTGACCTCAGTGCCAGGGAAACTGATGGAGCAGGTTATCTTGGGGGTGATAAGAGCTCACCTGAGGGATGGCAAAGAGCTCAGGTCCAGCCAGCATGGGTTTAGGAAGGGCAGATCCTGCCTCTCCAACCTGATCTCCTTCTATGATCAGGTGACCNAATTTAGGCTCTAGGTGAGGAGAAAATTCTTCACGGAGAGAGTCACTGGACACTGGAATGGGCTGCCCAGGGAGGTGGTGGAGTCGCCGTCCCTGGGGCTGTTCAAGACAAGGTTGGACGTGGCACTTGGTGCCATGGTCTAGCCTTGAGCTATGTGGTAAAGGGTTGGACTTGATGATCTGTGAGGTCTCTTCCAACCTTGGTGATACTGTGATACTGTGATACTGTGATGAAGTTAAATATAATGTTAATTTGGGTGACATATTTTCCCTCACTGGTGGCTTAGAAGGATTTCACTTTGCTGCCCATATATAAAGTGGTAGCAGAATTATGAGATTGAATAACAAAATTATGATTTCTCAAGTCCACCTCCTGGACTTCCTTGGTCCTGATGGAGAACTTCACAGCTTTCTTAAGAGAACCTGGGCCATATCACCACACTTTGAATTCAGTATTGCTCAGGGTACCTTGTGCACAGTCAGCAAAAAGTCCTACATGGACATGGTTTAGAAAACACTATTTCTCCCTTAAACTTGACATTAAATAAAATAAAATCTCACTCTGAACTTGTGTTGCTGTTTCCATTAATTCAAACCTACTGTAACAAAAAATACAGACATTTCATTCAGTTTAGCACTTTGCTGAGAAATTTTTTAATGAGGACTTAACTTGGTGTGTAAAGGATGCATATTATCAAAGCAATCAAGAGAGTTTTTAGTTAGTAGTATTATAAACACAAATAAGTTGCTATGTAAACTTTCAAGGAACCCAACATAACTCACCACTTGAATCAATAAAACCTCTGAATTTTACTAGAGATGGCATTACTGCAAGACATAACCGAGTACTTTAAGAATACCTAAATCCTTATGTGGCTTCTGAGAAATGTTTGATTTATGTATAAGCTATTCAAATAAGGTCATAGATGATGTAAACATCTGGATATGATTTATGCTACAGGAACATAAAATTTTTAGTTTTCTCCTGATTTCAATTCCCCAAAGAGTAGCCAGTGTACAAAAAAAGTCACTGCAATGACATTGGTTTAAAATTCAAATTAGTACAATAAGGAGTGACAAGTGACATTCTGTAAGTAATTGCATCTCCAGTTAAGTCCAAAATACACATAAACTACAGCTGAAATAATGAACAATCACAGTAATTTATGATGAAACGTGATTAGTATGATGAATCATAGTAATTTATGATGAAATTCATAACTCTCCAGGATTATCATGAAAGCCTGATGTGTGAGATGAAAGCACAGCATTAACTACATTTTAAAACTATTCAAACTACTTCACAGGAGCTCCTAATCCTTGAAATTCCATATAACAAACACAATTGTGATTTGTGGGTATAGGCATAGAAATTTTAAACTATTTAATTTTGTCACCGTCTATCTTGCTTAGTGTTCAGGTCTGTATTTCGGTTTGGAGGGTTTTTTAAAGCCAAGCACAGATGCAGAGGGAAATAATCAAACCGTGTTGTCTTTGGCTTGTGAATGGATCCTGATCCTCTCTGACAACCCATGATACTTTAATTGCAGGGGCTACTTATCCTAATATGTCAGCTCTTTTATTGTTAGTCTACTACCATCCAAACTAAAAGACAAGGCTGGAGTAAAAAAACAAATATCATAACTGTTTCTTCTCAGTCAAATTACCCAATTGACACTTCCATACGAAGACATTATCATAAACAGTTATTGTAATTTCTTTCATATGTGATCCTACCACTAAAAGCATTTGCATGGTTAACATCATTATTTGGATATGCCTGTCTGAACTGCCCCTTTAAGTTAAAGCTATTAAGAGAGATTTCTTTTTACAGGGCAACTGGAACATAGCAATGTTGCATGAAAAAAATTCCATTACACTCAAGCTAAATCCTAAGAAAATACAATCATCAAACACGTAAGCCAAACACTTCAGCAAAGCTGAAGTATGAGTATGACTCAATTCTTTGTCAGGCAAGACAATGAAAGCTTTCTGTAGATACAGACTCTTCTCCCACATGACTTCAGCTTGAGTCATGATGTGATAGAATTTATCATTTGTCAAAAAATTTAAGGTAGAAAATGTCATTCTCTAACAATTCTAGCTTTTACCAGAAACGCTGGTGATGTACAATGGATATTGTATTTACTGAATTTTCTGGTTCAAATCAATCACACAAAGAAGCATCAGCAAGACAACAGACATATACCAACAGGACTTGAAAAAGCCTTAGCCCAACCATTTAAAACTAGAGGTATAAATATTTCACAGAAACATCAAAACTTCTGAAATCTATTTGCTGCATTTGCTAAAGTTAAATAAACCACTTCCCCAACAACATAATTTAGCTAACAGTTTGTTAGTAACAAGTAACAGCTTCAGGTTTAAGTTTTCTCATCACAGCTTTGAAGATGTCACTAATGCACAGATTTATGCAGTTCAAAAAAACTCAGAAAATGGTTGTTGAGAAATTACTGTTTTGAAATTCAGTGGAGAAAGGAGATTCACATTTACTCAAGTTAATCTGAAAAAAGTCTTCGTGTTATCACAACAGGTAAGAGACTATTTTAAATGATGGATAATATACATCTGGAGATCTATGGTCACGACTGATTTTCTGACTTCACCCTCCTCTTTAAATTGTTTATGAGGTAGTTTTAATAATGTAACTGCAGAAGTGGTTAATCACCCAAAGAATGTTACAAATGTGCAACATTGTTTTTGAGTAATTTTCTGGGTACTTTAATGCATACACATAAAAAAACTCCCCCTACTTCTAGAATCTGGCACTGCTTCAAATTCTACCAATTCATCAGCCATCCTGAAGTATTACATCCACTTTACAGTTACTTTCTGGCGGAACAAAGAACCATTATCACATAGGGGAATTAGGAAGAGATGTAGGAAAACATGTACGACATTTCTTGCCAGGTATTAAGAGTCCTACCTGCAATAAGTGCACACTTGTAGTCCAGAAGGCAAATCATATCTGGGGCTTCATTAAAAGAAGTGTGGCCAGCAGATCCAGAGAGGTAACTCTTTCATTTTACTCTGCTCATTCTTTCATTTTACTCTGCTCTGGTGAGAAGTCACCTGGAGTACTGCATCCTGTTCTGAAGCCCTCATTATAGGAAGGACATGGACCTGATGGAGCGGGTCCAGAGGAGGGCCACAAAAATGATCAAAGGGTTGGAGCACCTCTGCTACAAGGACAGGCTGAGGGAGTTGGGGTTGTGCAGTCTGGAGAGGACGAGGCTTCAGAGGGATCTAATAGTATCCTTCCAGTACCTGAAGAGGGCCTACAGGAAGGATGGAAAGAAGCTATTGACAAAAGTCTGCAGTGATAGGATGAGGAGTGATGGGTTCAAGCTTGAGAAGAGCAGATTTAGATTGGATGTTATGAACAAGTTCTTTACTATGAGGGTGGTGGAGCACTGGAACAGGTTGCCCAGAGAGGTGGTTGAAGCCCCTACCCTGGAAATATTCAAGGTGAGGCTTGGCAGGGCCCTGGGTGACTTGGTCTAGTGGGGATGTCCCTGCTGATTGCAAGGGCACCAGACTAGATGACCTCTAGATGTCCCTTCCAGCCTGGGCCATTCTATGATTCTAGAACGACTCAGTGGACTAGACTATTTTCCTGAAAAGCAGCCAAGTGTTCAGGTAGAGTCCCTTCAACACGATTTTAAGATGGCTTCCATCTGACCTGACCTCAAGTCTACACTAGGCAGAACTAAACTACTGCATATGCTACAGATTACAGCCCTCCTGCATCCAGCATCTTGGTAGTGAAGACCTCTCTTAAAAGTGTCCCACATTGCTAAAAGCCATGAGCATGTAAGGTCTGAGTTTTTGTGAGCCTTTAGGACTTATTTAGCTGAAGATACAATAATCAATTTCATCAAATCCTGGAATCACTCCATCATCACACACAGAAGCAAAGATTATACTCAATGTCCTTTCAATTTGATTTTGTCTGATTTTCCCTGTTGTTGTGGTAGGCCTGATAGGCCCAAAATAGGCTTATACATGTCCTGCCTTGCCTAGGCATGTTTTTCTGCTCCACCAGAGAGGCAAGCACGAGAAATGGATGCAAAAGAACTTGGAGCCAGAGAGTCTGGCCTGCCCAGGGTCCTGTGGTGTAAGGTACCCACACTTAGCTTGTGCCTGCCTAGTGCAAGGCCTGTGCTTTTCCCAAATTAGGGAAAAGTGAGCCTGTGGCTTTGCTGGGATGGTTTGGCTAACTGCCATTCTGATTGGCTATTCTTGTGTCCAAAGGGCAATTAATCTCGGCCCACACTGATGAAAGGAGATATGCAGGTGAGCAACCTGCTTTTGCTTCGCTGCTTTGCTTCCCTGCTCTTTGCCCTGCTCTCTCTGCTGTGCCCAGCCATGCTGCTATTGCACACTGCCTTATTGCTTCCCTGGTAAACTACACTGCCGCGAGTTACCAGGAGCAGACTCTAGATATCTGCATGGAATTGGCCCGTGTGATCAGCATGACATTGTGCTGAGACTGCATGACATCCTGCCTTCTGCATCTGAAGGTCCTGCCTAGAATTCCTGGACATATATACAGATCGTCCAGAAGAAGCCAGGAGAAGCCGGGAAGATTCAAGTCTCAACGTCCAACAAGACAGAGTCCCCTGAAAGCATTTGGGTACTGTCTGGACTGTGGCTAGCCCCATGAGCAGGTAATCATAATTTATGAGTAAATGCTTAAATGGCTCTTTGTAATTCTCTACTGCCTTCTGCCATAGAGAAGAAAGAGCCTGAGCCCTGGGCAAGTGGCATATTGACCACAAGCGGCATTGGCAGTGGGAGCCTTCTCTTCCAGCTCAATTAATGTTTATCTATTTTGCTGGTTATGACTAGACCTAGATATTAGCCACAGAATGTTTCCATGACCGTGTAAGAACCAAAATATTATTAAAATTAGTGGTTGGGGGTGGCGAGAGTTCTGAACAGCAAAATTAATAAACAATATTAATTTTGGAAAATATCTTCTTACATCAATTAATTTCCCTTTTTCCAACACCTGTGTTATGAAATTAATGTTTGTTAAAGTAGCTGTCCCAAATTCATTTGTATAACTCGGTTTGGGTGGTTGCATACAAGCACACAAACACTGTGAGATGTGAATTTAGGTTCCAGGTACTCAGTAAATATTGAATGTGTAAACTGTACATACTGTTTTGTACTAGGGATTAACTGCCACTTTTTGAAGTGTTGAATATGCTTTCTAAGAAGTGAGAAATATGTAAAAGGTTAAGTATTTGAATATTTCAATATTAAATCTGAGATTCATATTGAAAATACAAATATTAATTAAATTTCTATATTGAATTTTCAGATATCTAAAGCTACTGAAAGACAAGAAATGAAATGCTATCTCTTTCCAGAGAAATCTGTCAAATTATCTGATGTTAACCACCTTCTTTAATGGCAAATGAAGCATTTTTAATTAATTTGTGAACTTTAATTGTGCTATCTAGTAGTAAATGAATTTTAACACATTTTCCACTTTTGGTAAGAGAGTAGATTCCACTGAGAACACTAGGGAAAAAACAATGAGAAAGCGGTGGACACAAACAAATGCAACCCAATTCATTATAAAATCAGGAGTGACAACTTCATGAGACTTCTACAAGATGAGTGACAAGAAAGATAATGCTTAGTCTTAACTAGATAGTAAACTGTTTTCCTGAGTTTTTAAATTGAAAAGGCATATTAAAAAAAATAAAATCAATATGGCATTATAAGAAATACTTGCATACATTTGATTTCTAATCTACCAGTGGTTCCTAGATGACATACAAATACTAGCACATAAAACATACTTATGTTTTGTGTTTTAAGACTTTAAATCATTCTTAAAATAGGAAATAATGGTAAATTTATGCTAGCTTGTTCTTTTCAAATAGATGCATAATTACATACTCTAGTGAAAATTCACAAGGTACTTAGAAATAATACCCATCCATAGCTAAATGTGTTAAACATATGAATTTGGATCTATTTCCCTATTTTTAGTTTTCATGTCTTCTAACCAATTACTGCCTTTCCAAACTTCAATAAGTCATCTTAATTAGCAGATACTCAGCTGGATTGTATTCTGTGTTAACTTTTCACCTTTAAAAACAAGTATTCTTAAAATGTATGCACAACATCATTTTACCTAGGTGGATAAAACTGTACGTATTTTCTCACCCATGGGTAAACTGATTCCTCCTAAGCACTGTTTAAAATGTATTTGAACTATGCATTACTCAGGGACATATCAAGATTTAAATGGTGGTAACAGCTCTGTTTCAGGAAGGACTGTGCTTTTGGGATAGCTCATCAGTTACACCAGGGAAATGAGTCATTATTCTGCCTGAGACAAAATATGACTAGAAACGGTAGGTAAGAAAAGCAGATGAGGACTGTGTCCACAGCATCAGCTATTGTCTGCCATCCTTTTACAGGCAAAGGCAAATGTGAACATGGGAGAACGAACTCAGGGATGTGTCACTCCACATTTGCAACCTTGCTTAGACTTTTCAGAGATATTTTCACCAGTAAAAATAATCCTTCAGTTGCTATTATCTAAAAAAAAAATCCCCTTCTAAAACTGATTTATTTGAAAATAACGTTGCAAGCATAACTTTTTCTACCTTCCAGAAACAACCAGGGGATGAAACTGGATGACTCGAGTGAAAAAATAAAAAATCCAAACCATGCATTCAGGAAGAGCACTGAGATTGCAATACTTGCTAGAGCAGCTATGTGTTATAAAACCAATAAATAAATCACATTTTACTACCAAACTTTTATTTTTCTCAGTAATGCCAATAAAATACTTGTCAATGTTTCTTCACTTTTTGTAACAGTCTTCAGACAAGTGGTCAAAGCATAGCTAAATACAAATCAGCAGAAGAATCTTGATGTGGTGCTTACTATTTGACTTCACTCTTTCCAGCTGCCATTTGCAAGGAAACACACAAACATGAAGATTTAAGCAGACAATAATCTAAAAATGAATGTATGTAAAATTATTAGTGCACAAGTGACATTAGTTCAAATTTAGATACACCTTCAGTTCAGTAGATATGCAACATTCAAAAGAAGTCAAACAGCATTTGTAATAGAGACCACAGCCAGAGGACGGGGAAACAAAGATGCACAGATAAGCAATTCTTACAAGCAATGTCCTAATTGCAGTTCCTCTACCACTGCCATTTCTTTAGAATTACTGTAATACCAGAGTTTCATATTACTCAATCATTTCCTCCTAATCATCCTGTTCCAGAAGAGTTAGGAAATCTTTCAAAAACTACATCTTTGGAAACAAAAATAAGTCAAATTTATAGCATTTCTCTCTCCAAGAGAAAAAGCAGCCTTCCAGGGAGCATTCCACATCCTCTTTGGGAGAAAACATCTTAGAGAAGAGGGTTAGGCTACATCTCACCCACTGAATAAAAAGCAGAATTGCAATAATTGATGGTGAAATCACTCACTCTTCCTTGATCATATGCTCTATGGCCAAGTATTACCATCAGCAACACTGGATCCATGCCAAAAAAATACAACCAAACAAACAAAAACAAACACTCAGCCAGCAAGGAATCAAGATGGGCAGTTGGAAGACTGAATAATCAGTTAAAAGATTGTAGCAACAGCAAAACATATAACTGGACAGAAGAAGGACAATAAATACTGCAGTAGTTGCAAAGAGGTAACCTGCTCAATAAAGTTCAGCTCTGTAAACACAGCCACCAAAACTGTGCAGGTCTGCATAGGTAGAACAATGACTTTGCAGGACACAGCCAGATGATTTCACGTTTGTCATCTAGCATTCAACAATGAGGTCAAAGGCTTGCATTATTTTTCACTTCATTCTAAAAATCTTCCCCAATTAAAAGAACAGTAAGAGGCTCAAACTCTTTGAGAAGAACCACACACAACCATCCTGCCTTATCTGCTTTTTCTCTGAAATTTCAATTGTGCTGCCAAGCACCTGCACAGCAAGATACAAAATCTATACAAGCAGGACCTTTTAGGTGTCCTACACAGTTTTTGAAGAATAAAACTACAAAAATGCTAGTGTTTTCCACATCCAGACTGGACACTGCCTTGAGCAACCTGTTCTAGTGGAAGGTGTCCCTTCCTATGGCAGGAGGGTTGCAACTAGATGACCTTTAAGGTCCTTTCCAACTCAAAGTATTCTATGCTTCTGTAAGTCTATCATCAAGGAGATCTAGACAGAACAGTACCAAAGTTTGCTTCCAGTTTTGCAGGAAACTGTAGCACTTTTAGGGAACAAAATTATTGTACACTACACTAAGGTTTTATTTTGCTATCTGTACCGATCCTCCATTTTAAGATCTATCTGGCTGTAAGTCTCAAAAGAATCACAACATACCAACTCACATTAAATCAACAAGAGTTTTCCACTAGACTATGTGAAGATGGATCTACACAATGCAGAATGCTGCCCAAAGTCCTGTGACAGACAACTAGTCAAGTCTTAGATCTGGAGCTGATTTCTCTGATTTTCAACTGCTCCTGGTAACACATATTTAATGTGGGTTGCATGTCCTTTAGTTATGTTTCCCTCATGTGTTAGGAACTAAAAGCAAGATGGATTGGAAGAAAATGAACAATCTCAAACCCTGAGAAGTGTCGTATTTTTTGCCATTTAATCTTGTCTGAATAACTTTTCAACACAGTATCCTTTTTTATCACGCTACTTTTCAGCATACATAGTAACTTGTCTGTCTGCCAGGACACTTAAGCCTTGATTTAGGATTAATATACTATTTGCAGAAACTTAGTCTCTGTCTTGTAGCTGTCATGACTTCATGCTCACAACTGCGCTCATACACTAAGAACTCTTTACTTGTAAGCATTTTTCTGTGATAGCTTAATCATTGCTTGTTCTTCAAGAGTACAAACTTACTTTGAAAAATCTGCTTTGTAAAATATGTTATCTGAATAATTATTGCATTAGAAATCTTTGCAGTTATATCCTCAGCTCTGTGCCATGAAAAATGCATTGAGGGTGGATGGAAAAAAAAATCTTAAGTAAAAAATCTCTTTGAGAGCTTCTTGAATCAGTGGTTGCTGAACCTTGCAGCTGTTACTGTCTCAAGACATGAAACAGACTTCTCTTCAAAGTATGTAGCTCCTTGCAATGCTGTCTGTCCTGGTTCCTGCTTTTATGATGTATGTCTGTATCTGAAAAAATTCTGAAACTTCTGCACAGTTGTCCATGTAGTAGATCAAACACTAAACCATCCAAGCCTCCTGTTTCACAGATTAAGTCTAAGAAGATAAGTGCTCAAATCCATGCCTATTGTTATCCCCAAAAAGATGGCCTCCATCCTTCTTGTTGTGCCTCCTCTTGGATTACTAGGTGGGATGGTGTGGTGGAGAGTCCTTAGGACTCAGAATGGGCTCAAGAGTGTTTAACTGCCTTTTCTGCAATGCGGCCAGTGGCGGGAAAACAGGGCAGAGAGACCCTGACAACCCAAGCGGGTTTGGTCTGGTTGAACAAGAGGGGGTCCATAAGACCACGCCCCTGTCGCGTGCAAGGCGTATGGGCCCCCCCATTGTTGGAAGAGAACAGCCTGTGGATTCTTTCCTTTTTGGGTGTATCTGGGTGGTTATAAAAGGTGATTGGGTGATAATATGGCCAATGAGACCATTAGCCTCGGCCATTATCTTATAAAAGGGGCATAAGGGGTTTGCTTTCGCTTGCTCGCTCGCTCGCCTTGCCGTGTTTGCCTGTATGCCCGATTCCTCGATTACCTGCCCTCCGCCCNTGGGGGGAATATCTTTTTATATATATATATGTATAAAAATTATTTCATAACTGTTAATTGGCCTCATTGTATTTTACCCCAAACCAAGATTTAAACTAACCCATCTATAACAGATGGGCAGAACTGCCGTTTACACAGACAGAAAAAGATATAGACAGAAAGAAAATAAAGTATCAAATTTGAGCTAATGTTTGCTAGGTAACCTGATCTGAAAACAAAACAAAACAAACAAAAAACAACCAACCAACCAAAAAAACGAGCCATGACTGTGCTCATTCTCATGTTGTTTGTTAAGTTCCTGCCTGTGTATGTCCTGTCATCAGTGAAAAAATGGTGAGGACAAAAAAGACCTCAGCAGTGCAGGGGAAAAAAAGGAGTATTGAGTGCAGAGTAAGATCTCTCCGTTCCTCTATCTGAATCCTTAAACATCTAATTTGAGAGACAGACACCAGTAAAATCTTTGGAGGGAGAGAAAATGTTTTCATATTTTTTAACTCAGGTAATTTGTTCTGCCCTTGCCTGCTGTGTTTTTTTCAGAAAGGAGTACAATTGTAAAGGAACACTGGTCCTCCACCTTAGAGATTATCACAAAATCTATTTTGGAAATCTCAGGTCAAATTTCTAGATATTTACTATTTTTTTCTATTTCCTATCTCTACTAAGTGAATTCTATTTTTCAACATATTTTGCATGTTCTCTTACACAATGAAAATTTGTGCCAAAGTTTTCCCTTGCAGACTCAAGTTTCTCCTTGCAAGTTTTTCCTTGCAAATATACCAGAAATCTTTTAAATCACAAATCTTGGATCAGTGAAACAAAGTAAATTCATCCTTAGACTTCCACAAGTTGCATTCTAGAATTGTAGAGAACATTCTTGAACTTTATTATATTTATTATT
>WAAF01014697.1:53742-66013 GCA_013400475.1 Tricholaema leucomelas
TTATTATTATTTATGAATCCGTCTACATCACTTGGGAATTAAGTAAGACAGAAAGCTACACTCTATATCTGTTATGTCTAACAGCTCTGAATTACCATCTGATAATAAAATGGAGTTTTGATTGGCACTTACTCATTGTCCCATGATCAATTTATCTAAAGAATAACTTTCTTTTTTTCACAGTGCATGACTTTACTGAAATTTTCACCACATTCACATGGTAAGAGATCACTTGTCATACTCAGTGTTTCTGTTACAGTTTGCACTTCATCTGCACTTGCAAGTCCATCATAATTAAGTAGAACATGACTTTAACAGGTACTTCTGGTAACTCCATGCATTGGCACTTTGACCCATTTTAGATAAATTCAGAAGAGGTACTGCTATAAAAGTTCATTTACAGAGAATTCCTCAGCACGAGACACACAACAGCTTTTCTGTGTTCTCTGTACTCTTACAGTCACTTCTTGATACTAAGACATATTTGTCCATCTTGAATTTCTTTTTTAAGTGGATGAAGTGGAAGTACATTTTTATGCAAATAAAGAAAAAACATTTTATTCATTACTTGGTTTTGTTGATTATACTGCACCATAAAATTTGACAACTTGAAATAAAATAAGGTATGTAGTAAAATTAACCAGAAAATGTTGGAAGCAGCAATATCCGAGCAATTTTACAGGATTTGTGTATCTGTATTGATATCTGTAGAAGCTTTGCTTGTTAGCAAAAAAAATGCATAAGACCTTCTTTGTAAAGAACCTGAACCCACAGGTTTCCATCTTAGAACACACCAAATACTAGTTTGTCTCTTCCCCTATTCCTCCCATCCTTCTTATGAATCACATGATTTCTTTTCTCTCTATATAAAAAAATAGTGTTTATTCTATTTGGCTACTAGTTATATAAAATAGATAAATATATATAGGTAGATGAAAAAAAGCATATTGAAATAAATAAATTATTAGTTCTGGATTTAGACATTACAGCTGCTTATCATGAGCAGAAACATTTGCATCTAACACATGAATTTCCAAAATGGACTTCTAAAGCCTCATCACAGCGGAGCAGGTTGTAATATCTTTTTATGCTTCCTGCTAATTCCAGTAATCAAAAAGTCTATCAGCTGTTTTCTAGCATCACTCTACCACAAGTTAGAGAATTATTAGGGTCACAGCCTCCACAAAGTGAAAACACTTAGCAACTCTCCCAACTGGGTAAATGGAAAGAAAAATGAAATATAATTATGTTCTTAGATGAAACAACACATATTGCCTTCCACTTAAAAGATTTGGATGAAGCTCTGCAATTTGTTGTGGAGTTTTGTTTCTGTAGTCGCTCAATGTTTTGAACTGGTTGAAAAGGTAGGAGTTTGCACCTGCTAGATTGTTCGTGTAGGGTCTCTGTGCTGGATCACTTTGAATCTGAAAGCTGGTAGATAATCAAAGTGTTTCAGTACCTCTGACACATGGTGCCTCTACCTGTAAGAGTTCAGATCATCAAGATCATGGGATTGTGGAGAAAGGCGTCTCAGGGTAATACAAGGAAACACACTATAAAAGGAGAGGCAGAAATCTCAATGGAACCACTGACTTTAATAGCTATGGACAAAACCTATTCTCTCTAACCTCAAAGCTGATTCAAGCAGCCTTGGAATTACCTGGGAAAACTATGAATTTTTGCTAAGTAATAATCAATATTTAAAATGAAATAGGGCAGGTATTAAGTAGGACAAACCACAAATACAAGGAAGGAAGGAAGAATAATCTAAATATGGTGATAAAACTCTGTGTCAGACTGAGTGCCCTGACACTAACAGTTACTATCTGCAAATTCTTCTGCAAATGCAGCAGCACTTAGCATCAGAGTGCATCAATCAATTATTCTCCAAGCTAAAATCATTTGTACATCAAAATGAATGGAGGAAGCAACCTTCAGTGTCGGCATGAAGAGAGGTTCTGCAAAGACATGTTAAGTGTTAGATAAGGGTTGATACACATTCAACCAGCAATGCTGCTGACTTCAGCTACATCCATCACAACCATAAAATCTTATAAAAAGTATTCTGCCTTTTCTACTTCAGACAATATTTAAGGAAAGAAAATACTTAAGCCATACATGCAAATCAAGTGAGTGAAAAATATGTTTAACCTCAGGGAAGGCACCCAGGCTGGACATGGTGTGAATCATTGTGCAGTGAGCTGAGCTATATTGTATTAATACATTAGTTATTCATGTAATAGCAGTTTGTGCTGAACATTGTGAATTGCAATTGTGAATTTCATGAAATCTTCAGACTCCCAAAAGAAAAAAAAAAAAAAAAAAAGGCAAAGTTTTCAAGACAGTATAAGTATTTTCAATTTGTATCTTGAAACAAAATTTCATTTTGAAATGTGATTGCTGTGGTTTCCTTAGCAAAGTGAAAACACTCCAAAACCACATAATGTATTATTCCAGGAAACAAGCACCAAGTATTTCGTTTTGGAAGAAGAACTTTGCTTTGCTTTGATCAGCAAAACAGTTACTCACAAGGTCACATCAGGAATGTACAATGAAAGATACTGTTTTTCCATTTATTGGAAATGTTGCATGGTCCCTAATGATTGGCACAGATAATAGGAAAAAGAGAAATGATCTCATGGTTACAACAGTGAAGGGAACCTCCAGTTCCACCCGGACTGCTGTCTGCTGCTTATTTTGTGAACTCCAGAAGTTGTAAGCAAAATTGATGAGAAAGTAAATCTACAATAATTGTACGATCTGTGAGATGTATTTTCAAAGTTCTCTTTAAAGGAATAGAATACTGTGATAGTATTAGTCAGAGCATCCTACATCAGCTTCTTTCTGCAAATATCCTCTCATTTCAAAGAGTTGTTATGGAAATGTTTTCAGACACATTGCAAAGATACAACAGGGATGAACACTGATGAGCCTGCAAGGAAATTAATCATTCTCTCTCAGGGGCAGGTTTTTGAATAGCATGTAATAAATAATGCTCAACCCTGCTGTGATTACAAGGCAAACAGGCTTTGAACCATAACTCTTTTCTGGGATAGATAACAGGAAAAACAAACAAACAAGTTTTATACAGGTTTGGGGTGTGGAATTATGGAATCACAGAACAGAATCACAGAACAGAGGTTGGATGGGACCCCCAGAGATCATTGACTACACCCCCCCGTCACAGCAGGATCATTAGGGTAGTCTGCACAGCAGTGCATTCAGGAAGGTTTTTGAAGTCTCCAGAGGAGACTCCACAACCTCTATGGGCAGCCTGTTCCAGTGCTCCGTCACCATCGCTATAAAGAACTTTCCTCTCATGTTGAGGTGAAACCTTCTAGTTAGTACTTGTTGCTCCTTGCCCTACTGTTGTGCACCACTGAAAAGAGATTGGCCCACTCACTTAACACTCATCCCTCAGATCTTTGTACACATTGATTAGATCTCAGTCTTCCCTTCTCAAAACTAAAGAGCCCCAGGTCTTTCACCACAGGGGAGAAGCTCAAGTCCCCTATTTCATCCTCACGGCTCTCTGCTGAACTCTCTCCATCAGATTCCTGTCTCTCTTGAACTGGGGAGACCAAAACAGGACACAGTGGTCCAGGATGTGTTCTCACCACAGCAGAGAGGAGGGGGAGAAGAACCTCCCTAGACCTGAAGTGAATCTTCCCAGTTTGCTAACCACAACTGCAGAGACAGAGTGGTCCAAAAGGCAGTCTGAGATGTGATAGACTACTGAGTGGACACACCAACCTTGTATCGCATCACAGGCCAAATATGAGTTGAATAAAGGCCATTCAGACAAACATAATTCTTGTGCTTCCTTCCTCTAAACTGCTTGCCTGAGTTTGCAAACTTACTCTTCCTTTAGAAATTTCTGAGTACGTGCTTCAGTTGTTATATTTATTTAACCCTGTTAGTGCAGCTGTAACAGGAGATGAGATGTATGAACTCAGACATTACAGAAAGCTATACAAACTGAAAAGACTTACATAGGAAACTGAGTAACAGCAAACACAAAGCTTTCTTCTAGTTTCCAAAGTCAATTAATTATTTCTGTAAGCCTTCATTTTAGACTAATGTTTATAAATCATTAAAATAATCTCTAAAATTTACTGTTATTGCATGGCTCACTGGGAATGAAGCACTCAACTGCGAACACATTTCTGAGGCAAAGCAAATTGAGAGCCAGGAACAGCCCAGTGCTCAAGGAATTTTAACATTCTTCAAGGTGGCATCATCTAACTAATTAAACTGATTACATTTGAGAAATCAAAAGGCCTAGAGATAAATTTCTAATCTTGAATAGCCTTAAAATTCTTGATTATTAATCTGCTAATTGTGTGAATGTATTGCTATTAACTTTAGGAGTTCAGAAAAAGAATAGAAAACAAACTTTGCTATCACTCAAAAACATTTTAAATAATAAAATGAATTTCTAAACTCTGATTCCCACCACGGCTGCTGGAAGTAATTTCACACTGTATCAAAAGGCAAATTAAAATTTACAGAGGGATCATTAAATCTACTCTGAGACTTCTAAATATCAATTTATCTAGGTCCTATTCAAAGAGGAAATATTATCAATCACATGACACATGTAGAAAGGAATCTATATGCAGTGTGGCCATGCTCCTCCTTACTGAAGAAGTGGAAAATATTTAATGCTTTTTAAACCTATTTACACTGAAAAGAAGCACTGATATTACTATGCATAAAGCAAGCAGTATGATCTGAGTTGTACAAAACTAAAGGCAGAGAGAGAACGAGAGAATAAACTGAGGAAGTAGACTAAATGATTGTTAGAGGTTCCTTCCAGCCGAACTACTGCAAAATTCTATTCTATTCTACTCTATTCTATTCTATTCTATTCTATTCTCACAAGATCACAGGATGTTAGGGGTTGGAATGGACCCAAGGAGATCATCGAGTCCAACCCCCCTGCCAGAGCAGAACAATACTATCTAACGCAGATCACAGAGGAACACATCCAGACAGGCCTTGAAAGTCTCCAGAGAAAGAGACCTCACAATCTCTCTGGGGAGCTTGTTCCAGTGCTCTGTGACCCTTATAGTAACAAAGTTCCCCCTTGTGTTGAGGTGGAACCTCTCTTGCTGCAACTTACACCTATTGCTCCTTGTCCTATCATAGGGAGCAAGTGAGCAGAGCCTGTCCCCCTCCTCCTGGTCAGCCTTCAGATACTTATAAACATTTATCAAATCCCCTCTAAGTCTTCTCTTCTCCAGACTAAGAAGCCCCAGGTCCGTCAGCCTCTCCTCATAAGCCATGCCTTCCAATCCCCTAATCATCCTCGTAGCTCTCTGCTGGACCCTCTCCAGCAGATCCCTGTCCCTCTTAAACTGGAGAGCCCAAAACTGAACATAGTATTCAAGATGAGGTCTCACCAGGGCAGAGTAGAAGGAGAGGAGAACCTCCCTTGATCTGCTGGACACACTCTTCCTAACACACCTCAGGATCCCTTTGGCCTTCTTGGCCNCTATTCTATTCTATTCTATTCTATTCTTAAACTCTAAGAAGAAGCAGTAGCTTGGACACAGGTCTCCCAAATCTTTACTCTTTTAAATGTTTCTTCCTTCTTGCACAGTTTCTCTGTTTCCAAGGTAGCACTTTAATTTGGGTAGACCCAACACATCTCCCTGCTCTTAACTTTAATTCTCTTATGATTTTTCTGCATCAGGGAAAAGACAACTTTGATTTTTTTTCCCACCTCCAAATTATACTATAGAAAGATATGCCCTCTTTTTCTAGACAGATCAGTTTTTCCTCCCATACCCCAGACTACAGTTCCAAAAACTCTTGTAGCTATGGACTCCTTACAGGTATAACCTCTTTTCCTGAGGAATGAAAGAAAGACAAAGAAAATTTAATATACTTTTATAATTATACAGACTCAAGCTACCTCTTCCTAGAAAGTTCATAGGTATGATATGCCATTGGTGAAGCCATGCTGGTTACCACCAATCACCTCTGCTTTGTTTTCCATTTGCCTTAGAAGAGCCTTCAGGAGGATCTGCTCCATGATCTTGCCAGGCACAGAGGTGAGACTGACTGCTCTGCAGTTCCTGGGGTCATCCTTTTTTCCCTTCTTGAAGATGGGCATTATCTTTGCCCTTTTCCAGTCAGCGGAAACTTCCCCAGTCTGCCATGACCTTTCAAACATGATGGACAGTGGTTTAGCAACTTCATCCGCCAGTTCCCTCAGGACCCATGGGTGGATCTCATAAGGCCCCATGGACTTGTGCATGTTCAGATTCCTTAGGGGCTTACAAACATGATCTTCAATTACAGTGGGCAGATCTTCCTTCTCCCAGTCCTTACTTTTGCCCTCTGAGACTTGGACATTGTGGCTGGAGCCCTTGCCATTGAAGACTGAGGCGAAGAAGTCATTGAGCACCTCAGCCTTATCCATATCCTTTGTCACCAGCTCTCCATTTACCTTCTGGAAGGGTTCCACATTCTCTCTAACCCTCCTTTTCTCACTAATATAACATAAGAAATTCTTCTTGTTCCCTTTAATGCCCCTAGCCAGATTCAATTCTAGCCATTAGCTTTCCTGATCTGAGCTATGGTTGCACAATTTCTTTGTATTCGTCCCAGGTTCCCTGTCCTTGCTTCCACTCTCTGTAGGCTTTCTCCTTGCATCCAAGTGTGCCCAAGAGCTCTCTATTCATCCATGCAGGCCTCCTGGCATTCCCTACCTATCTCTGGGTTGTCATCATGTCATGACTATCATATGGATTTTTCCCTGTTGGCAGCTACTACCTGAAGGGGTTCTGGCTCATCTCTGTAAGACTTTGATTGCATTATTTTGTCCCCAACATGTTTCTGGGCAGCAGGTTGAGAGCCATTACTAGTCCTTCATTGGTCCCACACTGGTGTGTCATCTTACACCTTGCCACATGGATGCCTGATGACTTTGACTCCCTCCCCCTTCACATCCCAGTAAAAGCCCTATCAACTAGCTCTGCAATCTCTTCTGCAAAGACCCTATTCCCCCCCTTCCAGTGAGGTGTCTCCTGTTTGGTGTCAACAACCCTGGTGCTGTATAGATCATACCATTGTCAAAGAACCCAAATTATGGTGGTGACATCATCCATGAAGCCATCTATTGAAAGACATTATGTGGCTGCTTAATCCAATGTCGCAGCTATCATTTGGAATAACAGAAGATGATTTGTGCCCCTGAATCTCATATCACTTGTCCCAATGCCGTAAAATATTTTTTGATTGTTCTGGGACTAACAGTCATCATTTCTGCTCCTCTTACATGGAAGATCAATAATGGATAGTAGTCCATAAAGTGCACTAGGCTAGGAATTTTCCTAGCAACACCCCTAACCTGGGCTCCAGGTAGGCAGCACACTTCTCTATGAGAGGGGTCTGCCCAACATATTGGTCCCTCTGTTCCTCTCAGAAGTGAATCCTCTACAACTATCACTCTCCTTATTTCCTTTGTTGAATTAGTCCTAAATCTTGGTTCTGACTGACACGTGCTGGGCAACCGAGCAGGTGGACTTTCCTTTCCATCCTCCTCTGCTCAATCCACAGTTTCTAGTGACCCATATCTGTTGTGCAAGGACAGCTGGTAAGGTTGAGAAGACTGGGAGGCAGCTCTCCTGTCTCTGCGGGGGGGGGAAGGAACCTGCCTTCACTTCCCCTTATCTCATGGATCTCCCCTTTTACTTGTTTTATCTGCGTAGCAAGAGGAAATGGAATCCTCTACTACTTGGGCAGTCCTCACCCGCTGCCCCTCCCTCAGGGATGGTATAGCCTGGCTCCATCAGTCAATTTCCCTTTCATAATTCCATATAGATCTTAAGTCTCTCAACTTCCTCCTCAGCCACCATACTCAGCAGATGACTCACCTGCCCACACCTCACACAGGTTTCATACCCACCACCCTCCATTCCAAATGCTAGGCTCAGGCATTCTCTGCAGCCAGGGGTCTGGACACTCACGTATTTGCTTGTGGAACCAGATTGGGTGCCTACATGCCAACAGTTTTGTTAGCCACAGGACTTGTCCGGGTTAATGGCTAATTATTGGTGTTTGTGGTTTTTTGGTTGCTCTGTTGCTTGCCGGGATGGGACGAAGCAGCTGCTGCCTCCCCGCGCAGCAATGCGTTGCTGACTCGCCTGCGTTTGTATCTCGCGCGTAACCACGGCAGCGCCCACAGCTGCGGCAGCCCCTTCCGCAGGCGCGCCGGGTGCCCTTTCTCCAGCTACCTCCGCGGCGGGAAGTGCTGTTAGCCTGAAAGCGATGCCGCTACCTCTCCGAAATCAGAAGAATTCTTCTGATATGAAGGTTTGGAACTGTCTCTGACCAGTGGCAGCCACATGATCTAAACCTTAAAAATTGTTTCCCTCATTAAGTACTAAAGCATGTTCAGCAGGAAGACAATCCCACGTAGTAAGAGTGACATGGGCTAAATGCTTGAGCTGAACAGCCAGCAGAATAAATACATTCCGTTTCAATGGGTAAAGTTCCTAATCTAGAATTCCCAAGATTATTATTGTTTTGCTTCATATCCTCACTTTTCACCAAGGAATTACTGTGTAATAGGCCAGGTGAGGCTACTGAAGGATTTGGTGAGTAGATAAGATAATTAAGCAACATCACCACTTCTAAAGCAGTTGAATGTGTAGGGCAACAGAAGTGAACAATGGGCCCTGCAGGTGCAAGTAAAGGAAAAAGCATAGCATCTCCTCTGTAGTTAATCAAAATTCGTTGCCTACAGATAACATGCTTATATGCTCATCAATCTTACAGCAATCATGTACGTAGCTTAATCTGTGACACGAATGTGGCTCTGTATCACAGTCTACCATAAAAAAATACCTCACGCCAGAAAACCAGAAACCAAACACAAAACCTTACTATCCAGAAAAAGGGTAAAAAAAGAGAATGTGCTCAAGCATAGTAAAGCAAATGTGAGTGTAGGGGTCTATGTTCATCAATTCACACTGCTTTTCCTGAAGCATTTCTGAATTGCATGCCATACAGTCCACACAAAGAGCTGGAAGGGAAAAAAAAAAGGGTAAAAAAGTGAGAGACAGATTCAGCTTCACCTTTGTTGTACTTTTTCTAAGGTAAATTAGTTCCTTCTGCAGTTTGTAAAGAGATTGTAGGGAACTAGGATCCAGTCTTGCAACAGAAAGTCTGCAATACCTCAGCACACAGTTTAGTAAAGTCTGGCCCAGGAAATACTAAAACTCATACACAAACTAAGTAAGCATATATAAAATTACCTCCAAATGCATTTTCATAAGCTTTACAGGTATTATTAGACCACAGGCTGGTGGTTCAAAATATGGTGGTCCTTTTTTTCTATATTAAAGTATTAGGAAAGAATAATGTGATCTGTTTTATATCATTATTTCAATATCTATTATAGTAGATTAATATAGAAGAATATAATAAGCTCTAATAGATGTCTGGTCAGTTATTATAAGGAAGGCGATTCTGCCTCTCCAGTCCACTCTGACAAGACCACAGCTGGAGTACTGCATCCAGCAGTGGAGTCCTTAACATAGGAAAGATATGAACCTGTTGGAATGGGTCTAGAGGATAGTCACAAAAATGAGAAGAGGGCTGGTCTTCTCTGCAGAAAGGCTAAGAGAGCCGGGGCTGTTCAGCCTCAAGAAGAGAGGGCACTGTGGAGACATTATTGTGACATTTCTGTCATTAAAAAGGGAGTTGATAAGAAAGATGGAAAAAAAAAATTAGCAGGACCTGTGAGGCAAGACAAGGGGTGATGGTTTTAAACTAAAAGAGGAGATTTAGATTATAGAGAACAAAGAAATTTATTGCTCTGAGAATGGTGAGACACTGGCCCAGGTTGTTCAGGCGGTGGATGGTCCATCCCCGGAAACATTTCATGTCAGGTTGGACTGGGCTTTGAACAACTTGATCTAATTAAATCTGTCCCTGCTTTTTGTGTGGGGGTTGGACTATATAACCTTTATGGATCTCTTCCAGCACAAAGCATTCTATGATTCTATGAGCTATACAGTTTTAGTGCATTCAACCACATAGTACATTAGCGTTTTGCTTATGCATGGATATAAACGCCATGTTTGTGCTCCAAGCTGCCGAGTCCTTTTCAGTTCAAAAAGTCCTGCAAATGTGTTCCCATGGCACTCCTCCTGAGCTCTCACAATTGTCTGATTTCTGACTCATTTTTGGCAAAAAGTGTGTGTCTCACTTCAGGATAAGCAGGTGAAGATATGCAGAAACGAGAGTTGATGGAATACAATTGAGCCTTACAATTCTTTCATTGCTCAAAAAGAATGTTCAAAATGATCTAAAGAAACACTAGTGTGCATCTGACAATTCTCCTAAGCATTTTTGCAAACTGATGTCTTTTATTGTGCTCATAATCATGTTCTACATAAATGTCATTATTCTTTCACTTGGAAAAGGAAAGCTATTGTTATCTTTCCTCCTCTCCACCGATGACTTTTCTTCTCTAAACAACAAACTAATAGATAAAACTAAAAATAAAAGTGAGCAGAAGATTAGAAAGATATTGTATTGTATCACTGTCTGGAACATGACTTCGAAACCACTTCTAAAAAAATCATTTGTTATGTTAATACATTTTGCATTGATACCATTCCCTATTGAAACATAGATGGCAATAGCATTTATGAGCATGCTTGAACCGTTCTTTTCCCTCTTTTTCTCCATCAGTTAACAAGCTTATGCTATAATTGCACAGGACACCTAGAGGCACTGCCATATGTTCTGGATACTATCTCTTGCAGAGTGATCAGCAACCCTCAGTTTTGCCTTGCACGCTCCACCTATCACAGGTATGCTGACATCTATGACAACAGACATCCTGCCTGTGTCTCCCAGCTTAATTAGAAGTGTCATTTTTCTGGGCTCAGACACTATACAGTGATGTCTAAACCCATCATTTTCACAACAGACCCAGAAATAAATCATTATCATAACGGGTCAACTATATCCTTGTTCTCCATGTGATTTAATTGTAACTGCTACTCTTTATGTGCATGCTGGAGGAGTTATATTCATTGGCTCTGTGTTACCAGGGCCTCCTGTCAGCATCATTAGCAGAGGGAATGTAAGGTGAACATGAACTTCATGTGGATAATGAGCATGCTGAAAAAAGTAACTCCAGCAAACAGTGGCATGGCTTCCGAAATGCCATTGAACAGGTCTGTTAGTATTGCCATTAGCAGTCTTCCTGGTGATACAAAGTTGCAGGGTGTTATCAATGCTGCAGCAGATTGGTATAGCAGAGGAATAATTGGATGAACTCAAGAGAATGCAACAATACAGATGTGATACATTTGCTATCAATTCTCAATATTTAGGGATTAATACATCCCTCGGAGCTGTAGGCTCAAAGATCTAATCAATCATCCTATCCATACTGTCCCGATCCCATGAAAAAGGCAAGCAGCATGCTAAGGATGTGCTAGATGAGGCATCTTTGCTAGAGATTCAAAGAGATGAGCATCATTCTCTAAGATCTTGGTGAGCTGTCATCTGGATCATTATATACAGTCATGGTCACTATGAAAAGTTAACTTAAGCACAGAGGATTAGCAACCTTACCATACAGGCAGATTTCAGAATCACTTCAGATAAATCAGCACTGAAAGCATAGCATATTCTTATTAATTTTTACCACTGTTCTTTCTTAACGTTTTCCCTATGTGTTTAAAGTATCAATATCAGCACAAGTACTCAAGTATGCAAATTGCTCATACATAAAAGTCTGAAAATTTAAAAAAAAAAAAAAAGATATCTGCATGTTTTTCTATTATCAGATTTACAAACTGCTAGATTATTGGTCAGTACAAATTTTAACCCAGTTGGTACATTTAAACCAAATCAAGAGAGGACAGGACTGTATATTTCTCATGCCAGAGCAAGCAAATGATATATAATTTATTTTAAACACGTAGTGGCCCAAGAAGCAGTCCTGTGTCAGAATATTTTTGCTTCATAGCTGGTTAGTTCTGATCTGTGCATTCAATATTATGGTTCAGTGTTTTAGAGAACACAGCCTAAAATGGAATTATATGAGTAGAAGTCTTCAAAACCTCTACTCCCAAGCAGTTATTGCTGCAGTCACAAAGAAATTACTTAATCAAGACAACTGGTAGCCATATAATGAGAAATATATCCAATGCAGGTACTACAGGCTTCATGTTACAGCACAGAGAATGTGGAGCTACTCTATTCTAAGTACAGTATCACAGTATCATCAGGGTTG
>WAAF01014698.1:8056-46230 GCA_013400475.1 Tricholaema leucomelas
CTGTCTACAACTACCTGAAGGGAGGCTGTAGCCAGGTGGGGTTGGTCTCTTCTGCCAGGCAAGCAGCAACAGGACAAGGGGACACAGCCTCAAGTTGTGCTGGTGGAAGTATAGGCTGGATGTTAGGAGGAAGTTGTTGGCAGAGAGAGTGATTGGCATTGGAATGGGCTGCCCAGGGAGGTGGTGGAGTCACTGTCCCTGGAGGTGTTCAGGAAAAGCCTGAATAAGGCACTTAGTGCTGTGGTCTGGTTGACTGGATAGGGCTGGGTGATAGGCTGGACTGGATGTTCTTGGTGGTCTCTTCCAATCTATTTGGTTCTGTTCTATTCTATTCTATTCTATTCTATTCTATTCTATTCTATTCTATTCTACTGCTTCCTTATTCCCATAGCTGTTTTGCTTCTGAGTGCCAGACTAAATAAGTGGTCTGGGGCTTCTGAACACTGCTTGAGGCTGCAAAGATTTGTTGCAAATCAATATTGTGGTGGTGATGTTCAGTTCCCTTCATCTTGTATTTCTGATAAAACCTCTCTTTCCACTTAATCATCTTCCCTTGCTGGGTGAGTTGGTGCTAGAATGAAAATGCATAGGTGCCCTTTATTCACTGTCCCTGCTGCTCACGCCTCTGACACTATTCCTTGTCTGAGACAACCAAATCCCTCAGGGTGAATAAATACCTCTCTAATAAATGGGGAGGGGGGGAAGATATTTTAATCTCTCTGATGCCAAAGAGATGTGCTTGCAACAGCAGAAGGCAGGCAGGCGCTGTCTGATTCTCTGCCAGCTCCTTCATAGCCCAGCGTTTCCTAGAGGGGAGCTTTTGGCTTCACTGATGTATCACTTACAAGGATAAGGAATTGTGGCCTTTACTAAGTGTAATAAGTTTCCCTTGTTAAGAATATTTCATTAAAACTTTATCCCTACGTGCTGCAGACTGCTCTTGTCATAACAGTGTCCAGATGTGTCTTTAAAATGGTCTTTATCCGTTGGTTCTGATAACCTCACTTGGCAGCATACCCTCCATGCTGAACACTGCGTTCATTACCGTGAGGAGTTTTGCTCCAGTGCCTGGGTCTCTCCTGGTGTTCTCTTTTTTCCTTCCAGTGAGAGGCTCAATAAACTTGGAAACCCTTACTTTTTTCATCTTGGCCAAGGGCCTTAGATTGACAGTGCTCTGGTCAGTGACCAAATCAGTTGAAACAAAACCCAGTCCTTTTGCCTTATCTCCTGGTTAAGCACTGTCTGTTGGTGCTGAATTCATCCCCTTGTTTCTGCTGGTTTAGCTGTTCATTATTCCCTTGCCTTTTCTATTCAATGCATCCCAGCCTCTCGCACAGCAAAGCTCTTCTTTTCCCATGCTTTGATTGAAACTTCCTCTGGTTTCAGCTGCGCTTTACCAAGAGTACTTTGTCCCGAGCAGCAAAGGAGAGAGGCAGCTCCTCAGTGCTGGCTGGTGAAGCCCATGCTGAGAATTCTTCTTTTCATACAATAATGGCCTTCCTAAGGAAGCAGTTGGAAAGGCAGGCTCACGTCACCCACGCTCTGCGCGGCAATGGCATCACTCGGGCTGCGATGATGCCCTTTGTTAATGCACCCTCTGGACCTATTTGCATTCATATGTACAGTGGGAAATTGTAAGGGCTTCATGAGAGCTATAACCCATAAAGTTTCTCAGGAGATGATTCCTGGAGGCTTAGGTTGTTTGCAGTTTGGGAGGTTTGCATCTTTTCCTTTCTTTGCTTGCATGCACTTCACATCAGCCTTGTGGGTTTACTATTTCATTTTTATTCTATTTAGAAGGGTCTGAACTCTGAGCAGCATTTTTTTCTTTATGGTACTCTAGTGTCACAGCCACAGCTGAAGAAAATGTCTAACCTTCCATTCTCAAATTATCAGCAAACTTTTATCTGATATTGTATTTTCCTTCCCTCCTAATGACATACAATTGCCAATAAAAAGAAATAAATATTCCTTATATCTGTCTGATCAGAATCCTTTACCAATAGGTGTTGCTGCTTCTGACCACTTGCTGCATCCTGTGTGTGAAACATGTGAATGACCTGGATGCTGTCAACCCTGTGGCAATTGACAGAGTTGGACTTCTAGACATTATCTGTTTTAGTAATGACACATTAGTTCCAGTGAATCATAGAATCAACCAGGTGGGAAGAGACCTCCAAGCTCATCCAGTCCAACCTAGCACCCAGCCCTAGCCAATCAACCAGACCATGGCACTAAGTGCCCCAGCCAGGCTTGGCTTCAACACTTCCAGGGATGGTGTCTCCCCGACCTCCCTGGGCAGCCCATTCCAATGCCAATCACTCTCTCTGCCAACAACTTCCTCCTAACATCCAGCCTAGACCTCCCATGGCACAGCTTCAGACTGTGTCTCCTTGTTCTGTTGCTGCTTGCCTGGCAGAAGAGACCAACCCCACCTGGCTACAGCCTCCCTTCAGGTAGCTGTAGACAGCAAAGAGGTCTACCCCAAGCCTCCTCTTCTGCAGGCTGCACACCCCCAGCTCCCTCAGCCTCTCCTCACAGTGCTGTGTTCAGTCCTGGTCTGCAGTGCAGAAAATGCTCCCTACAGACAGAGCACTGTAACTGTAGCCAAACATGGCTGAAGTACTAATTTCTATCAAACCTGTTGCCACCAGGGGAGAACCATTGTGTCATCTCTAAGACCACAAGCTTGAGAACAGAGTACCTTAAATTGTGACCTTGCCTTTGTTACATGAAGTCATGAAGGGAGGCTGTAGCCAGGTGGGGTTGGTCTTTTCTGCCAGACAACCAGCAGCAGAACAAGGGGACACAGTCTCAAGCTGTGCCAGGGGAGGTCTAGGCTGGATGTTAGGAGGAAGTTGTTGTCAGAGAGAGTGATTGGCATTGGAAAGGGCTGCCCAGGGAGGTGGCAGAGTTGCCGTCCCTGGAGGCATTCAAGCAAAACCTGGATGAAGCACTTAGTGCCATGGTCTGGTTGATTGTCTAGGGCTGGGTGCTAGGTTGGACTGGCTGAGTTTGGAGATCTCTTCCAATATGCCTGGTTCTATGATTCTATGATTTTCCAGTTTTATTTCCTTTAATTTCATCTGCAGTGGGTAAAAGACAAAACAAAACAAAATAAACACAAAACAAACAAACAAACAGACCCCCCAAATCCCTACAAACAAGCAACCCCCCCCACAAGAAAAAACTGTGCCCTTCAATTCAAGGGAGATGTTGAGGTGCTGGAAGGTGTCCAGAGAAGGGCAATGAAGCTGGTGAGAGGCCTGGAACACAAACCGTGTGAGGAGAGGCTGAGGGAGCTGGGGGTGTGCAGCCTGCAGAAGAGCAGGCTCAGGGCAGAGCTCATTGCTGTCTACAACTACCTGAAGGGAGGCTGTAGCCAGGTGGGGTTGGGCTCTTCTCCCAGGCAAGCAGCAACAGAAGAAGGGGACACAGTCTCAAGTTGTGCCAGGAGAGGTCTAGGCTGGATGTTAGGAGGAAGTTGTTGCTAGAGAGTGATTGGCATTGGAATGGGCTGCCCAGGGAGGTGGCAGAGTTGCCGTCCCTGGAGATGTTCAAGAAAGGTCTGCATGAGGCACTTAGTGCCATGGTCTAGATGACTGGATGGGGCTGGGTGCTAGGTTGGACTGGATGATCTTGGAGGTCTCTTCCAACCTGGTTGATTCTATGATTCTATGATATGAAAACCCCAACCACCCAGCACTTGTTTTCTGGGGATGACAGTGCGACCACAGCACAACATTCTAATATTTGCTGTGGAGTAACTGCTGCTGTTCCTGTGAGGCAAATGTGTCATAAGCTGGTGTGGATCTCCAGCCATCTGGCGCAGAAGATCCCTGATTACTGCAGGCAGCACCAAGAAGGAAAGCTGGGGAGAGAGCTCATTGCATTACCCAGGGTAATAGGCTCTCTCTTCTGCATGCCATGAGAAATCATACACTCTGTGCATCCTATTACCTGAGTGACAAAGGAATCTGACCCTTTAATCCTCTTTCTCTAATTACTTTACATCTGTACCTTGCTCCACTGGGGTCTTAATGCAGAAAAGCTTTTGAAGCGTGTTAAAGTGGTTTGCTTAACCAGGTCCTTGGATTCTAAGTCGAATACTCCCAGAGGCCTTTCTTCCCTGCTTTGGACAGTGTTTCCAGACGGAAACGAAACATGATGGTTTGTTTAGCCTCCTTGGCATGCCTCACAGAAGCCTCTCTTATCGGTGCTCGAAAGGATTTTGGCTCTCTTTCTTCAAGTATGCTGACAGTAAAGCTGGGCTGAGATGTAGGTAGCGTCAGGAGAGGCTTTTCAGTAGGGCTCAGGAGCTGCTGCACACACTGCTTAGAGTGAGCATCTGACATCCAGCTGTGCCTCACCACCCACTCTTAGTTGCTGGGGTTCTCTATAGAATAGAATAGAATAGAATAGAATAGAATAGAATAGAATAGAATAGAATCAACCAGGTTGGAAGAGACCTCCAAGCTCATCCAGTCCAACCTAGCACCCAGCCCTATCCAATCAACCAGACCATAGCACTAAGTGCCCCATCCAGGCTTTTCCTGAACACCTCCAGGCACGGTGACTCCACCACCTCCCTGGGCAGCCCATTCCAATGCCAATCACTCTCTCTGACAACAATTTCCTCCTCACATCCAGCCTATACTTCCCCCGGCACAACTTGAGACTGTGTCCCCTTGGTCTGTTGCTGGTTGTCTGCGAGAAAAGACCAACCCCCACCTGGCTACAACCTCCCTTCAGGTAGTTGTAGACAGCAATGAGCTCTGCCCTGAGTCTCCTCTTCTCCAGGCTAAACAACCCCAGCTCCCTCAGCCTCTGTACCCTACTGCCTGCTGCAAACTGGCAACACCTTGTACATGGCCAAGTATCCCACCCAGCTTTCTTCCTCTTACAAAGCAAAGGACTCAGATTCTTCCTGAATATTCACTTTTTAGCTTTCATGGCACTTCAAACTGTCTTCAGAAAGCTGATGCACTGTGCTGCAGTCTGAAGTTGGGTTCCTATCATCTTTCTGTAGCTGTACCACTCCTCTCCTGTCTTGTACCTCCTCCCTTTTTATTTGGTGCCAGTCTAGCTTCTGATGGGCGATGTGGTGCAGGGAAGCAAGTGCCAAGCCCACTTAGCCTGCTTCTGCCTGTGCATACAAGCCTCCCATGCCTCTGCCCTGCTTCACCATCTCTCTGCTCATTCTTTTCTTTGATCTCCTTCTCCAGCCGCCTTTCCCCTAAGACCATTCACACTCAAAGCGAATTTCAAAGCATGCTCAGGACTCACAGTATCTGCAAGCAGTTGCCTATTGCCTGTGCCTCTAATATTTTTCCTTCATCTCTGTTTGTCTACTTTACTGAGTCTACAGAGCAGAGATTCTCTCTTTCTCTGATCAGAAAGTATCAGGATTTCATCTGAGCCTTGTACGTTTCTGCCTGATACAGAGTACTGCTTAGAATCATAGAATGGTTTAGGTCAGAAGGGACCTCAAATCTCATCCAGTTCCAACCCCCTGCTGTAGGCAGGGACACCTCCTACTATAACAGGTCACTCAAGGCCTCATATGACCTGGCCTTGAACACCTCCAAGGAGGTTGTGGAGCACAGAATCACCCAATGTGATCAAAGATCTCAAAAGATCTTTGGGTGATTCTGTGCTCCACAACCTCCCTGGGCAACCTGTGCCAGTGTCTCACCACCCTTGCTGGAAAGAACTTCCTAACATCTGATTTCAATCTCCCCTCTGCCACTTTAAACCCATTCCTCCTCATCCTGTCATTACAAGACCTTGTCAATAGTCCCTCCTGTAAGCACCCTTCAAATATAGGAAGACTACTCCAAAGTCTCCTAGAAGCTTTCTGTTTCCCAGGCTGCAGCGTCCCAACTCTCTCAGCCTGTCCTCAGAGCAGAGCTGCTGCAGCCCTCTGAGCATCTTGGTGGCCTCCTCTGGACTAGCTCAAACAGTTCAATGTCCTTCTTGTGCTGGGGGCTCCAGAACTGCACACAGGGCTCCAGCTGGGGTCTGAGGAGAACAGAGCCAAGGGACAGAATCCCCTCCCTTGCCCTGCTGCCCACACTGCTTTTGCTCTTGCTGCTCAAGCCTAGCACATGTTTGGCTTTAATTATTTGCCTTCTCTTGACTTGTTGCCTTCTGCTCTGGAGACTTTTGTGTTGCTAGGTAGATTGCTGTTGGTGAAGAACTTGATGGTACTGAAGAGCAATCTCTAACCTTTTAAGCAGGGTAGTTGAGGCAACATTGAGGAGCATGTCGTGATGGGCAGCATACCTCCTCTATGGTGAAGCCAGGGAGTTTATACTCCTACGGAACATTCTCTATCACAGTCTCACAGTATTACCAAGGTTGGAAGAGACCTCATAGTTCATCAAGTCCAACCTGTTACCACAGAGCTCAAGGCTAGACCATGGCACCAAGTGCCACGTCCAATCCTGCCTTGAACAGCTCCAGGGACGGCGACTCCACCACCTCCCTGGGCAGCCCATTCCAGTGTCCAATGACTCTCTCAGGGAAGAACTTTCTCCTCACCTCAAGCCTAAATTTCCCCTGGCGCAGCTTGAGGCTGTGTCCTCTTGTTCTGGTGCTGGCTGCCTGAGAGAAGAGAGCAACCTCCTCCTGGCCACAACCACCCCTCAGGTAGTTGCAGACAGCAATGAGGTCTCCCCTGAGCCTCCTCTTCTCCAGGCTAAACAATCCCAGCTCCCTCAGCCTCTCCTCGTAGGGCTGTGCTTGAGGCCTCTCCCCAGCCTCGTTGCCCTTCTCTGGACACGTTCAAGCATCTCAATGTCCCTTCTAAACTGGGGGGCCCAGAACTGGACACAGTACTCAAGGTGTGGTCTAACCAGTGCAGATTACAGGGGCAGAATGACCTCCCTGCTCCTGCTGGCCACACCATTCCTGATGCAGGCCAGGATGCCATTGGCTCTCTTGGCCACCTGGGCACACTGCTGGCTCATGTTCAGGTGGGTATCCATCAGCACCCCCAGATCTCTTTCTGAGGGTCTGTGTGCTGTGGAAGGGAACTTTATGAATCTACTCAGGTTGTATGGAATTGTATGAGTGTTGTCAATGTTTAACATTTTATTGGCTGTTTTCATTGTGACAGAAAATTGAGTTTCCCCTTTATGAGTGTATAATGATGGCTGGTGTATGTCACACCACTCACAGCAAGGAAAAACAAGATAGAAAACAAAGTCTACTTTAAAGTGGGAGACTTTGCTGTAGTTCATATTTCCACTGCCTTGAGGAAATATTTTTAAATTGCTTTGCTGCCTTTGAAGGAAAAATGTTCTGGATGGAATTGGAACTGTTGTATCCCTATTTCACATTAAATAAGCCAAACTGAAAGGAAGAGTTGCTTCTAGAGTTATCACAAATCTGTGGCAAAAAGCCATAGGTTATAAAGTGCAGATGAATGAGAGAAAGTCTTTCTCTAATAAAAAGTCTGGAAACAATTTCACTGCCTTGTTATCCATACAATGGCCCTGGGCACACAAGGCCACCAAAGGCATCCCAGTGTAATTATTATAGGCAAGAGAGCACCGAGAGTCATAGCAGCATGGGGAGGTAGTCAGAGAGTCATAGAATCAAGCAGGTTGAAGGAGACCTCCAAGATCATCCAGTCCAACCTAGCACCCTAGACCTCATCGCTGTCTGCAGCTACCTGAAGGGAGGCTGTAGCCAGGTGGGGTTGGTCTCTTCTGCCAGGTAACCAGCAACAGAACAAGGGGACACAGTCTCAAGCTGTACCAGGGGAAGTATAGGCTGGATGTTAGGAGGAAGTTGTTGGCAGAGAGAGTGATTGGCATTGGAATGGGCTGCCCAGGGAGGTGGTGGAGTCGCCATCCCTGGAGGTGTTCAGGCAAAGCCTGGATGAGGCACTTAGTGCCATGGTCTGGTTGACTGGATAGGGCTGGGTGCTAGGTTGGACTGGCTGAGCTTGGAGGTCTCTTCCAACCTGGTCAATTCTATGATTCTATGAATCTATCAACTTTCTTTGAGAGCATCACAAGTGCCTACCATTTACATTTGGGATTCATCAAATGCATCATTTAATTGCTTCAGGAGGTTAACTGAAGAAACTGCATGAGTTCAGGCATTGGGGTGAGCTGAGTACTAATCCCTGCTGTGAAAGCCCATCCCAAAATCAATAAACATGCAGCTATTCTCCCTATTTAAGTAGATGCTATCGTTAAGGGCATGGTCCTTGCTGGTGTAGACAGTGCTCCTTGGGCCATTCTGTCAAAGCACCTCTTGGAGGAGGACACAAAAGGCCACAGCAAAAGCACAAAGGAAAACATTCTAACAAGTGAGTCTGATTTAACTCCAGCAGGTTGTGAGGGAAACAGTGCCTGGTTTAGCATACTTTAATGAATCTATTTTAGGTTTGCATCACTAATTAATCTCTTTTATGGCTCACAGCTCTGCATACAAGTGCATATTTTAATGTGATAGTCTGTCCTCAGTGCTAGGATAACCTTGTAAGATAATGTTCTTGCATTGTTTTCTCTGAATTTCCCTTCTTCCAGTGACTTGCATGAAACCATAGAACAGAACAAATCATAGCATGGCTTAGGTTGGAAGGGAGCTCAAAGCTCATCCAGTTCCAATCCCCTGCCTTAAGCAGGGACACCTCCCACTAGAGCAGGTTGCTCAAGGCCTCATCCAACCAGGCTTTGAACACCTCCAGGGAGGTTGTGGAGCACAGAATCAACCAATGTGATCTCAACATTGGTTGATTCTGTGCTCCACAACCTCCCTGGGCAACCTGTGCCAGTGTCTCACCACCCTCACTGGAAAGAACTTCCTCCTAACATCCAGTCTAAATCTCCCCTCCTCCAGCTTAAACCCATTCCCCCTCGTCCTGACATTCCCAGACCTTGTCAATAGTCCCTCCCCAGCCTTCCTGTAGGCTCCCTTCAGACACTGGAAGGCCATTATAAGGTCTCCTCAAAGCCTTCTCTTCTCCAGGCTGCAGAGCCCCAACTCTCTCAGCCTGTCCTCACAGCAGAGCTGCTGCAGCCCTCTGAGCATCTTGGTGGCCTCTTCTGAACTGGCTCCAACACTTCCATGTTCTTCTTATGCTAGGGGCTCCAGAACTGCACACAGGACTCCATCACAGAGCCACAAAGATGCCAAAGGGAATCGACTGTCTCTGTTATGAAGAGAGCCTGAGGGAGCTGGGGCTGTGCTGTTTGGAGAAGAGAAGACTGAGAGGTGACCTCAGCAATGGTTATCAGTATGTAAAGGAGAGTGCCAGGAGGCTGGAGCCAGGCTCTGCTGGGTGATGCCCAGTGACAGGGCAAAGGGCAATGGGTGGAAACTGAGCCATAGGAAGTTGCATTTGAAAATGAGGAGGATTTTTTTTTCCCTGTGAGGGTGACAGAACCCTGGAACAGGCTGCCCAGGGGATTGTGCAGTCTCCCTCTCTGGAGATATTCAAAACCTGCCTGGATGTGTTCCTCTGTGATCTGCTCTGGGTGATCCTGCTCTGGTAGGGGGATTGGACTGGAGGAGCTTTCGAGGTCCCTTCCAGCCCCTGCCATTCTGTGATTCTGTGAGGTGTGGTCTGAGGAGAGCAGAGCCAAGGGGCAGAATCCCCTCCCTTGCCCTGCTGCCCACACTGCTCTTGCTGCAGCCCAGCACAGGGTTGCTGTCTGGGCTGCACTCACACTGCAGGCTCCTGTTGAGCTTTTCATCAGCCCAGACCCCCAGGGCCTGTTCCTCAGGGCTGCTTTCAGCCATTCCCTCCCAGCCTGGAGTTGTGCTTGGGATTGCACCCACCCACGTGCAGGACCTTACACTTGGCCTTGTTGAATTTCACGCAGTTGGCCTGGGCTGTGGCCATGATTAGCGGTGGCTGGAGCTGCTGATCATTCACAGATTGGGACACAGTAACATCCTTGAGCTCTAAAAGACTTTCTTCTTGGAGCTCCACCTCTTTAAAACCACCCCTGTCCTACCAGTGTTTGCAGGAGAGTAGGCATAAAATTCACACATGTACTGGAGGATGTGTGGTGCGTTTGACAACGGATGGAGACCTCAGGGTGCACATCTCCAAGCTACAGGAGTTAGTGAGAGTAAGCATGAAAGTGGCAGAACTGGCTGTCCTCCTAGATGTTGCTATGGTAAAAGCAGTTAAGTACTTGCACACCCCTAGAAGGATCCAGAGTGAGTAAAGTGCTTTAATGTTGATTTGTGTGTGTGTGTGAAAACGGAATCCTTTGGAGGTCTTGCATCAGCTCCAAATCTATTTGGTGTCTTCTACTCCAGCTGCAGTATCCAGTGTGGGGTGCAGGGTGGGACTTGGTCTTTAGACACTTGTGCTAGTTTGAAGCTAGCTGGAATGTTTTGTTGAGAAGAATTAGATCATAGGCTGTGAAATGAAAACAATGGTGAGGTCTACTTCCCTCACAGCCTTGCTGAGATGTGTAAAGAAGAAAGGGAAAACAAAGATAAAGTCACTTTGCTCTGCACTTCGCTTGGGCACTTCATGCTGGGCTGTGCTCTCAGCTCTTTGCCTGCTGGGGAGCTGAAGCTGCTGGCTGAACTCCATCTTGCTTTCTAACCTCACCCTCCATTTGCTTTGGCTGATTCACCTTTGCTTCTTAACCCCCCTGGCTGAATCTCCATTCTTCTTTGGGACTGGGGTAAGGTTGAGAGGGGTAGAGGGAAGGTGAGGGGTGGTTGAGAGCCCCTCCTGGGGACTCAGGTTTCTGGGAGGGCTGTTGTGTTTCTGTATTGCCTTTTACCTTGTGTATTTCTGTCTATAACTGTATATACTGTAAATACCTGCTTGTACATTGTGCCAGCTGTAAATATAAGCTTCATTCAATTTCCAGAGCTGGCTGAGTCTAGTCTGGGTGATTTCTAAAGTGTGGGGGGGGTGGGGGACACCCAAACCATCACAACACTGCAACAATCACAGAATGTCAGAGGTGTGAAGGGACCTCCAAAGCTCATCTAGTGCAACCTCCTTGCCAGAGCAAGATCATGCAGGAATGTGTCCAGAAATACCTGCAGAGAGGGAGACTACGCAACCCCCCAGGGCAGCCTGTTCCAGTTTTCTGTCACCCTCACAGGGGAAAAAAAATTCCTCCTCATGTTTCCATGGAACTTCCTATGCTTCAGTTTCCACCCCGTGCCCCTTGTGCTGTCACTGGGCATCCCCCAGCAGAGCCTGGCTCCAGCCTCCTGCCACTCACCCTGCACATCTTTATAAACATGAATGAGGTCTCTCTTCAGTCTCCTCCTCTCCAAGCAGCACAGCCTCCAGGCTCTCCCTGTAACAGAGATGTTCCATTCCCCTCATCACCTTTGTGGCTCTGTGCTGGACTCTACCTTCCAAAAGTAAAGGCATTTACAGATCACTTTCTTTCTGCTTTTTCAGGGGCTGCATCCATCCTAGCAGATGAATGGCACTGTGGCTGGCAGGCTGTGGGCTTGAAGCACTCTGGCACCCAATATTTTATCAGCAGACAAGGAGTAAGATTGAGGAATGAATCAGTCTGGGTAATCTGAAAGGAGAGGCTGTGTTTAAATGAGCAGTACAAAAAAGGAGGCTTCCATATTTTTGACAGGGTCTTAAAGAGGCTTTGCAAGGTCCTGAGGAGTCATCGATATCTGGCTGGAGAGACACAGAGAAAAATGAATTGCTGCTGTGCAAAATGAGGCTCTTTCACTGCCGGTGGTGTGCAGCATGCTGCCTCCAAAGAGAGAATGAAAAGAGGGAAAGCAAGCATGTGGGTGAGATGCATGACAAATGAAACCTCTGGACAGGCCCTTGTCAGTAAATCACTTGTTCCAGAGCATGAGGACTTTGCTCCTCAAGGTGCCATGCAATTGTGCAAAGGCAGAACTCTCCACCTTGACTGTCGGAAACTGAGCCCGAACTTAAGTGCATAGAACAGCACATCTTGGGAAAACTCTGCAGAGCCATTACACACCACAGGATCTACCTAAACGTGGTGTTCCAGTCAACATCCCAAGGCTGGAGTGAGCAGAGGCAATATTTTTGGCTATGGCATTTAAGGTACACCCAAAGTTGAGCATATGTGTACTTGAATCACCAAAACGTCCAAGCCAAGCTCCATCCTCAGCGAGCAGCCTCTGTAGAATCACAGAATGGCTTAGACCTCCAAGCTCAGCCAGTCCAACCTAGCACCCAGCCCTAGCCAGTCAACCAGACCATGGCACTAAGTGCCCCATCCAGACTTTGCGTGAACACCTCCAGGGACGGCGACTCCACCACCTCCCTGGGCAGCCCATTCCAATGCCAATCACTCTCTCTGCCAACAACTTCCTCCTAACATCCAGCCTAAACCTCCCCTGGCACAACTTGAGGCTGTGTCCCCTTGTTCTGTTGCTGGTTGCCTGGCAGAAGAGACCAACCCCACCTGGCTACAGCCTCCCTTCAGGTAGTTGTAGACAGCAATGAGGTCACTCTGGAAGTCATCTAGAAAGGACCATTTGGGCAACCTTTCCTCTGCCATGCTGTACTGTCTCCCCTTACTGCTCAGCCCCACAGAGAGACAAAGCCAGATGCAGCCCATGTGCTTGGATAGATATACTCCTCATTTCCTTTGGTAGGCAGGGCAGAAGTGGAGGAGGAGCTCTGTGTGTGCAGGTATGCATTTTCCACACATGAGGGCATGCATCAAGCAAGGTGATGAGCTCTGAATTGGACACAAAAGGGCAAATTCTTCTGGTTCTTGTATCTTTTTTTCTGATGATGGCTGCTCAGAAGTCCCACATCTGAGACAGCAAAACATGGGTCCCAGCCAAATCACTGTTGTCCTCCTGCTGTAGACTTGCTGCATGGAAACACAGTTCTAGATGGTTGCATGGATTTCCCAAACATCAGAGACAAAAGCAAATTCTAGCAATGCTCAGTGTCCTTGGGGCTCTATCACAACCACCAGCTCCATCCAAGTGGAACAGGATATGAAATTGAACTGTGAGAGTAGCTATGCCTTGGATCAACTGCTGGAATCCTGATGTTTGTGATGCATGGATGCTGATGAAGGCTGGCAGGAAGGCAAAAGGATAAGGCAGGTGGGCACAGTGTCAGGCAGCTGCCACTTCACAACCAACTGCACTGAAGCATAACCCTTGGTGGCAAGAGGAAGTCCCTTCTGTAAATTCAAGTAAAATCAGGCTTTGGAGTTTGCTTAATTTCAGAAAGGAAATTTGGCTGTAAACTGGCTAAGGTAATCACTCTCATGTTTTACCAGCAGACATCTGCTGCTGTAGAGTCTCCTTCTCTGGAAACTTTCAAGGCCTGTCTGGAGACTTTCAAGGCCTCTCTGAATGTGCTTCTCTGTGATCTGTGCTAGATTGTGTGGTCCTGCTCTAGCAGGAGGGTTGGACTCGATGATCTCCTTGAGTCCCTTCCAACCCCTAATATCTTCTGTTCCTGTGATCTCTGAAACCTGAGCAGCAAGGAAAATGAGAAAATATAGGGTGCTTGCTCTTAACAGAGCTTGTAGACCAGCAGTGACAGTACAGCCCGCCTCAAAGGGTTGTTTTTATGCACCAGGCACATGCTCCAGTCCCTGGACATCCCAGATAGGCTGTAAGATAAAAGCAGATGATTGCTTCTTGAGTGGATAGTGGAGCAACCTTCCAGCTGGAGTAGCTGGGCTGGGCTTATGCCTGGAGAGCTGCAAGACTTACTACATCCAGCACAGCTCTGGGATTTGATCCCCACTACTACAGGGGGAGAAGCTTTGTCTGGTTTATTTTGCTCAGCCAGCACAGAATTGTGCACATCTCTTTTTCCAGCCTGAGACCATTTCATCTTAAGTCATACCAAACAAATCATAGTATCATAGAATCAACCAGGTTGGAAGAGACCTCCAAGCTCATCCAGTCCAACCTAGCACCCAGCCAACCCTTGTTCTGTTGCTGGTTGCCTGGCAGAATAGACCAACCCCTACCTGGCTACAGCCTCCCTTCAGGAGTTGGAGGTGGAGGAGGGAAGTTCCCAACCCACCAAAGATGAATTATTGTTGTCACATCACCAGTACTTCACCCAAAATTTCAATTCCTTTAGTACTTTCAATGTGCATTGCCTACCCCACCTGGCTACAGGTAGTTGTAGACAGCAGTGAGGTCTGCCTTGATCCTCCTCTTCTCCGGCCTAAACAGATGAGATGTTGTTCTCCAATTCTTGGAGCTGTTTGCTACTTAAACACAAACCAAGTCTCCTTTATCCCTCCTAGCAAAAGCCAGCAGTAACACTAATTGCAGTAACAAGTGGTTTAGCACTATCTTGTTTAAAGCCATCATCATTCTAACAAATGTGTACCACTTTACCAAAGCTCAGTACCTGCTCCAGCAGTACTCTATCTGTGCTTCCTCTGCTTGTTTTCTTTTTTTGGTCTTTTTTAAGCTTGGCATACAAAGTACCATTTAAATGCCATGGTGGAAAGGGCAAGCATTTGATGTGATGCCTTTGAAATGATTCTGGGATTAAATGCTGGGCAATGTATCTCAGCCAAGCAATGTTGCATGTAGCCACACGCAGCTAATGAGCCCTCCAGAGCAGTGCCTTAGATCCCTGTGCATACGGTACCCACTTCCTTTCTTCTTGCTGTCCTAACACGAATCCCCAGCCTTGATTCCAAATCAAACACAGGTGAAAGAAAGAAAGGGGGGGAAAAGACAATAAAGCCAAAGGAAGAAGGAGGGGAAAGCTTTGTGGCTAATTGGCAAGAAATTTGATAAAAGGGAGGGCTGGGGTTTCTTTCAACACCATTAATCACCTCTGCTGGAACATCCTTCACAACCCAAGCTTTTCTTCTCCTGGCTGATATTTGTCCTCTCTGGCATGGTACAAAATGTACATATCCTTTGTTGCTCTTTAAAACCATTTCTGTCATGCTGTGGTGGAAGTGCTTAGAGTACAGACTGTGTCATCCCCCTTTGGTCTTGGCAGGGCCACCGGTTTTCTGCCTTCATCTGGTGCCCTGAACTTACCAGTAGGGACATAGCTGCTTCTGCCCAGCGGGCTGCGTGGGGGAGATGCTGAATCATCTTTTACACTGTTCAGCACAACAAGGCTAAGACCTCCAAGATACAATGCAATGAAAATAAGAATCATCAAATCATAGAATCATAGAATCCACTAGGTTGGGAGAGACCTCCAAGCTCAGCCAGTCCAACCTTGCACCCAACCCTGTCCAATCAACCAGACCATGGCACTAAGTGCCTCATCCAGGCTTTTCTTGAACACCTCTAGGGACAGTGACTCCACCACCTCCCTGGGCAGCCCATTCCAATGCCAATCACTCTCACACGTGCACAGAGTCAAAACATGGGTTTTGCTAGCATTTCCTGCCCCTGCCTTGTTTCCCCCAGGCAAGGAAACATATGCAACAGCTTTGGTTCCCTGCTGGTTGCCTGCAGGCTGCTTAATGGCCAGTGTAAAATGAGTGATGGCCATCAGCCAGTTCTGTAACCATGAGCATTCACCTTGCTAAAATCCTTGAAGTGCCTGGAAGGAGGTGAATTTGCTGAGGGCCACCTGGGGCTCCTGCAGCCTTCAAGCAAAGGAGCAGTGTGAGGAATGTAAGGAAAGCCACGCCAGTGGCTTTGGACGTCATGATTTGCACAGGTTCTGTGAGAAGATCAAAGTAGGCTATTCCCAAAGAGTTCTCATTTGGTTTGAACTGTTTGCCAGCAGGATGGCTGAATAGGTACCATGTGTCTGTGTATTATTACTATTACTATTATTGTTAAGGATGAGAAGTCATCACTGAAAGTAGTCTGGTAACTATGAAGTGAGAGGCTGTATGCTCCATATATGCAGTACCCAGTGCCTTTCTTGTCTGGTTTGTGTTTTGGACAGCTTCATGTGGTGGGGTTTTGGTGATTTGTGTCAAATATCCTTTGATTGCATGGTGATGATGATGGAAGGTGGGAAATGAGCAACTGTGAGAAGTGGCCACTGTGTGAGGTGAAAGGTGTTTGTAGGATAAGACGTGGTGCTTGCCTTACACACTCTCCCCCTTTACTCTGCTCTCATCAGACCCCACCTGCAGTCCTGTGTGCAGTTCTGGAGCCCCCAGCACAAGAAGGACATGGAACTGCTGGAGCCAGTCCAGAGGAGAGCCACGAAGATGATCAGAGGGCTGCAGCAGCTCTGCTATGAGGACAGGCTGAGAGAGTTGGGGCTCTGCAGCCTGGAGAAGAGAAGGCTTCGAGGAGACCTTAGAGTGGCTTTCCAGTATCTGAAGGGAGCCTACAGGAAGGCTGGGGAGGGACTATTGACAAGGTCTGGTAATGTCAGGACGAGGGGGAATGGGTTTGAACTGGCAGAGGGGAGATTTAGACTGGATGTTAGGAGGAAGTTCTTTCCAGTGAGGGTGGTGAGACACTGGCACAGGTTGCCCAGGGAGGTTGTGGATGCTTCCTCCCTGGAGGCGTTTAAGGCCAGGCTGGATGAGGCCTTGAGCAACCTGCTCTAGTGGGAGGTGTCCCTGCCTATGGCAGGGGGTTGGAGCTGGATGAGCCTTGAGGTCCCTTCCAACCTAAACCATTCTGTGATTCTATGATTCTAAATGCCCGAGGTAGTTAAAAAGGTGGGAGCAGGGTAAAGTTGTTATTGGCTCTACAGCTGCATCAGTATGCCACAGAGGGATTAACCTGTCCAGACACATTAGGGAGGGAATCACTTAAAAGCAGCCTTAGCCACGGAGGTGTGTTTGATTGCTGCAGCTCAGTGTCCACATGCTGCTCCCCTGTACTGAGAAGCCACACGTGTATGGAGATCATGTACCTGGGTGAAATGCACTCAGCTGCTGCAGTATCCTCAACTGGTCAGCTGAAATCTCAGCCTGAGCTGAAATCTCTGACTATGATAATCCTTTAAAAAATAAGGATCTGCTGGAGAGAGTCCAGTGGAGGACTACAAGGGTGATGAGGGGACTGGAGTGCTTCCTGATGAGGAGAGGCTGAGGGACCTGGGGCTGCTTAGTCTGCAGAAGAGAAGACTGAGAGGGGATTGAATCAACGTTTATCGCTATCTGAGGGCTGGAGGTCAGGAGAGGGGGATCAGGCTCTGCTCACTGCTCCCTGTGACAGGACAAGGAGCAATGGATGGAAGCTGCAGCACAGGAGGTTCCAGCTCAACACAAGGGGGAACTTCTTTACTGTAAGGGTCCCAGAGCACTGGCACAGGCTGCCCAGAGAGGTTGTGGAGTCTCCTTCTCTGGAGACTTTCAAGGCCTGTCTGGATGTGTTCCTCTGTGACCTGAGCTAGATTGTGTGGTCCTGCTGTGGCAGGGGGGTTGGACTCAATGATCTCCTTGGGCCCCTTCCAACCCCTAACGCCCTGTGATCTAGTAAGCAATGATAAGAAATGCTTGGGAGATTGGAGGAGAGATCTGCACAAACCCTTCAGCCTGATGTGTCAGCCAGGGTATTCCCAAGCTCTTGCAGTTTATCCTTGCACTCTGAATTGTGAGTAGAATATTTGTGCACTCTTATGTAAGTGTTATTGCCCCTTCTCACTGAGTGGTTAAGTGTTTATAACATTTGCCAGGCTCTTTAATTCTCTGATTTTGATCCTCGGGCAACAGACTCAGCTTTTGATGTGTTTAACTGTCTGACAACAAGAGGTATAGAAAACTAAATCAATGAAAAGGACATTTTCTACTCTGTCTCTATATTTATGCACAGGTGTTTATGTAGCATACAGAAGTCCTCAGGTAAATAGTTTCCATCCTATAGTGGAAACTGAATAGAATAGAATCAACCAGGTTTGAAGAGACCTCCAAGATCATCCAGTCCAACCTAGCACCCAGCCCTAGCCAGTCAACCAGACCATGGCACTAAGTGCCTCAGCCAGGCTTTTCTTGAACACCCCCAGGGACAGTGACTCCACCACCTCCCTGGGCAGCCCATTCCAATGCCAATCACTCTCTCTGACAACAATTTCCTCCTAACATCCAGCCTATACTTCCCCTGGCACAACTTGAGGCTGTGTCCCCTTGTCCTGTTGCTGGTTGCCTGGCAGAAGAGACCAACCCCACCTGGCTACAGCCTCGCTTCAGGTAGTTGTAGACAGCAATGAGGTCTGCCCTGAGCCTCCTCTGCTGCAGGCTGCACACCCCCAGCTCCCTCAGCCTCTCCTCACAGGGCTGTNGCACACTGCTGCCTCATCTTCAGCCTACTATCCACCAGTACCCCCAGGTCCCTTTCCTCCTGGCTGCTCTCAGCCACTCTGTCCCCAGTCTGTAGCATTGCTTGGGCTTGTTGTGGCCGAAGTGCAGAACCCTGCACTTGGCCTTGTTAAATTTCATCCCATTGGCCTCTGCCCACCCATCCAGCCTGTCCAGGACCCTCTGCAGGGGGGAGCATGTGGTTTTATCCAAGTGCAGGAGGAGATGTATCCTTAAGTCATGAATATTCAGGAGTTGTGGGCCAGCTCCTTCACTGTTTGTCTGGCCTAAATAGGAGTTGCAGCTTCTGCAGGCAAAGGTTGCACCAAGGCTACCAATCTGGGCACAGATGCTGTGATCCAGCCTGTAGCATTGCTTGGGGTTGTTGTGGCCAACTGCATTAATGTATACCTTTAAAAAGGCATCAATGGACGCTGGGCATCTTCCTATCCAGCAAGCATTACTCTGATGAACAGAAATACCTTCCCTATACCATTGCAGGTATTTCTAAACCACTCATCATTGTAATTTGCTTGTAAATGTGTTTTCTGTCCCAGGAGTTGCCTCTGGTTTGGTCGTGGTATTTATGCCACTGAGAAACATTGGAAAACGGGAGCATGCTAACAGAACCAGCTAGAAGGATACAAATCATTCTCTTTCTGCCCCTCTGTGGGAATGATGTGAATATTTATAGATCTGGAAAGCTTTCAGGAGTCTTTAAGAAGTGAGAGCCAAACCGTTCTCTTTATGTTGATGCCATTTCTTGCTTTGACCTGAACATCCATCAGCCAGGAGCTGTAACCTTGAGGAGACTAAATCAAATCAGTCATCTTTACTTAAGCCAAATTTTTGTGTTTTGGGTTTTTTTTCTCCCTCTATTAAAATTGCAATAGGGTAGGAGCAAAGGTCCAGAGCTCTGTAGGGATAATGGCAACAGTAGGCACTTAAATGCAGTCATCCTGGGGAGGAGGAAGCATGTGGCTTCTTGCTTTTAGATGCTGCTGTGAAGCTGCACAGGTCAAATGCAAGAACTATTCCATGAGTTTGACTCACACAGCTGGTGATGGTCCTGGTGGGGTGTTCAGCAATGTTTCCAGGCTGTGATGGTTTGGGATTTACCTGCCCCCCCCCCCCCTTATGAAATCACCCAGACTTGACTCAGTTGGGCTGGAAGTTAAGGAATGAAGCTTTATATTCACAACTTAGCACAAGATACAAGCAGAGAGTTACAATATTTACAGCTATAGACAGAAATATGCAAGTTAAAGGTAATACAGAAACACAACAGCCCTCCCAGAAACCAGAGTCCCCAAGAGGGGCTCCCAACCACCCTTCCACCTTCTTTCCACCCCTCTACCTCATCCTTAAGAAGGATTAGTTACACAGGAAGCAGCCCAGGGAGAAAGCACAGGCTCCCAGACACACACACACACACACTGTTCTCTCCCAGTCTGTCTTATCTGTGTTTGTGTCCTTGTTTTTAATCCCTCTCAGCAAGCCTATGAGTGCAGCAGACATCAGCATTGTTTCCTTTTCACAGCCTATCACCTAATTTCTCTCACTAAAATATTCCAGTTAGCCTCCAAGTAGCACAGGGCCCTTTGCAGCAGGCTTCTCTTGCCAAACTCTTTTCTGTGGAAGGTCGGTAAGATTTTATGAGAGGTGAAAGCATTTCTGATAAGACAAAAGAGGAGGTTCCAGTGAGCTCCTCTTGCTTATTGAAGCCAACTGACAGAGTGGGGAAAGGAGGAGGCTTAACACGATCCGGTGGGAAAGCAGAGAGCAGAAAAAGCACTTCAAAGCAGTGACTGGGCAGGGGTCAGATGCAGTGTCAGGTCCAAAGAGAAATGAAGAGGGGAAAACCTGAACTCCCTGTGCCTTCTCTGACAAAGAGAGCAGTGTTGGGCACTAGAGGGAAGAGTGGAGGCTGGTGAAAATGGACACGCTGCTGGGAAAAGGGTAGAGGAATGTGGGGAAAAGGGAAATGCATATTGATTAAACAAACAATCAAACAAACCCCAAACCAACACACAACCTCTCCCTCCTCCTCTCGCTCACCTCCTGGAAAAAAAAATCAGAGCCAAATAAACAAAACCCCAAACCAGTATCATCAGATACTTATATCTCATGAGAGATGTCACTCTTCAGTGAAAGCTCTCCTACTGTCTTCTCTGCCTTTCTAGCAACGAGGTGGAAGCAGAGCTCCTGAAAGTGAGTGGGAGTGTGTCTTGTAAGAGGACATGCAAAACTGGCTTTTAATGTAGCTCTTTTGTATGACTCTTTCACATAAAGGTCACATTTGTGTCTGTTGTTGTTGACTTTAGGGCTGAAGACCCAATTCTGGAGCCAAAGTCTTCTTTTCTCTAGTAAAGTAGCAATCTAAGTTACAGCTGCAGGACAGACCCTTAATTCTTTGCTCACATACAGCCAAAACAAATCAATAACACATATTCAAAGACTCAGTTGGGACTGTAGATACTATAAAGCCTTCCAGAACGTTGAGCTTTACCAGAGTCTTCTGCCCGAGGATGTTGTGTGGACATGAAGCAACTGCACCCTACAGCAGTGAATGGTCACACAGGAGGGAGAAAGCCATCTATTATGAAATGTCCATAATAAAATTGTGCTGGCTATGGATGGAGGCAAAGCAGTCCCAAGCAGAGCATGTAGGGCAGGAAGAATGGGTTACAATTGCTTCAGTCTGTGCTGAATGTAGCTTGGGAGGGGGAGGGGAAATAAATGTTGTGCAAGTATGCCACAGCGAGATGTGCTGGACCCACACTTCTTGGGCTCAGAAGAGGAGGCTCAGGGCAGACCTTATTGCTGTCTACAACTACCTGAGGGGTGGTTGTGGCCAGGGGGAGGTTGCTCTCTTCTCTCAGGCAGCCAGCACCAGAACAAGAGGACACAGCCTCAAGCTGTGCCAGGGGAAATTCAGGCTTGAGGTGAGGAGAAAGTTCTTCACTGAGAGAGTCATTGGCTACTGGAATGGGCTGCCCAGGGAGGTGGTGGAGTCGCCGTCCCTGGAGCTGTTCAAGGCAGGATTGGACGTGGCACTTGGTGCCATGGTCTAGCCTTGAGCTCTGTGGTAACAGCTTGGACTTGATGATCTGTGAGGTCTCTTCCAGCCTTGGTGATACCGTGAGACTGTGATACTGTGATACACCAGAGTCACATCTAGAGGAGTCTTCTGCACCCAGCTGCAAGGGCTGGTAGAAAGTAGGGTGGAAGTGGTGTGCAGCCACAGATGCAGCTTCATGGGGGGAATGATAAGAAGACTGACTAGCTGATAGCAACAGCAAAGCAGAAATTGCTGCTGGCTGTGCTGACGCACTGGCCCTTTGCCTGCTTGCTGCCAAGCTGCTTGGCAAGATCTCAGGGAGTTTGGGTTTCCAGGGTCTGCTGGCGTACTGTCTCCCTGCCATTCAGGCTGCTCCTGGCTCTCATGTCTGCAGCTTTAGCATAGACATGTCCTAGCAGCTGCCTGAGTCGAGGGTACCCAGCTCCATGGCTTTCCTGTGGAGAAGCCAGCAGTATGGGCAACCTCTGCTCTACCCTCCTGACAGCCTGGGAATGGGCGTGGGGACCCTTGGCTCCCTCTTGGGTTGCTGGAAAGGAAAGGTGAATGTCTGTCAGGTTGAGGGACCCAGAAATGGGAATCTCAGTTGTTACCTAATTCAGGAAAACTTCACTTTGTTTTGATTTTCCTTTTTAATTATTTCCTGCCTATGAAGAATGCTGCAATTCCTAATCCTTTTTCCAAAACAGAATGGCAATTTTATTCCAAACTCCCCATGGGCAGAATTTCAGTCATTCTACCCTCAAGGTTGATCAAACATTCTGTTCTAGCCCTTTTGTCTCTAGGGTTCAGTTACCTTGACCATACCTACACCATCTAGTAGTTGCTGTATCTCTTCTTCCAGGGATTAGAATCACAGAACCATAGAATCAGTCAGGATTGGAAGGGACCACAAGGATCAGACAGTTCCAACCCCACTGCCATGCCCAGGGACACCCTACCCTAGAGCAGGCTGCACACAGCCTCAGCCAGCCTAGCCTTAAACACCTCCAGCCATGGGGCCTCAACCACCTTCCTGGGCAAGCCATTCCAGCCTCTCACCACTCTCATGCTGAACAACTTCCTTCTCATGTCCAGGCTGAATCTCCCCACCTCCAGCTTTGCTCCATCCCCCTCCAGTCCTGTCACTCCCTGAGAGCCTAAAAAGTCCCTCCTCAGCCCCCCTCAGATCCTGGAAGGCCACAAGAAGGTCACCTGGGAGCCTCCTCTTCTCCAGACTGCACAGCCCCAACTCTTTCAGTCTGTGCTCACAGCAGAGCTGCTGCAGCCCTCTGAGCATCCTCCTGGCCCTGCTCTGGACAGGCTCCAGCATTTCCACATCCCTCTTGTCATAGGGGCTCCAGAACTGGATGCAGTACTCCAGGTGGGGTCTCAGCAGAGCAGGGCAGAGAGGGAGAATCACCTCCCTGCCCCTGCTGGCCACACTTCTGCTGCAGCCCAGGCTCTGCTTGGCTTTCTGGGCTGCAAGTGCACACTGCTGGCTCCTGTTGAGCTTCTCGTCCACCAGCACCCCCAGGTCCCTCTCCTCAGGACTGCTCTCCAGCCACTCACTGCCCAGCCTGGATTTGTGCTTGGATTGCCTTGACCCAGATGCAGATCTTGCAGAGAAACTTTCTTCTCACCACTTTTCCCTGCAGCCAATTCAGATGCTAGGGGTTTTTTAACTGATTACTTCCATCCTTTTAACAACCCCAGGATGTGGCAGAGCATGCCTGTGTTCACTTCTTCTTCCCTGCTTCTGACCTGCATGCTCTTCTTTCTCCATTGTCTCTGTATTTTGGGACTCCTGGTCTTCCCAGGCCTGCTGTTCTATTGCCATTGCTAAGGCTGTCCAACCCTCCCCCAGCCCTGGAGCAACCCCCCCAGCAGAGTAAACTTTTGCAGTTGAGAGAAAATTCTGAGTCAGAAAACAAAATGTCACAGAGGACATAAATGTCCTAAAGCATCAGCAGCATTAGCAAGTGCTGAAAGGGGAGTCGTCAGTGTGGAAGGCTGAGCCTTCCTCTCTCCTTTTGGTGAGCTCTACCCGAAAGCCTCAGTGTGCCCCAGCGAAAAGGCTGTTACATTAAGCAAGTGAAATACAGAAACATGCAGGAAAGTGGCTGCACACCAGTGCTTTGCACTGCATCCATTGCTCACCAAGCTTCAGCTCCCAAGAAAGCCAGGAAGGGTTTTTTGGTTCGCTTGTGCTGACGTTGCGCAGCGCCGGACAGCTGCAGCAGGAAAACACGCTCTGTGCTCACAGCCAGCGCTCATCTTGGCGCCTGCTGAATGTCTTGGGCCTGGGAAAATGCCTGCGAGGGGGCTTCACCTTTTCACTTCTTCAGTTGTCCTCTTGCTGGTGTGAACATCCTGGCTCACTTCAGCCTTCTCTGAGAGACTCACCTTGCCCTGGGTGTGACATGCTTTGCCACTTTGCCAGAAGTGTGCTCAGGTGGCCAAGAAGGCCAATAGCATCCTGGCCTCTATCAGAAATGGTGTGACCAGCAGGAGGAGGGAGGTGATCATGCCCCTGTACTCAGCACTCGTGAGACCACACCTCAAGTACTGGGTCCAGCTTTGGTCACCACAGTATAGAAGGGACATTTAGGTGCTGGAGCAGGTGCAGAGAAGGGAGACAAAGCTGGAGAGAGGTCTGGCAAACATGACCTATGAGGAGCGGCTGAGGGAGCTGGGGGTGTTTAATCTGGAGAAGAGGAGGCTGAGAGGGGACCTTATTGCCCTCTACAACTATCTAAAAGGAGGTTGTAGTGAGGCTGGAGCTGGTCTCTTCTCCCAGATTATTAATGATAGGACAAGAGGAAATGGCCTCAAGTTGTATCAGGGGAGGTTTAGGTTGGCTGTTGGGAGGAAGTTCTTTCCTGAGCAGGTGGTCAGGCACTGGAACAGGCTGCCCAGGGAGGTGGTGGAGTCGCCATCCCTGGAGGTGTTTAAAAGGAGAGTGGATGTAGTGCTTGAGGCTATGGTCTAGTGATGAAGGATGCTGGGATGAAGATTGGACTGGATGATCCTGGTGGTCCTTTCCAAGCATAGCAATTCCTAGTGATGAGGTGTTGTGCTGAGGGTTTGATTTAGTCAAGGACTTGTCAGTGTGAAACTAATGATTGGACTCGAAGAGCTCGAAGGTCTTTTCCATGCTCAGAAGTTCTGATCCTGTGAGACTGATGGTCTGGTGTCTGTAGCAGCTGAGAGGAATCTTAATCTGTGAGGTTTGGCAGCAGATGAGGTTTACTCCTTAGCCATGGGGCAGCTTGGAGATAAGAGGATGTTCCGGGGAGTGTTGGCTATATCCAAAAGTGAAGTTACTTGGTTGAAGAATAATGCCCCTTCCCAGGCCCTTAGCAAACATGGTTACCAAGTGCCCTCCATCTCAGGGGCTCTGTGTTACAGCATTTGGGAATTTGAATTAGCAGGTCAAGTTGGTGTGTCAAAAGCCCCCTTCTCGAACTCCACTATAGGTTTTAATCAAACTGGTGAATAATAGTGCTTTTTAAAAGAAACAAGAGCCTCTTTGAGAGAACATCGAGTCCCAGAGTACCCCAAACAATAACACTGCTCCAAATTCCTGCTCTGTGTGTGGTGAGGAGACCAGGTTGAGCTTAGGACTTCCTATTATGAGACCTGGGCCACTGCCCCTGATGAGAAGTGGAGTAAGAAGGCTGGAAGGCAGTCTGTAACAACAGTGAGGCAATGCTGCTGTCTAAAGCTGGCCGTTTATATAATCTGGGATGTCAGGAGAACTTTGGCTGGGGTTTATTTTAATGGCTTTTAGTAGTTGCAGCTGATTGGCAGTGGCGGATCTCGCACCCTGCCTTGGAGGGGTAGCTGGGAGCGGGCAGTGGCATTGTGAACCTCCACACCCTGCCACCAGTGCACCCCAACCCCAAGGGGATGGCAGCCAAGCCCCGGCAGTTGCTCACCCGTGCCCCTTTGCTCCTTGCTTTCCCTGCTGAGCCTGGCAAAACGACTTCCAATTAGTCCCAATTGTGGTGACGGTTTTGCGGGAGGTCAGGCACCTGTCTGCTGCAGCAGGGAATGAGCTGAGTGCCTTATTAGGCCACCAAGCTGCCTGTCTGTGGTGGCTGCCTCCTTGTCACAACTAACCTGCATAGCAATGGCTCTGCATCTCTGATGTGGCTGCAAGCTGCATGTGTGCAAGAGAGCTCCTAGACCTCTGTAAGGCTTTGAACAGCCCCACTCGCACCTAAGTGCTTCTGAATCTTGAGAAGAGGATTCTTCAGTTTGCTCTGGTGTGACCTCATCTGGAGTACTGTGCCTAGGTCTGCAGTCCTCAGCACAAGAAAGACTTAGGGCAAGTCTGGGCCAGGGTCACTAAAATGATCATGGGGCAGGAACTCTTCTGCTGTGAGGACAGGTTGAGAGAGATGTGGTTGTTCAGCCTAGAAAAGGGAAGGCTCTGGGGAGACCTTATAGTTACCTTTCAGTACTTCAGGCAGGGAGCACTGAGAGAAGAAAAACAGGAAGCCCCCCCCCTGCTTTTGTAGATCTTTAGACAGGAAGGGGGAGTGGGCTAACCATCACCTGGTAGTGTTCAGACCCACTCCTGGGGAGGAGGCAAGACCACCTAGGGTCAGGATCAAGGTCACTCCCCCTGGAGGGTTAACCCTGTACATACAATATCACAGTCTCACAGTATCACCAAGGTTGGAAGAGACCTCATAGTTCATTGTGCTAGTTTGAAGCTAGCTAGAATGTTTTGGTGAGGAGAACTAGATGATAGGCTGAGAAATGAAAACAATGGTGAGGTCTACTTCGCTCACAGTCTTGCTGAGATGTATACAAAAGAAAGGCAAAACAAAAGATAAGGTCACTTTTGCTTGGGCACTTCTGCTCTGCACTTCGTGCTGGGCTGTCCTCTTCTCTTTGCCTGCTGGGGAGAAGCTGAGGCTGCTGGCTGGACTCCATCTTGCTTTCTAACCTCACCCTCCTTTTGCTTGGCTGCTTCACCTTGCTTTTTAACCCTCTTGGCCGAACCCAAACCATCACATTCATCAAGTCCAACCCATTACCACAGAGCTCAAGGCTAGACCATGGCACCAAGTGCCACGTCCAATCCTGCCTTGAACAGCTCCAGGGATGGCAACTCCACCACCTCCCTGGGCAGCCCATTCCAGTAGCCAATGACTCTCTCACTGAAGAACTTTCTTCTCACCTCAAGCCTAAATTTCCCCTGCCGTAGCTTGAGGCTGTGTCCTCTTGTTCTGGTGCTGGCTGCCTGAGAGAAGAGAGCAACCTCCTCCTGGCTACAGCCACCCTTCAGGTAGTTGTACACAGACAGTAGTAGTTGTATACACACAGGGAGCAGGCAAAACTACAACACTTTAAGAAATAACTGGCAAATGCAAACATCATACTGGAAGAGAAGGTTCCTGAGGTCAGCACACTGCTTGCGGTTCATTACACTGCTTATCCACTAGGTGGACTCCGGAAGCGCCTTTCTGCTTATGGCAGAAGGCAATTAGTGAATTACAAGAGGCTTTGAGTATTTACTCACAAAATATGATTTCTTGACTCATGGGGCTAACTACAGCTTCAGACAACCCAAAATGCTTTCAGGGAATTCTGTCAGTCTTGTCAGTTGCTGAGGCTTCTGATTCTTCCCAGGCTTCAAAGACAATCTCTGGCCTTATCCTACCTTCTTTGGATGACCTTTGTGTCTCCAGGACTCCTTGTCTTGGCAGGTGTAGACAGGATGTCCTGCAATGTGCAGTCTTAGCATGACGTCATGCTGGCTATGCAGGCTGATCACATGGAGGCATTTAGAGGCTGTTCCTGTTAAACTCGAGGCAGTATAATGTCCAGGCAGTTCAGGATGCACTGAGGCAGTGAGCAATGGCAGCAGACAGTAGCAAGCAGCAAGCAAGCACAAACACAATGGTAGAGCATATTGTGTTACCTGCTCACCTCTTTTTATCAATACAGCCCAAGACTAATGGGCCTTTGGACATAGATTAGCCAATCAGAATGGCACTTTGGCAAGCTTGACCATAGCAGGTGAAGCCAGGGCTTTCATTTTCCTTTCCCGCAGTTGCTTCCCCCAACACAAAAGGAGGGGGAGCAGGGGAACATGTCTGGGCAAGTCAGAGTCCTTAGGTTCAGTGGCTTCGGGTTCTTTGCTCTCTTTCCTGAAGTTTCTTCTCCCCATAGGAGAAGAAGGAAGAGCAGAAAAAAATGCTTGGACAAGCCAGGACAGGTATAAGCCTGTTTTGGCCTATCCAGGCCTACCATGGCACTAGGCACTGAGTATATCCACTGGGGTTTCCCCCTTTTTGGGCAGTTAGTTTTTGGGATTGGGTTTCTCTTTCTAGAGCTGGAATAATAAATTCCTCTGTCTATATGGTGTTTAAATCTTTGTCACATGTGGAAAGTTCTGCTATTTTGGTGTTGGACAATGATAAAGGAACCTTGCATTTTACCTTTTCCTTTTGCATCCTCTTCTTTCTGAGACACTTTTTCTGCACATTCACTTTCTTCTCACATCCCTCTTTTTGTTTAAGCACAGGCTTGCAGCAAGTCCATCAGTCCCAGTGCAGCCATTGTACTTGGTTGTTCCCCCTCCTGATAGATAGTTTACCATAGAATCAACCAGGTTGAAAGAGACTTCCAAGCTCAGCCAGTCCAACCTAGCACCCAGCCCTGTCCAATCAACCAGACCATGGCACTAAGTGCCTCATCCAGGCTTTGCTTGAACACCTCCAAGGATGGCAACTCCAGGCAACTCCACCACCTCCCTGGGCAGCCCATTCCAGCCTCTCACCACTCTCATGCTCAACAACTTCCTCCTTACATCCAGCCTGAATCTCCCCACCTCCATCTTTGCTCCATTTCCCCCAGTCCTGTCACTCCCTGACAGCCTAAAAAGTCCTCCCCCAGCTTTTTTTATAGACCCCCTTTAGATACTAGAAGGCCACCTGGGAGCCTCCTCTTCTCCAGACTGAACAGCCCCAACTCTTTCAGTCTGTCCTCACAGCAGAGCTGCTCCATCCCTCAGCTCATCCTTATGGCCTTTCTCTGGACACACTCCAGCATCTCCACATCTCTCTTGTAATAGGATAAATAATTTTACTCTGTACATTGAGCTTGGCCATGAGGCACTTTTCTTGAGCATGTGTTAATGAACTGCAGAACTCAGGAAAGCCTGAAGCTCCAGGAGTGAGGAAAATTTGGCCAAAGAAGAGTTGGGACTCAGGAGTTTCACCTCACAAATAGCTGCGTAGTGCCCAGCAAAGAAACAAATAAGCAGTACTTTACACTGCAGAACTTCAGGCCATGTGAGCACAGAGTCAAGGGGAGTAACTTAGGGATAGACTTCAGAGCCTGTCCTAAGCAGGCTGAGACAGAATATGACAGAAATGAAAGGGCAGTTCTGATTGGGTGCTAGTCAGGCTCTACTGCACACTCTGCATCTCCAGCTGCCAAAACCTCAGGAAGCTGAGCATGTTTCCCACCTGTGCTAGTTTGAGCCTACCTAGAATGTTTGGGTGAGAAGAACTAGATCACAGGCTGTGGAAGGAAAACAAGGCTGATGTCTACCTCACTCATTGCCTTGCTGAAATGTATAAGAATAAGAATCAAAACATAGATAACACACTTAGCACTTCTGCTGGGGAGCTGGCTGAGCTGCATCTCTAACCTCACCCCTCTCTGCCGTTTCTTTGACTAATCCACTTTGCTTCCTAACCCCCTGGATGAACCTCCATTCTTCCTTGGGACTGGGGTAAGGTTGAGAGGGGTGGAAGAAGGTGGAAGGGCAGTTGTTAGCCCCTCCTGGGGACTCAGGTTTCTGGGAGGGCTGTTGTGTGTCTGTATGACCTTTTACCTTGTCTATTTCTGTCTATAACTGTATATACTGTAAATATCTGCTTGTACATTGTGCCAGCTGTAAATATAAGCTTCATTCAATTTCCAGAGCTGGCTGAGTCTAGTCTGGGTGATTTCCAAAGTGTGTGTGGGGGTGGGGGACACCCAAACCACCAGACCATCCCAAGGACCTGAATTGTAAAGTAAAAATATCACTATGCTTAAACCAGAAATTTCATAGTTCATGCTAATGATTTTCTGTCTCACAGTTTAAGGCCTTAACATCTCAAAGTCATATTGAGCTGACTCTAATAAAATTGTATTAGTGACTGAAAAGTTTGTAGTTGATAGGGCAATTTAGGGATGTATTGTCAGCTTAGCTCAAACTGATGAAACAAAAAAGGCAGAGCAGCACCTTCCATTTTGGAAGGTATCTGATCTATGCTTTTAAAAAAAGTATATTTTTATTGTATTATTTGATTAATATTTTATCCAAATATAGATATTGAAACATATATCTTGAATACTATGCTATAGAGACTTGAGTGAGTGCTGTCCTTAATGTTGTCAGAGTTTTGGTGGCAAGGGCAAGGACATGGAGCAGAAAGCTTTTCCCGTTTTCCAAATGTAAGGTGCTGCATCTGGCTGGGTGCAATCCCAAGCACAGCTCCAGGCTTGGTGGGGAATTGCTGAGAGCAGCCCTGAGGAAAAGAACCTGGGGGTCTGGGATGATGAAAAGCTCAACAGGAGCCTGCAGTGTGAGTGCAGCCCAGACAGCAACCCTGTGCTGGGCTGCAGCAAGAGCAGTGTGGGCAGCAGGGCAAGGGAGGGGATTCTGCCCCTTTACTCTGCTCTCCTCAGACCCCACCTGGAGTCCTGTGTGCAGTTCTGGAGCTCCCAGCACAAGCAGGACATGGAACTGTTGGAGCGAGTCCAGAGGAGAGCCACCAAGATGCTCAGAGGGCTGCAGCAGCTCTGCTATGAGGACAGGCTGAGAGAGTTGGGGCTCTGCAGCCTGGAGAAGAGAAGGCTTCCAGGAGACCTTAGAGTGGCTTTGCAGTGTCTAAAGGGGGTTGCAGGAAGGCTGAAGAGGGACGACTGACAAGGGCTTGTAATGACAGGACAAGGAGGAATGGGTTTGAGCTGGCAGAGGGGAGATTGAAACTAGATGTTAGGAAAGGGTTCTTTGCAGTGAGGGTGGTGAGACACTGGCACAGGTTGCCCAGGGAGGTTGTGGAGCACAAAATCACCCAATGTGATCAAAGATCAAAGATCACATTGGTTGATTCTGTGCTCCACAACCTCCCTGGAGGTGTTTAAGGCCAGTTTGGATGAGGCTTTGAGCAACCTGTTCTACTGGGAGGTGTCCCTGCCTATGATGGGGTATTGGAACTGGAAGATCCTTGAGGTCTCTTCCAACCTAAACGTTTCTATGGTTCTATGATACCATGATTGTGGCTAGCTGGGGAGCATTGGCAGTAGTGAGAGGTGGCTACAGGCACTGTAGCACTTCTGAATACTGGGAGAGGGGTCCTTGCTGTCCTGTGTGAGAGAGGGACCCTCTTGCCCTGAGATCTGGCTGAAGTCTACAATAGTGTATATTTGACCAGTAGCTTTCTGCACAGCAGTGATAATAAGGAGCAATCAGAGTTCCTATTCTAAGCACAGCCTAATTCAAGCTGTGACTGAAGTCACAACTGATTTCACCTGGAGAACAGTTCATCTGAAGAGTAGATTCTTGGCTCAGCTTTCTTCTAGCCTGCTGGGTACAGTTCACTTGAGGTAAAGAACATCAGTTATTGTTCTCTGCCAGAGGAGTGCTGCTCCTAGGAAAATAGGGCACACCTGGTTACCAGAACAGCTCTGATCCATCTTTACCATCAGTTAGAGACGACTGTGTGAAGAGCTTCATTCTTCCAAATCTAGTGGAGAAAATGCACAGGAACAATTGAACAGGGCTGCCTGGCAGTTAATGCAGGTAAACTTTATCTTAAAGCCCTTGATAAGGGCTTACATTCTGCATTAGTTACAGCTGTCAGGAGGACAACCCCAAATGTCAGCAGACTCTTAGAACAATGCAGCAAAGCCTCAGGTATGTTGCCTTACAATGAAAGGGGTTTTTGCTTTTGGCACTCTTGCACAGATCAGAAAGTCAGCATTGGAATATGTGATACTCCCATGTCATAAACAATAAAATAGCATATGAAAGCCCAGCATCTGCAGCAGGCTCAGACAGAGCACTTCCATTTCCTCTGCTCTTGTCAGACCCCACCTGGAGTACTTTGTGCAGTTCTGGAGCCCCCAGCACAAGCTGGACTTGGAACTGCTGGAGCCAGTCCAGAGGAGAGCCACGAAGATGCTCAGAGGGCTGCAGCAGCTCTGCTATGAGGACAGGCTGAGAGAGTTGGGGCTCTGCAGCCTGGAGAAGAGAAGGCTTCGAGGAGACCTTAGAGTGGCTTTCCAGTATCTGAAGGGAGCCTACAGGAAGGCTGGGGAGGGACTATTGACAAGGTCTGGTAATGTCAGGACGAGGGGGAATGGGTTTAAGCTGGAAGAGGGGAGATTTAGACTGGATGTTAGGAGGAAGTTCTTTACAGTGAGGGTGGTGAGACACTGGCACAGGTTGCCCAGGGAGGTTGTGGATGCTTCCTCCCTGGAGGTGTTTAAGGCCAGGCTGGATGAGGCCTTGAGCAGCCTGCTCTAGTGGGAGGTGTCCCTGCCTATGGCAGGGGGTTGGAGCTGGATGATCCTTGAGGTCCTTTCCAACCTAGACCATTCTATGATTCTATGATTCTTCCCAGGCAGTCAGTGGCAGAACAAGAGGGCAAGAAGGCATCCTGGCCTGGATCAGGAAGATTTGGCCAGCAGGACCAGGGAAGTCATTCTTAGTCTCTACTCAGCACTGATCAGGCCACACCTTGAGCTTCTCAATGAGAGATATTGAGGTACTGGAAGGTGTCCAGAGAAAGGCAATGAAGCTGAATAGGGGCCTGGAGCACAGCCTTGTGAGGAGAGGCTGAGGGAGCTGAGGGTGTGCAGCCTGTAGAAGAGGAGGCTCAGGGCAGAGCTCATTGCTGTCTGCAACTACCTGGTCGTAGCCAGGTGAGGTTGGTCTCTTCTTCCAGGGACAGAACAAGGGGACACAGTCTCAAACTGTGCCAGGGGAGGTTTAGGCTGGATGTTAGGAGGAAGTTGTTGGCAGAGAGAGTGATTGGCATTGGAATGGGCTGCCCAGGGAGGTGGTGGAGTCACTGTGCCTGGGGGTGTTCAAGAAAAGCCTGGATGGGGCACTTAGTGCCATAGTTTAGTTAATTAGAAGGTGTTAGGTGCTAGGTTGGACTCGATGATGTCAAAGATCTTTTCCAGCCTGGTCAGTTCTGTGATATCTGTGCTGTCAGAGACATTTCAATCACAGATGCATAATTCCAAATGCTCCTTTGCTGGGGGGTTGTGGGAAAGTGGTACCTTGGCGCTGGGTGACCTGGGAGCACTTACTGCTGGTGCAGCCACACTAGTGAAAAACAGCACTTTCCAGAGGTTATGGAAATCACTCCCTACCATGTTGTCGCAGGGCTGCTGTTTCATTTCAGATCGGAGGCAGGAAGAACAGCAACCATGGTTACCTAAGGATGCCAGAAGGGCAGCCTCCTCCTGCAGCCTGCGCTGCGCGGTAAGCTCTGAGTCACAGCGGCGGCTCGGCGCAATTTGACGCTGCGGCGGGGCCGTTCGGGTGTGCGTCTCTAATTAGTGAGGGGGAGCTGCACGGCCGATTCCCTGTGCTGGTCTGACATCCTGTCTGCAGCTTTGTCCCTGAGCTTTTCCTTACGTGTCTGGCACAGCCGGTTGTTTCATTACATCCTTCTATTATATAAATAAAGCCTCGACCTTTGTCCTTTGCAATATTGCTCCAGAGCACTTTTAATTCAATTTAGAAAAGAAGCCTGAGTGTTAAAACCATTTGAACCTCCTTAAACACCTTAAAAGTTGATGGAGCTATTTCTGCTCAAGAGAAAACACAGGAGCTGAAGAATTGCCTTCTAGCTTTGTGTCAGTAACAAATGAGTGCAGGTTTCTTCAGAGCAAAACTATGCAGGAAGCCCCTTCTGGGCAGGGAGTACCTGTACTCCTCTGCACTGCAAGGCATCCTGCTTCCACAGAAATTACTAACACTGCAATATTTTGTTTATTGTTTCATCAAACAGCTCTGAAACAACCCTCTTCCAGCAAAATCCTTCCCCTGCTGTGGGCAAATATCCAACAGCCTTTTTTTGTTTTACCCTGTCCTCTTATTTCACTGTGGGCTCATGTCTGAGAATCATAGAATCATAGAATTACCCAGCTTGGAAGAGACCTCCAAGCTCATCCAGTCCAACCTAGCACCCAGACCTATCCAATCAACTAAACCATGGCACTAAGTGCCTCATCCAGGCTTTGCTTGAACACCTCCAGGGATGGCGACTCCACCATCTCAAGGTGTGGCCTGAGCAGTGCTGAGCACAGGGGCAGAATAACCTCCCTTGTCCTGCTGCCCACACTGCTCCTGAGCCAGCCCAGGATGCCATTGGCTCTGCTGCCCACCTGGGCACTCTGCTGCCTCATCTTCAGCTACTCTCTACCAGCACCCCCAGATCCCTCTCTGCCTGGCTGCTCTCAGCCACTCTGTCCCCAGCCTGCAGTGCTGCTTGGGGTTGTTGTGGCCGAAGAGTAGAACCTAGCACTTGGCCTTGTTCAATCTCATCCTATTGACCTCAGCCCACCTATCTTAATAATAGTAATGATAATAATGTTGATAACAATCATCAACATCATCATCACCATCATCCCTAATAAAGCCAAGTTGGTCCTGGAAATATTGCAGTCCACTAAGACTGAGACCACCTTATGAATATATTGGTGTCAGAAGCTGAGGTCCTCCTCAGGAAGTCTGACCTCTTTTCCTGTCACCATCCATGATGCCAAGTGGGTTTTTTTTGTCCCCAGTGTGTGTGTTAAAAGGTGGAGGTAGGCAAGGGACTTATGTCTCTGAGCATCTAAGCTCCATTAGGGCTGAGCTTCAGCTCCCCACTGATAGAAAATGGGGATAAAGGAGCTTAATTATCTTCTGTGGATATTGGGGGGATAAATTCATTAAAGATTTGGAGTATTAGAGCTAGGCACAATCTGGCCTTTATTAAAATAGTTGTGATTGTAATTTGGTTAGCACTTCTGTGCAAATCCTAGCAGAAGTAATTCTTTCTATAATGGTGGAGATACAGATCCTCTAATTATCCAGGGCAACTCAAATTAGCACCACAAATAACTGCTGAAAGTTGAGACTGCATGATGTGAAACGTAATTGATTTTGAATATGTTAGGGCACAACTGCTGTTAAGTGATGTGCAATGTTAATTTCTCCTATTGGATGCTTCATAATGCTTTGAGGAAACAGACACACAACCTATACTGTTGCTGGAGATACTGGGGAGCCCAGTCCTGTTCAATATCTTTATTGATGATCTGGATGAGGGGATCAAGTCCAGCATCATTAAGTTTGCAGATGACATCAAGCTAGGAGCAGGTGTGGAGCTGTTGGAAGGTAGGAGAGCCCTGCAGAGGGACCTGGCCAGGCTGGATGGGTGGGCAGAGGCCAAGGGGATGAGACTGAACAAGGCCAAGTGCAGGATTCTGCACTTTGGCCACAACAACCCCAATCAATGCTACAGGCTGGGGACAGAGTGGCTGAGAGCAGCCAGGAGGAAGGGGACCTGGGGGTACTGGTGGATAGTAGGCTGAAGATGAGCCAGCAGTGTGCCCAGGTGGCCAAGAGGGCCAATGGCATCCTGGGCTGTATCAGGAACAGTGTGGCCAGTAGGACAAGGGAGGTTATTCTGCCTTTGTACTCAACACTGGTCAGGCCACACCTTGAGTGCTGTGTCCAGTTCTGGGCTCCTCAATTCAAGAGAGATGTTGAGGTGCTGGAAGGTGTCCAGAGAAGGGCAACAAAGCTGGTGAGGGGCCTGGAGCACAGCCCTGTGAGGAGAGGCTGAGGGAGCTGGGGGTGTTTAGCCTGCAGAAGAGGAGGCTCAGGGCAGACCTCATTGCTGTCTACAGCTACCTGAAGGGAGGCTGCAGCCAGGTGGGGTTGGTCTCTTTTGCCAGGCAAGCAGCAACAGAACAAGGGGACACAGCCTCAAGTTGTGCCAGGGGAGGTCTAGGCTGGATGTGAGGAGGAAGTTGTTGGCAGAGAGAGTGATTGGCATTGGAATGGGCTGCCCAGGGAGGTGGTGGAGTCACCGTCCCTGGGGGTGTTCAGGAAAAGCCTGGATGAGGCACTTGGTGCCATGGTCTACTTCACTGGATAGGGCTGGGTGCTAGGTTGGACTGGATGATCTTGGAGGTCTCTTCCAACCTGATTGATTCTATTCTAAAGCAAAACAGACTCACAGCTTGCTTGTTTGTTTGTTTGTTTTTTTTTTTCACCTATTTCTACTTCTACCTTGTTTCATTACAAATGGCTTTCCATCAGCTTTAAATTACCTGCAGGCTTTAAACTGGGTATAGCTCCAAAACCAGAATCCAGAAATGAGGTTTCTTTATTCTTCATTTCATATTTGTCCCCTTAGTGGAGTTAAAAAAAAAAAAGAGATTCCTAGCAATCCTCCCTAGGTTTCCTCAGGGAGAAGTAAAATAAACCTTAATCACTGATAAGCTGACTTACTCCATTCAGATTCCCTCCTGCCCCATTACTTTTGGTACAATTATGCCTAGGCAGTGACTGCAAGAAGGGCCTGGCTTCCATGTAAATGATATGTCTCTGGCACACAGGAGTTTTTGTAAATCACTTAAAGTAAGGCATTCTTCCATGCTTGGCAGAAGAAGGATACAGAGAGCTTTTGTACCTCAGTTGCATCAAATGGAATATTTCTTTAATCACCCTGGAGAAGAATGCACTTGATTGCATTCTGTGAGTTCTGCTGTTATTGTTCTTGAGTAGACCTGGTGGGTAATGGATGGTCTGACTCCACAGCACCGCTGCCCCTGCCCAGCCCCTCCAATCCACCTGCTCTTCTCCTCTAGGCAAGACCTGCTCCACTGGAGGAGTAGTTGTGCAAGAGTTAAAAGAAAAGAATGTGAAGGGGTAGCCATTAATAACAGGCTTGGCAACCTGCTCTAAGGAGAGCTATTTCCACATGAAAATCTTCTCCAGAGCAGTAATGAAGCCTTGCTTCTTTTGCCATCTTATCAGGTAATTGCACAGAAGGTGATTTCCAGGTAAGGATTGCTGTTTATTTTTTTTCCTGACTCTAAACTGAATACTCCCTATTTAAAAACAGACAAAAAGCCCTGCACAGTGCCCAAAGTGGCAAAGAATCAGCATCCTGTGCAGAAGTTTAATGGAGTTTTGGGTTGTGGGTATTTTTTTCATATTACCTAATAAGATGGTGCTAAGAAGACAATAACTCCTGTATGTGAGGTTATTAATCCTCCAGAAGAGAAGAGAGAGACTGATGAAAGGTTGGGACTGTTTCTCTACACAGCTGCACAGTGATGAAGCTTAGTTTTAGTACTGAAGAATATTAAACAGATCTGAACCTTTCCCTCTGCTCTTGCATTTGCAGGAAATAGTACACGTTGGGCCATAACTCAGAGCAGAAAGCAGATTGTGCTGTCATCAGGTGAGACAGACGCCTGGGAAATGCCATGAAGGATATAACTGGGAAAAAGCACACTGGGCTAGATGCTCACTCATAAGCTCTAAGTTTAAAATAATCCCTTAAATTAATCTAGGCTCAGCTGTCAGCCAGAAGCTGTGGAAAGGATTCTTGTTCTGCTGGTGTTTTAAATTGGCATAGGCAGACTCAGCAACGCAAAGCTCGCAGGAGCTGCAGACCTTGGCCTTGGTTTTGGGAGTGAATCACTGAATTGGCAAACGCATTCTGAGACTGTGGTGATGGTAAAAGCAATGCTAAACTACTGCTGCTGCCTCCCATCCCCTCTGAGGAAGGAGAGATGGCAGGGAGCTTTGGCCTGGTGCTTGGTACCCATGCTCAGTGCCCAAGGGATAAGCCTCTCCTGAGGGGCAGAGTAGGTACTGCTGTTATGCAGGAGCAAGCAGTGCTCATCACAGAATTAACCAGGTTGGAAAAGACCTCTAGGATCAGCAAGTCTAATCTCTCACCTAACACCTTCTAATTAACTAAACCATGGCACAAAGTGTCCCATTCAGTCTCCTTTTAAACACCTCCAGGCACAGTGACTCCACCACCTCCCTGGGCAGCCCATTCCAATGCCAATCACTCTCTCTGACAACAACTTCCTCCTAACATCCAGCCTAGACCTCCCCTGGCACAGCTTGAGGCTGTGTCCCCTTGTTCTGTTGCTGCTTGCCTGGCAGAAGAGCCCAACCCCAGCTGGCTACAGCCTCCCTTCAGGTAGTTGCAGACAGCAATGAGCTCTGCCCTGAGCCTCCTCTTCTGCAGGCTGCACAGCCCCAGCTCCCTCAGCCTCTCCTCACAGGGCTGTGCTCCAGGCCCCTCCCCAGCCTTGCTGCCCTTCTCTGGACACCTTCCAGCACCTCATCCCATGCTTGGGCTGGTTACTATAAAGTGCTGTGTGACATCCTGACTGACAGGATGAACACATCTCATTCCTACGGAGCTCTACAAGCATGCGGGGGAAGAGTTTTGCCCACCTCATTTTTCACTGATTCCATCTGTTAGAGGCTTTATTTTTGGTGTGATCAGCAAAATCTCTGAATATGTGTCCACACCAACAGGTGCAAACATTTGCTTTGTCATCTCCATCTGGCCGTGAGGCAGCCCCGGCTGGGGGCTGTGCAGCCAGGGTTTATGTGCTGAGGCAGCTCAACTCAGGCTCAGTGATGCAAATAAAAGGAGACTTCTCAGCTGCAAGCAGCTCGCTTCTGCTGGGACCCAAGTGAGTGCATGGCTGCCCTGTGCCCATACATGTAGACATAACACATGCAAGTGTGAATCCAGTTTCCACACGTTTGTTACTACTTCACCTGCCTCCTCTGAGGCCTCTCACAGCCTTCCTCCTTCTTGATCTTTATGGGAAAACCTGGATTTATGACAACATAGACTGCCCCTTCACAG
>WAAF01014698.1:49432-64199 GCA_013400475.1 Tricholaema leucomelas
TTGGAATGGGCTGCCCAGGGAGGTGGTGGAGTTGCTATAGAATAGAATCATAGAATCATAGAATCAATCAGGTTGGAAGAGACCTCCAAGATCATCCAGTCCAACCTAGCACCCAGCCCTATCCAGTCAACCAGACCATGGCACTAAGAGCTCCATCCAGGCTTTTCTTGAACACCCCCAGCAACGGTGACTCCACCACCTCCCTCAAACATTTTGCAGAGTGCAGTGAAAAACAATTAAAACATCTCTTAGAAGAAGCTTTTGAGAGTCTGAAATCTGGACAATGCTGAACTCTACTTCATCTTGCACAGGGAAGCCAAGAAGCTGTGCAACCATGCAGGAGTGGAGCCTGGAGTGGTGTACCCAGGCCAACCTCATCACATTGAACAAGGCCACATGTAAGGTCCTGCACGTGGGTGGGTGCAATCCCAAGTACAACTCCAGGCTGGGTGAGGAATGGCTGAGAGCAGCCCTGAGGAAAAGAACCTGGGGGTCTGGGGTGATGAAAAGCTCAACAGGAGCCTGCAGTGTGAGTGCAGCCCAGACAGCAACCCTGTGCTGGGCTGCAGCAAGAGCAGTGTGGGCAGCAGGGCAAGGGAGGGGATTCTGCCCCTTGGCTCTGCTCTCCTCAGACCCCACCTGGAGTACTGTGTGCAGTTCTGGAGCCCCCAGCACAAGCAGGACATGGAAGTGTTGGAGCCAGTCCAGAGGAGGCCACCAAGATGCTCAGAGGGCTACAGCAGCTCTGCTATGAGGACAGGCTGAGAGAGTTGGGGCTCTGCAGCCTGGGAAGAGAAGGCTTCCAGGAGATCTTGGAGGGGCCTTCCAGCATCTGAAGAGGGACTATTGACAAGGTCTTGTAATGACAGGACAAGGAGGAATGGGTTTAAACTGGCAGAGGGGAGATTCAAACTAGATGTTAGGAAAGGGTTCTTTGCAGTGAGGGTGGTGAGACACTGGCACAGGTTGCCCAGGGAGGTTGTGGAGCACAGAATCACTCAATCTGATTTGATCACATTGGTTGATTCTGTGCTCCACAACCTCTCTGGAGGTGTTCAAGGCCAGTTTGGATGAGGCCTTGAGCAACCTGTTCTAGTGGGAGGTGTCCCTGCCTATGGTGGGGCACTGGAACTGGAAGATCCTTGAGGTCCCTTCCAACCTAAACCTTTTTATCATTCTATGATCTTTCCTTTTGGAACATCCCTGGAGGTGTTCAAGGCCAGGTTGGATGAGGCCTTGAGTGACCTCTTCTAGTGGGAGGTGTCCCTGCCTATGGCAGGGGGTTGGAACTGGATGAGCTTTGAGGTCCCTTCCAACCTAAACCCTTCTATGATTCTATGATCTTTCCTTTTGTTGGTAAGACTAGCTCAAGTCAAACCAAAAGGCCAGTCTCAATGCCATGTAGTTTGTCACTCCATGGCAGGCTCCTCAAGAAGAATCCAGCAGATTTCAGCAATGGTAACCAGAGAAATATGTTGAGGTTTTAAAGCAGGATGAGTGCTGAGTGCTGAATGATAAACTGCAATGAAATAAAACCAAAACAAAGCAGAACCCAAGGATGCAAATGCAGTATTTCATCTGGCAGCGCTGAGAGAAACTGAAAATAGCTGAAATCTTGTGGTCCTTGTCAGTTATTTACAAGCCTCTTGAAATATTTCCTTATCTGCCTTTCTTGGAAGAAATGAGGCAGCTACAATAAATAAAACCCAAGCAGGAGAATATCAAATGCTGAACGATTATGGCATCATTACATGGGAAGCAGCATTGAGACAAAGGCCAAGAGGAAACTCAATGGGTTCTTTGGATGCAGGAAATCTATTTTAAATGAAATTGAAATAAAAGCCTTAAGTTTAATGTAATGGCATGGAAAAAGAAAAGCACTTGCACAATGAAGAGATATTTGAAGCCTGAAGTTCAACTCTATGCAGGCTGTTTCTAAACAGGAAAGGAATAATTACCATGTCATTGAACCAGTCATAAAACCTTTGTATGGGGGGAAACATTTCCTTAGAGAGAAAGAGAAATGCCCTCTGAAAGGCAGTTGATTCAGAGCTCTCTGAAAGATGAGGGGAAGGCAAAATGTTTCATTTAGGTATTGTTTGGTGGCATCCATATATAGAATCATAGAATCATAGAATCATAGAATCATAGAATCATAGAATCATAGAATCATAGAATGGTTTAGGTTGGAAGGGACCTCAAGGATCATCCAGCTCCACCCCCCTGCCATAGGCAGGGACACCTCCCACTAGAGCAGGCTGCTCACGGCCTCATCCAGCCTGGCCTTAAACACCTCCAGGGAGGAAGCATCCACAACCTCCCTGGGCAACCTGTGCCAGTGTCTCACCACCCTCACTGTAAAGAACTTCCTCCTAAACATCCCATATTGGGTTTTGCTTCATTGCATAGTACATGAGTACTCAAGATGTTAGCTATCTATCTACAATACAGAATGAAAACACAGTGGTATGTAACAACTCTGTCATAAGAGAAGCATTCTTGGACCCACATATCTGGGATTTGGGAGTGTGATGGATTGGGAGTTCCCTGCCCCCCCACACCTACCCTTATGAAATCACCCAGACTAGACTCAGCCAGCTGACAGTTAAGGAACGAATCATAGAATCACTGAATCTAGCAGGTTGGAAGAGACCTCCAAGATCATCCAGTCCAACCTAGCACCCAGCCCTGGCCAATCAACCACACCATGGCACTAAGTGCCTCATCCAGGCTTTGCTTCAACACCTCCAGGCACAGTGACTCCACCACCTCCCTGAGCAGCCCATTCCAATGCCAATCACTCTCTCTGGCAACAACTTCCTCCTAACATCCAGCCTAGACCTGCCCTGGCACANCTCATCTTCAGCTACTATCTACCAGTGCCCCCAAGTCCCTTTCTTCCTGGCTGCTCTCCAGCTTCATATTCACAGCTTAGCACAAGACACCAGCAGATAGTTACAGTATTTACAGCTATAGACAGAAATATACAAGTTAAGAATAAAACAGAAGCACAGCAGCCCTCCCAGAAACCAGAGTCCTTAAGAGGGGCTCCCAACCACCCTTCCACCTTCTTCCCACCCCTCTACCTTATCGCAGAGTTTGCCTTACGTGCAAGGTGAGCTGCGAGGATCAGCCAGGGCGGGGGTAGAAGCAGAAGGAGTAGTTACACAGAAGCAGCCCAGAGAGAAACACAGACTCAGAGACACACACACTGCTGTATCTATGTTTGTGTTCTTCTTTTTATACATCTCAGCAGGCCTATGAGTGCAGCAGGCATCAGCACTGCTTTCTTTTCACAACCTATCATCTATTTTTTCTCATTAAAATATTCCAGTTAGCCTCAAACTAGCTCAGGGAGATTTGAGGTTTGTGAGGGCTTTAGAGGTCTTTTTATTTCCAGTTCTGATACTGACTTGACTTCTTCTGTTGGAGTTTTATTCAGGATGGAAATTCAAGCTCTCTTTCCTGGTAAAATCAGCCCTTTGAAGTGCATTCAGCTCCCTCCAACAGCAGAAGACCTTGGGATTGATCCTGATTTGACAAATTTAAGGTAACATTTTTTTGACATTGCTTATACAAACCTCTTAAGGTCTGCAGAACCTTGTTCCAAGAGAATGAACACCCAGCAGACTCAGATAAAATGAGCCACCACCCTTCTGGGAAAGACTTCACAGAATCGTAGAATCAGTCAGATTGGAAGGGACCTCTGAGCTCATCCAGTCCAACCTAGCACCCAGCCCTGTCCAGTCTTTTATTGAACACCTCCAGAAATGGCAACTCCACCACCTCCCTGGGCAGCCCATTCCAATACCAATCACTCTCTCTGGCAGGAACTTCCTCCTAACATCCAGCCTGTACTTCCCCTGGCACAACTTGGGACTGTGTCCCCTTCTTCTGCTGCTGGCCACACTGCTCCTGAGCCAGGCCAGGATGCCATTGGCTCTGCTGCCCACCTGGGCACTGCTGCCTCANCCATCCAGCCTGGCCAGGTCCCTCTGCAGGGCTCTCCTACCCTTCAACAGCTCCACAGCTGCTCCTAGCTTGGTGTCATCTGCAAACTTACTGATGCTGGACTCAATCCCCTGGTCCAGATCATCAATAAAGATGTTGAACAGGACTGTGCCCAGCACTGATCCCTGGGGCACACCACTAGTGCCAGCTGCCAGCTGGATGTGGCACCATTCACCACCACTCTCTGAGCCCAGCCTTCCAGCCAGTTCTTGGCCCATATCAGAATCAATCTGTCCAAGCCATGAGCTGCCAGCTGTACCAGGAGCTTGCTGTGGCAGATGGTGTTGCAGGCTTTGCTGAAGTCCAGGTAGACTCCATCCACAGCCTGCCCCACATTCACCAGGCAGAGAACCTGATCATAAAAGGAGATCAGGTTGGTCAGGCAGGACCTGCCCTTCCTAAACTTGTTGATGTCTTCTTGATGACTTACTCTGCTTTTGCTCTGTGAGAGATGATATTGGGAGACTGATGCCCAACCTAGCTAAAAATCGCCATCTGCTCTCGACAGGCAGGACTGAAGGCTTTGATGGCCAAATGCTTTGCACAGCCCTCTCACCTGGCTGCCCTGCTATTAATCAGAGCACTGTGGCATCAGACCTGGGAAATTTTCTGTCACTTAGCAAAAGAAAAAATTAAGAAGTTCTCCAGTCTCCTTTTTAGTTCAAGTATTTCTTCTTTTTAATAAATTGCATCAAGGCAGAGGAAATTGGATGGAAAAGGCACTATTGGAGCTGCCTCAAGCCTAGTGACTCTTTTAAGGACACCTGTACCATGTGTTTAGCATTGGTAAGTCCTGAGAACATGATTATTTCTGAGCACAAGTGCCAACCTGAAGAATGAGACTTGGGAACCTACTATCTTTTCCAGACCTTAAATAATGGTCTTAAATAAAAAAAAATAAGTAATGAATGACTAAATCTACACTTTGCAAAGGATAAGAATACTCTAAGGCAGCCATCATGATTCACAGAATCATAGAATCAACCAGGTTGGAAGAGACCTCCAAAGTCATCCAGTCCAACCTATCACCCAGCCCTGGCCAATCAACCACACCATGGCACTAAGTGCCCCATCCAGGCTTTGCTTCAACACCTCCAGGCACAGTGACTTCACCACCTCCCTGGGCAGCCCATTCCAATGCCAATCACTCTCTCTGACAACAACTTCCTCCTAACATACAGCCTAGACCTGCCCTGGCACGACTTGAGACTTTGTCCCCTTGTTCTGTTGATGGTTACCTGGCAGCAGAGCCCAACCCCACCTGGCTACAGCCTCCCTTCAGGCAGCTGTAGACAGCAATGAGCTCTGCCCTGAGCCTCCTCTTCTGCAGGCTGCACCTCTCCAGCTCCCTCAGCCTCTCTTCACAGGGCTGTGCTCCAGGCCCCTCCCCAGCCTTGCTGCTCTTCTCTGGACACCTTCCAGCACCTCAACATCTCTCTTGAATTGAGTAGCCCAGAACTGGACACAGCACTCAAGGTGTGGCCTGAGCAGTGTTGAGTCCAGGGGCAGAATAACCTCGCTTGTCCTACTGGCCACTTGATTTGGGTAATAACAGGGATAAGAACTCAAAAAGTTGGGGTTAATGAAGTAGCAGGTCAGCAGGTTTGCATGAAACACAGCTGAACAGTGCCCAGCTAACAGCAGCAGCTGGTAATGGCAGATGACATGCTGTCCTTCACAAAGGATGAGCTACAGCAAATTGAGTCAGTAGAAAGTGAACTTTGGTCTTATTCTGAGAGCAATTACTAAAACTAATTGCAGAATATTCAGCCTGGGTTCAGAGCAAAGCACAGCACTTATAATAAATGGGAATATTTGAACTTTGGTATTTGAAGTACCCCTTGTATGGACTCACACCACTTTAAAACACTGCCAAGGAACCTCTCACCATCCTATTGAGAAGTGAAGGCAATATAGATGCAGAGCAAGAGGACCTACTAGTAGCATATTTTCCAGTTTAGAAATATCAGGCCACTTCTCCAAGTAGTAGTAGTAATCTCCCCTTTTCTGTTGTGCCTAGCTTTGAGTCCTTTTCTCTCAACAAATGCATTGACTTCACTGTGTTTGCTGTATGGAAAGGTCTAAGTCATGAATCTGAGTGGACAGTACTAACTTGCTGGTTTCTGAGGGCCCAGGAGAAAAGGAGGATCCATTATGTGAGGTGCTGTCTAAACACTAAGCTGCTACTTATAGGCTGAGCAAATAAAACAAGAGCAGAAAAGTTCAGTGACTCCCAACGACCCCATGGAAGAAGTCAGAGTCAGCAGTCAGCCCAGCTGCTCTGCCTTCCAGTCCATTACCTTTGCCACTGGATATTGCAGTACTGACAAGGTGGATCACACAAAAAAAGTGTTGGGTAATATCTACCAAGTGGGAGGCTTAGCACAGTTATCTCTACAAAGTCTGACACCAGAAGGAATTAAGAAACAGACATCAAATTGTAGACACATAGCAGTGCCCTGACCGTGGCTGTTCACCGCACTGATGGATGCCTGCTTGGTTATTGACAGTGAAACCCTCTTGCTGCTACTCAACTCCACCTGTCTCAAAATACACTGAGATTGCTCTCTAGCTTTATTTCTTGCTCTGGGTCTCAGGTGTAGCAATTAAGGAAGTGCTCTGTATTGCTGAGAGCACCAGATGTGTGCGCTGGAGCATCCCATACCGACAAACATTTTGCTTTTAATAGCTCCTCTGGGTACACCTCAGCCTCTGAGTTTATTTCTTTGCTTATACTTTTTTTTTTCTCTATTTGATGAAGGTGTTTCCTTGATGGCTTTTTCCAGTCTCTTGCCTCAGGGAACAGTTTGGGGTAGCAGGGATTATGGCACAGCAGCATGAAGAGCTGTCTCTTGTTCCTGTTTTCAATTTTTAAGGTCGTTCTAAGATCTTTCCTTGATAGTTCTCGTATGAAATAAAAGCAGTGCAAAATGCCAACTGCTTCTGAAACCTGTGCTGTGGGTCGTGCTGATCACTGAATCAGAGAATCCTGGACTCAAGCAGGTTGGAACAGACCTCCAAGCTCATCCAGTCCAACCTAGCACCCAGCCCTATGCAATCAACAAGACCATGGCACTAAGTGCCTGATCCAGGCTTTGCTTGAACACCTCCAGAGATGGCAACTCTGTGGACCTTCCTAACATCTTCTTGATGTCTCTTTTGTCTCACTGGACCCAAAACCAGACTTAGCAAATACATGACAAGCTTCCTTCAGAAGAGAGGCTTTTCAGTCACAGTAGTTGCAAACTTTCTTTCCCCCACACCTTGGAGGCAACAGGCCTCTAGAAGGCTGCAGGTGATTTTTCTCTCAAGATCTATATGTATAGATTCTCTTCTCCAATCTAACTTTCAGCTGGTTCTTCACTGTCAAGTGAAGCAAGATGCTGGGTTCCAAATATCAGTGAGAGTCAAGTGACAAAAGGCTGAAGTTCAGCAGGCAGTTTTCTAATGATTTAGAGACATCTGATATATTTTTTTGCTTTGAGATATTTTGTACCAAATTAAGAGTGCTATGATGGGTATGATGAGCTGAGAAGAGCCAGAAACAATGTTTATTGCTCTGAGTAGAATCACAGAGTCACAGAACTTTAGAGGTTGGAAGGGACCTCCAGAGATCATCAAGTCTAATCCCCTGTCAAGGCAGGATCCCCTAGGATAGAATCATAGAATCATAAAATCATAGAATCAGCCAGGTTGGAAGAGACCTCCAAGCTCATCCAGTCCAACCTAGCACCCAGCCCTAGCCAATCAACCAGACCATGGCACTAAGTGCCTCATCCAGGCTTTGCTTCAACACCTCCAGGGACGGTGACTCCACCACCTCCCTGGACAGCCCATTCCAATGCCAATCACTCTCTCTGCCAGCAACTTCCTCCTAACACTCAGCCTAGACCTGCCCTGGCACAACTTGAGGCTGTGTCCCCTTGTTCTGTTGCTGCTTGCGTGGCAGAAGAGCCCAACCCCACCTTGCTACAACCTCCCTTCAGGTAGTTGTAGGCAGCAGTGAGGTTGCCCTGAGCCTCCTCTTCTGCAGGCTACACACTCTAAGCTCTGTTTCTGATCCAGGCCAGGATGCCATTGGCTTTCCTGGTCACCTGGGCACACTACTGGCTCATGTTCAGCCTCCATGTTCATGTTCACACAGGAATGCATCCAGGCAACTTTTGAAAGTCTCCAGAGAAGGAGACTCCACAACCTCTCTGGGCATCCTGCTCCAGTGCTTTGTGACCCTCACTGCAAAGAAGTTTCTCCTCATGTTGAGGTGAAACCTTCTCTTTCCAGTTTGTAGCCATTGCTCCTTGTCTTACTGCTGCTGACCAGCAAAGAGATTGGCCCCAGCCACTTAAGAAAGTCTTTCCTGACCTCTGCAAGTGAGACTCTTCCTCCCTAAAGGGTAAGATTTCACTCTTTTAGCTGTACTCTCAGCACTTCTAACTGGCATTCAGTGTGGTGGATGTATACTAAAGGCAGTGAGAAAAACAGGCCTTCACACACCTCTGATTTAAGAGGAGTGCCAGATGTATCATGATACCATGACCAACACAATTCTAAATGGGAACTCTTTATCTTGAAAAACCTCATTCCTTTTTTTTTTTGTGCCCCCCTCCCCAACCAACAGCTCAGGTAAAACCTCCATGAGCAAAAGATGAAAGCTATGGCAGATAAAAAGCAATGCTGCACTATTTCCACTATCCTGCTTTGCCAAAGAGAATGAAATATGCAGCAGTTCATGCAGGCAACATAAATATTGAATAACTCTTGCAATGGATTGTATGAATAGATAAACAAGGGGAATAAAAACACATTTAATGTAGTCCTCTCCTGGTGGTGCCGCTGGATCACAAGGACTCGCTTAGCTCCTGCAATGTTACCTTTCAAATCGCTGTAATTCAAACATTTCTCTTTCTCCCAGGTCCTCTCTCTCTTTTCCCCTCTCCCCTCTTCCTTCCATGAAGCAGTTATGATAAATAGCTTTTCCCTCTCTCCCCTCTTCATTCCCAGATAACACTCATGATAAACAGAGATTTCCTATTTTCCCTCTCCCCCCTCCCCCTTCTCCATTCTCTCCCCTCTCCCTTCCCAGGAAGCAGTTATGATAAATAGCTTTTTCCTCTCTCCCTCTCCCCCTCTCCCCTCTCCCCTCTCCCTTCCCAGGAAGCAGTTATGATCCCTCTCTCCCCTCTCTCCTTTCCTTTCCCTGGAAGCAATTACGATAAATAGCTTTTTCCTCTCTCCCTCTCCCCCTCTCCCCTCTCCCTTCCCAGGAAGCACTTATGATAAATAGCTTTTCCCTCTCTCTCCCTTCCCCCTTCTCCCCTCTCTCCTCTCCCTTCCCAGGAAGCACTTATGATAAATAGCTTTTCCCCCCTCTCCCTTCCCCTTCTCCCCTCTCTCCTCTCCTTTCCCAGGAAGCAGTTATGATCCCTCTCTCCCCTCTCTCCTTTCCTTTCCCAGGAAGCAATTACGATAAATAGCTTTTTCCTCTCTTCTCTCTTCCTTCTTCCTTCTCCCTTCCCAGGAATCAGTTACGATAAAGAGCTTTTTCCCCTCTTCCCTCTCCCCCTTCCCCCTCCCCCCCTCCTTCCCTTCCCCTTTCCCTTCTACCTTCCCAGGAAGCAGTTAGGATAAATAGCTTTTTCCTCTCTCCCCTCTGCCTTCCCAGGAAGCAGTTATGACAAGTAGCTGCCCTTGCATCATCTTGCTTCTCCAAAGGCTGCTCCTGATGCACACAAGTATTCCCACTGCTTAAGGAAAGAAAACCTTTCACATCCATAAATCATCTTGGACTTTGGAGCCATGATGTATCAAAGTGGTCCCTGACCTCACTAAGCTGTAGCTGTGCATCTCCTTGGCCTGATACCTGGTGACAAAGCTGGGACATAAATTTAGCACGAGATCTGTCAGACAGGAGCCAGTTAGCTGAAGCCAGGTGCCATGCTGCCCTCTCTGCTTCTGTTTCGTAGGGAAGAGCCTTTTGAGGGTGGAGGTTAACAGGCACTCATATCTCTGCATGGCATCCTTTATGCTGACATGAATGGACTGTTTCCTAGGAGACAGCTCAAAATAAAGGAGGTATTCATGATAAACAAGTCCATGGAGCTCATCTTCACAGAAAATTCCTATTAGCAGTTAGTTGGCTGTGGCTCAGTGCTCCAAGATGTTTTCAATATGATCTATTTCCTCTTCCCTCTGTGGCAAAAACTATGTGTGGTCAGACCATCAAATGCCCTTTGCTGCCACTCAGCAGAGGAGTGCTGCAAAGAGACCCTGCATCCCTGGCCCTGGCTCTTGGTGGTCCGGAGTTCTTTCTTAGTGCTGACCTCATTGCTGTCTACAACTACCTGAAGGGAGGCTGTAGCCAGGTGGGGTTGGGCTCTTCTGCCAGGCAACCAGCGACAGAACAAGGGGACACAGTCTCAAGTTGTGCCAGGGGAGGTCTAGGCTGGATGTTAGGAGGAAGTTGCTGCCAGAGAGAGTGATTGGCATTGGAATGGGCTGCCCAGGGAGGTGGTGGAGTGGCTGTCCCTGGAGGTGTTGAAGCAAAGCCTGGCTGGGGCACTTAGTGCCATGGTCTGGTTGATTGGCTAGGGCTGGGTGCTAGGTTGGACTGGCTGAGCTTGGAGGTCTCTTCCAACCTGGCTGATTCTATAATTCTATGACCCCTACAGCAATACCTCCTGCAGGTTAAAGACAAGTGGGAGTGATGTTAGTAGAAGTTGTTCTCCTGTAACTATGGATCCAGGGTGATCCAGTGTCCTTCAGATCCCAAAAGCATGAGGCTACTACCTGGTATTTCCCCATGTGTTTGAGAAGTGATACATCTTACTCTCTCTCCTGGTTAGCTTTCCTCTACCTCCAGTGGCTTTTCAGATCACAGCTAGCAAAATCATTGCCCAGGAGTTGGCATGAGAGCTGTGCCTCTGGGGAGTCCATCGCCTGAACTGGAACATGCTAATGCAGAGATATCTTCCCCATCTTTTTTGTTGCCCTTGCTAGGGAAAAATGCTCCACTTCAAACTCCAGCTAACTGATCACCTGCCAGTTCTGAAGTTGTGGTCTGAATTAATCTATTCCAAAAGCCAGCAGAGATGGTTTGTGTTTGGGCACCTCAGAGGAAAGCAGGGAGATGAAAAGCCTTAGGAAAACTTTGACAAACAGCTCCGAGCGTTTGACCATCTATGCACAGCTGCTGCTGAATGGAGAAAGCGAGTGACGTGCCAAAGAGAGACCAGAGGTGAGCGATGGGGAAGGCAGCTTTTGTATCTGCAACAAGCACTTTATTTCCTCTCCTCTCCTGAAAACATGCTCAATTACCTGTAGGAGGTGTGCCTGCTTTTGTTACTCCACGTACCAAGCTTCTGCATTAATTGCTAACCAGTTAGCTCCTGTTCTGCCGCACACTGGAATCCCTCTGTGGTTGGTGGAGGTACACCCACGCACAGCACCTAGGTTTGACCCATTTAAACGTGCCTCACAAACTTGCTTGCAGAGCTGAGTCAAAATATCTCCATTCCCTGTAATTCCCAGCTTCAGGCAGTGCTGTATCCTCATAAATCCTGGCTATGATAGCACCAGCACGAACCATCACTTCATTACACCAACGTGCAGAGCTGTGCATTGTGCTGAGAAGGACTTTATCTGGTCATAATGGATGCAGTCCAGGAACAAACAAAGGAGTTAGGAATCTGAGTATTTCGGGGCCAGTTCTGTATGAATTACAACTTCTCCATTTTCCTGATGTCAGCTACTTTTACTTTGCTTTGTTTTCCCTCCCCACACAGGAGGTGAAGTATCTAGCTAGCACATGCATCTTGATTAGCTCCACTGTCTAGCTGATTCCTTAACAGTGCAGTTGTCAGGAGAGCTGACCTGAATTTCAGATCAGGTTGGGATGAAACATACCCCATTTGGTGTCATTTGGGCATTGACTGTTTCCACGTGCCAGGCTTGTTCCAAAACTGGGGATCTGCCTTGCTGTCATGAGCAAGGGGAGCATGGTGGTTCCTCAGGCACCCCTTGTCCAGCTGATGGAGTATTCTCTAGGAGGAGCAGCCTAATTTCCTTATCTTTGTGCAGCTGGAGAGTCCTTGTACAGAGAGGCAGTTTCCTGATGCCCAGATATACTAGGCTCCTGTACAGCATTTTTCACTGTCAGCAAGATGGGATAAATAGTTTCATTTTATTTAATTTGATGTGAGAAGTATCTTATTTACTTCATTCAATTTTATTTCATTCCATTTAAGAAAGAGGTTGAGCTGTTTGAACACGTCCAGAGAAGGGCAGCAAGGCTGGTGAGGGGCCTGGAGCACAGCCCTGTGAGGAGAGGCTGAGGGAGCTGGGGGTGTGCAGCCTGCAGAAGAGGAGGCTCAGGGCAGACCTCATTGCTGTCTACAACTCCCTGAAGGGAGGCTGTAGCCAGGTGGGGTTGGGCTCTTCTGCCCAGCACACAGCAACAGAAGAAGAGGACACAGCCTCAAGCTGTGCCAGAGGAGGTCTAGGTTGGATGTTAGGAGGAAGTTGTTGTCAGAGAGAGTGATTGGCATTGGAATGGGCTGCCCAGGGAGGTGGTGGAGTCTCCATCCCTGGAGGTGATGAAGAGGAGACTGGACGACGCACTTAGTGCCATGGTTTAGTTAATTAGGCGATGTTAGGTGAGAGGATGGAACTCAATGATCTCAAAGGTCTTTTCCAACCTGGTTAGTTCTGTGATTCTGTGAAAGGTGGATGATATGTTGGGCTCTAGGCTGCTCTGCACTGGGTCAGACAGGAGTTGTAGAGGAAAGAATCATTTTCTTCCACTCTATTTAACTCTCAGAGTTTTCTGTATGATTGTTCTCCAACAGTTTCGGAGATAGCACAAGGCCACGAACGAACAGCACCCTTGTTTAGTCTGATGGGGTGTATATCACTTGTTTATTTCTTCCAGGGCATTATACTTTCCATGTATTTATTTATTGGTTTCTATTTGACTAACATGCAGCCGTGGGAAAGGCATTCAAGCTCAACTCAATGCTTGCTGCCCTTTCCTGTGTCTCCCAAAACGTTAAGAATCACATCAATGATTTTTGCCACTTGCAAAACTCTTCTGTGAGAGTGTTGCAGACCTAGTGGCTTCAGCAGACATTGTTCTTCTAGGTACTCACTAAGGTTTTGAAGTCTTTAACTGGTCTTGAATCCATATTTACTGGTCCCCTTTGTCTGTTCTGCCTATTTCAGTTGCCATTTCCAGGTAGGCTGACACTGTGTAGGGGAATTGTAAACCATAGTGATTTTCAGCAGAGAAAATGTTGCTGAGGGTAACTCAGAGAATCATAGAATCATAGAATTAACCAGGTTGGAAGAGACCTCCAAGATCATCCAGTCCAACCTAGCACCCAGCCCTGGCCAATCAACCAGACCATGGCACTAAGTGCCTCATCCAGGATTGTCTTGAACACCTCCAGACACGGTGACTCCACCACCTCCCTGGGCAGCCCATTCCAATGCCAATCACTCTGTCTGCCAACAACTTCCTCCCAACATCCAGCCTAGACCTCCCCTGGCACAACTTGAGATGGTGTCCTTGTTCTGTTGCTGCTTGCCTGGCAGAAGAGACCAACCCCCACCTGGCTACAGCCTCCCTTCAGGTAGTTGTAGACAGCAATGAGGTCTGCCCTGAGCGTCCTCTTCTCCAGGCTGCACACCTCCAGCTCCCTCAGCCTCTCCTCATAGGGTTTGTGCTCCAGGCCCCTCACCAGCTTTGTCGCCCTTCTCTGGACACCTTCCAGCACCTCAACATCTCTCTTGAATCGAGGAGCCCAGAACTGGACACAGCACTCAAGGTGTGGCCTGACCAGTGCTGAGCACAGGGGCAGAATAACCTATCACATACACAAGCAAAGTATTTCTGTTGTGGAGATGGTGCCTGAGACCAGGACAGGCTCAGAGTTCAGGTGAGGGAGTAAAAACCTCTGGGGAAAGAAAAAAAACATTAATAATCTGGAGTGGTTTGGTTATGTTTCCTTCTGAAACAGAACCATTCAGGCTCTCATCCTACCATCGGTTGCTCCTCGGTCATGGGACCCTTGTGTGTGTTTTTGCAGTGTGCATTCATGCATCTTTTAATCTTTAAATTGATATTTTTGTCTTCAACTTGAAGACACACATTCTGGACTGATGACAACCTAAACTTGTTGTGAATGTCTACAGGAGAATTGTGTTTCCTCATTAATAAAGCCTTACATAATAACAAGAGTTGAGTGTGTATTCACTGCCAAAATCCTGAGGAATGTCAACTTGGTGACTGGGAGAAATTACTATCTAGACACCTGGAATTGGAGCTTCTTGAGTAATAACTATCTCCTGACAGCTGTAGCCTCTTTTGCAGGTGCAAAAAGAACATTTCCTTCTTTTAATTTTATCTGCTTTACATCACTTAATGACTGGAATATTCCAAGTTGGGGAAAACAACTGGGAGTCAAAGGAACAGGGAGATTTGTTTATCATCTCCTGCCTTAGGAGCAAACAATGTGTTGAGGAGTCTGGGATCAACTAATTCTGATCTTGGAGAACCTGGAAGCAAGCTAAAAATTGCATCAGGAATGGTGTGGCCAGCAGGAGCAGGGAGGTCATTCTGCCCCTGTACTCTGCACTGGTTAGACCACACCTTGAGTACTGTGTCCAGTTCTGGGCCCCCCAGTTTAAGAGGGACATTGAGATGCTTGAACGTGTCCAGAGAAGGGCAACGAGGCTGGGGAGAGGCCTCAAGCACAGCCCT
>WAAF01014698.1:64242-80634 GCA_013400475.1 Tricholaema leucomelas
CCAGCGCCAGAACAAGAGGACACAGCCTCAAGCTGTGCCAGGGGAAGTTTAGGCTTGAGGTGAGGAGAAAGTTCTTCACTGAGAGAGTCATTGGACACTGGAATGGGCTGCCCAGGGAGGTGGTGGAGTCGCCGTCCCTGGAGCTGTTCAAGGCAGGATTGGACGTGGCACTTGGTGCCATGGTCTAGCCTTGAGGTCTGTGGTAACAGGTTGGACTTGATGATCTATGAGGTCTCTTCCAACCCTGATGATACCATGATACTGTGATATTATGAAATTAATAGAAGTTAATTCCTGGTAATATTTGCAGCTGCCTTGAAATGCAATTCCTGTTTTGCTAATATTCCCTAAATATGCAGGCCACAATGGGAGTTACTGAATCACAGAAAGTCAGGGGCTGGAAGAGACCTCATCCAGTCCAATCCCCCTGCCAGAGCAGGATCACCTATACCAGATCACACAGGAATGTGTCCAGGTGGGTTTTGAGTATGTCCAGAGAGGGAGACTCCACAACCACCTTGGGCAATCTATTTCAGTCTCCTGTCACCCTCACAGGTTAAAAATTCTTCCTCACATTTACATGAGACTTCCTATACCTCAGCTTCCACCCATTGTCCCTTGTCCTGTCATCAGGCAGAGCCTGGCTCCAGCCTCCTGGCACTCACCTTTGCATAATGATAACCATTGAAGTCACTTCTCAGTCTCCTCCGAGCAGCACAGCCCCAGCACCCTCAGGCTCTCCTCATGAGAGAGCTGTTCCATTCCCTTCAGCATCTTTGTGGCTCTGTGCTGGACTCTCTCAAGCAGTTCTGTGTCCTTCTCAAACTGTGGGGCCCAGAAGAACTGGACACAGTACTCCAGATGTGGCCTCACCAGGGCAGAGTAGAGAGGCAGGAGACCTACCTACTCATCACAGCCCTTCTGATACACCCCAGAATGGCATTGCCCCTCCTGGCCACAGAGCACATTGCTGGCTCATGGTGAACCTCCCATCCACTAGGGCCCCCAGGACCCTTTCCCCTTCACTGCCTTCCTGCAGGTCAGTCCCCAACCTATCCTGATCCTTGGGCTTGTTCTTTCCCAGGTGCCAGACTCTACACTTGCCCTTGTTGAGTTTCATTCCATTTCTCCCTGCCCACCTCTCCAGGCTGTCCAAGTCCTGCTGAATGGCAGCACAGCCTGAGGGCTGTCAGCCACTTCACCCAGTTTGGTGCCAGCAGCAGACTGCTGACAGTGCACTCTGTGCCCTCACCCAGGTCATTGCTGAATATATTGAACAGAGCTGGTCCCAGTACTGACCCCTGTGGGACTCCACTAGTCACTGGCCTCCAACTAGACTAGACCAGACCACAACTCTCTGGTTTCTTCAACCAGTTCCCAATCCACCTCACTCTTTGATCATCCAGACCACACTGCCTCAGTTTAGCCAGAAGGATGCTGTGGGAGCTCTATTTAAACAATTCTGTTCCTCTGGATGTTTTGGTTCAGAAGCAGTGAAACACAAAGCACACATTAAAAAGTGAATCAGGGGGCTAAAAAGGCAGTGTCCTNTGGCCTCCAACTAGACTAGACCAGACCACAACTCTCTGGTTTCTTCAACCAGTTCCCAATCCACCTCACTCTTTGATCATCCAGACCACACTGCCTCAGTTTAGCCAGAAGGATGCTGTGGGAGCTCTATTTAAACAATTCTGTTCCTCTGGATGTTTTGGTTCAGAAGCAGTGAAACACAAAGCACACATTAAAAAGTGAATCAGGGGGCTAAAAAGGCAGTGTCCTGTTTTCTCACTAATCAAATATAAAAACCCCAAACCAAAATAAATGCTGAGCTATATAATGAGCTACGTTGGGCTTTCATGCATTCAGTCCATCTGGGAAGTCTCTTCCAACCTGCTTCTTTCTGTGATTAGTTACAAAACCAATTATTAAATACAGCCTCCAAGTTGCCTTTCATTGCCATTAAACATTTCATCAGTTCTCAGTTCCTGAGAAAGGTCAGGTTGGATGAGGCCTTGAGCAACCTGTTCTCATGGGATGTGTCCCTGCCTGTAGCAGGGGGTTGGAACTGAATGATCCTTGAGGTCCCTTCCAACCTAAACCATTCTAGAATAGAATAAAATCAACCAGGTTGGAAGAGACCTCCAAGCTCAGCCAATCCAACCTAGCACCCAGCCCTATCCAGTCAACCAGACCATGGCACTAAGTGCCTCATCCAGGCTTTGCTTCAACACCTCCAGGNCACAGGGTTTGTGTTCCAGACCCTTCACCAGCCTTGTTGCCCTTCTCTGGACACCTTCCAGCACCTCAACATCTCTCTTGAATTGAGGAGCCCAGAACTGGACACAGTACTCAAGGTGTGGCCTGAGCAATGCTGAGCAGAGGGGCAGAATAACTTCCCTTGTCCAACTGGCCACACTGCTCCTGAGCCAGCCCAGGATGCCATTGGCCCTCTTGGCCACCTGGGCACACTGCTGCCTCATCTTCAGCACCCCCAGGTCCCTCTCTGCCTGGCTGCTCTCAGCCACTCTGTCCCCAGCCTGTAGTGTTGCTTGGGGTTGTTGTGGCCAAAGTGCAGAACCCTGCACTTGGCCTTGTTCAATCTCATCCCATTAGCCTCTGCCCACCCATCCAGCCTGGCCAGTTTCCTCTACAGGGCTCTCCTACCCTCCAACAGATCAACACCTGCTTCTAGCTTGGTGTCATCTGCAAACTTACTGATGCTGGGCTCAATCCCCACATCCAGATCATCAACAAAGACATAGAACAGATTATTATGATGCCATAATATTTATCACAAGGCACAACTGCAATGCAAATAAGGTTACTTAAATTGTGCTTTCCTGGTTCTGATTTAAACTGCAACTAACAAACCTGATTTTAAATCAAAGTGATATAAATTGGTCCATCCTGCCTTAAAAACTAATTAAGGGTGTGCCTTGAAAGCTTGCTTATGTCAGTGCTCTGGCTCAGTGGGTTCTCGGTATCACTCAAGTCTTAATCAATCACAGCAAGGGATGGAACTTTCATTTAGTTCAGCAGTCTTGATTTCAGAATTTAGGGCCACTGAAGAACAGATTAACATTTATAATTGCTAGGTTGATCAGTAAGGCAAACTGAAAATGGGGATTTCAAAACAAATGAACCTTTGCAGTACATCCTGCAGAGACAGACAGGCAGTGCCATCCTTGGAAAGGTTCCCCTTGTCCTTGAAGTGGTTTGTCACAGATCACCACACCCTCTGTGGTGCTTGGCTGCTGCGCAGCAAGTAGCTTTTGGAGTCTCCATGTCTGAAAAGTAAACTGTAAGAGAACAACAAGGATGGTCTGAGCCTGGCGAGTCGCTGCTTGGGCTATCGGCACTTTGCAGTGCTCCAAGCAGACTTGTATATTTTGGGACTAAGATTAGGATGTTTAGGCTAGAGACAAATGGGTTTATAATTGGATTATAATTGAGGTTCATGCTTCCCTGCATCTACTTTCTACATCAAAGGAGACTGCTTTAAAGCAGTGAATGGAAAAAGGCTTTTCTGTACCCTTCAAATCTGCCTGCCCCATGCGTTGCTGAGAGCCTTTAGCTGCTCAGTCAAGAGGTATCTCAATCTCTTCCCCAAAGCTGTCTCTCTTTGGGATACCACAAGGCAGTGTGTTGATGTGTCCTGTGCTGTCTTTATTTATGAAATGAAGAGATAGATCCCACCTGGAAAAAGCAACTGTGTGATCAGCACCTGTGAATGTGCCATGCCAGAGGTAATGGAGTGGATTTTGATGGCACCATATAAAATCTGAATCAAAGAATCACAGCACTAACCAGGTTGGAAAAGACCTCTAACATCATCAGGTCCAACCTATCATCTAACCCTTCTAATCAACTAAACCAGGACACTAAGTGCCTCACCCAGTCTCCTTTTAAACACCTCCAGGGGTGGTGACTCCACCAGCTCCCTGGGAAGCCCATCCAATGCCAATCACACTTTCCATGAGGAACTTCTTCCTAACATCCAGCCTGAAGGATGTTCCTTCTATGCCAGACATGTACAGGGATGGGAGGTGCTATGCAAAGCAAGAAAAATCTTGCAGACCTGTGAGAAGAGATAGGTGAGGAAAGAGCAGGACAGCCTAAGGCTGAACAAACATGAAGTGGATGGAAAGAGCAGTATGAACCTCAATTCCTTCCCATGAAGAACTTCTTCCTGACATCCAGCCTGAAGGATATTCCTTCCATGGCAGACATGCACAGAGATGGAAGGTGCTATGCAAAGCAAGAAAAATCTTACAGACCTTCAAGGAGGGACATGTGAGGGAAAGTGGTACAGTCTAAGGCTGAACAAATATGAAGTGGGTGGAAAGAGCAGCAGTATCACCTATCAGACCAAACAGCTTTGGTATGGTCTCCTGGAGAGAGACCTCTGGAAAGGTCTTGTCAACTGATGTAGCTAATGAGGACTCTAAGCTCACTGTATGGTGTTGGCCCAAGGAACAGGAGACAAGGTAATTGCACTTTCACTGCAAGCATGTAAGATGTCTTTTTGCCATGGTCTTGTGGTAGTTTAAGGCTTATTGCAATATTTAATAAGATAAATTGATACAGAACCTGAATGAGTAGAGTGTGGGTTGTAAAAGAATAACAATGATAAATCACAGTGGGTTGGAAGAGACCTCCAAGCTCAGCCAGTCAAACCTAGCACCCAGCCCTAGCCAGTCAACCAGACCATGGCACTAAGTGCCTCAGCCAGGCTTGGCTTCAACACCTCCAGGGACAGCAACTCCACCACCTCCCTGGGCAGCCCATTCCAATGCAAATCACTCTCTCTGCCAACAACTTCCTCCTAACATCCAGCCTAGACCTCTCCTGGCACAACTTGAGACTGTGTCCCCTTCTTCTGTTGCTGCTTGCCTGGTAGAAGAGCCCAACCCCACCTGGCTACAACCTCCCTTCAGGGGGTGGGGGTGGGGGGGGAAGGAAGTTCCCAACCCACCACAGGGTTGATAGGCTTCCAGATACATTACTGTTGTCACATCAGCAGTGCTTTGCCCACAATTTCAATTCCTTTAGTACTTCCAATGTGCATTGCTGACAACTGCAGTTGAATACAGAAGAGTCATTCTCTTTTTCTCATCATTTAACTGTGTTTCTCCACAGTCCTTACCAGAGCTGCTTAGCTAGAAACCAGTGTGGAGTACCTGACCCATTAGCCTCATTCTGTGGAAAATATGAGATTATGCAGATGTTTATGCACAGCCTTTGTGTAAGAGCAGAGCTATTGTATAACACATCTCTTTCTCTATGAATGGATTGACATGGGGGGAAACTGGTAATATTATCTCCTGCTTCCAGGGCTCCAGAAGGATATAAATAGGGAAAGAACTGTGGTACTAACAGATTCCCCTGAGAAGAATACTCTTTTTTTCCCCCCTTAAGTTTATAAACAGAAATAAAACTAAACCAAGATAACCTAAACAGACTGGGGTAAACACAGGGCTGTGGCAGGTACTGTCATAGCTGCTTGCAGTGAGTGGTATTTTGGTTTATGGGACAGCAGAGCTAGGGAGGATCCCTAAAGTTGTCCAGACTCAAGCAGTGGAAATGCAAAAAATGTTTTTGTATGAGGTAGAGCAGAGATGAGCAACTGAGCTCCTGAGGCTGTAGCATGGGGTCCTGATGGCACTAACTGAGGCCTGGTAGTCATTGAAGTGGTGCACGCTCAGGCATGGGAGGCTGGGACAGTCCTCTCCCTCCTGCCAGGACCACATCCATCTGGGATGCACTTCACAAAATCTAGAATCATAGAATCACAGAATCACAAAATCAAGCAGGTTGGAAGAGACTTCCAAGCTCAGCCAGTCCAACCTAGCATCCAGCCCTAGATAATCAACCAGACCATGGCACTAAGTGCCCCAGCCAGGCTTTGCTTCAACACCTCCAGGGACAGCAACTCCACCACCTCCCTGGGCAGCCCATTCCAATCCCAATCACTCTCTCTGACAACAACTTCCTCCTAACATGCAACCTAGACCTCCCCTGGCACAGTTTGAGACTGTGTCCCCTTGTTCTGCTGCTGGGTGTCTGGGAGAAGAGACCAACCCCACCTGGCTACAGCCTCCCTTCAGGTAGCTGTAGACAGCAATAAGGTCTGCCCTGAGCCTCCTCTTCTGCAGGCTGCACACCCCCAGCTCCCTCAGCCTCTCCTCACAGGGCTGTGCTTCAGGCCCCTCCCCAGCTTCGTTGCTCTTCTCTGGACATGTTCCAGCACTTCGACGCTCTCACCAAAGGCATGGCAAGAAGTGGGTGACAGTGGAGGGAAGCTGCTGAGTGCACATTGATAAGGCTTCTGAATAGTCAGCCAAATAGTCAGAATATTTGTACCAAGTCTTGGCAGACAATAGAGGATTGCAGTCTGGAAGAGAATGTACCTGTCTGTCTGTCTGTCTTCCTCGGTAGGTGTTTCCACCTGTTGGTAATGGTGTTGGCAACAAAAGCTGATTAATGGATGGGAGGTTATTGCTTTAGAATGCATGCGATGATTGCACAACCTCCACAGGCACTCACTCAGGCGTGCCCTGCTTTGCACGCCTCATTCTTCCTCACCTAAATTAAGTGCAGTCTGTTTAAGAATCTCTCCCTTTCACTGTCCTGGAGTTTCAATTTTAATTTTACTTTTTTTTCCCCCTGAAGGAGAATGAAGTATTGCATGTGGACTGTTTCCAAAAGGAAAGCTCTTTAGTGTGATTAGCCTCTCTGCTCTTATTGCTGGGAGTTAGACAGATGTACTGGCAGCACCAAATTTATTGCAGTATTTCTTGGACTGCATTTGGGGTTATTTATAATGTGATTAGGCAACTATATATTAGACCTGTCACAGGAGCTATTTAACATTTCTAGATTGTGATATAAAGCAGTAGAGTATATAATCCAGAAAACATCACAGGAAGAGGAAACATCAACCAGGACAAGTGGGGCACCTGGGAAGGAACAATAAACTGGATCAGTACAGGCTGTGAGGTGATCTGCTGGAGAGCAGCCCTGTGGAGAGGGACCTGGGAGTGCGGGTGGAGAACATCCATGGCACAGCAATGTGCCCTTGTGGCCAAGAAGGCCAATGGGATCCTGAGGTGTATTAAGAAGAGTGTGTCCAGCAGATCGAGGGAGGTTCTCTTTCTACTCTACTCTGCCCTGCTGAGACCTCATCTTAAGTAGTGCCTTCAGTTTTGGGCTCCTCAGTTGAAGAGAGACAGGGATCTGCTGGAGAGGGTCCAGTGGAGGGTTATGAGGATGATGAGGGGACTGGGGCACTGCCTGATGAGGAGAGGCTGAGGGACCTAGGGCTGCTTAGTCTGGAGAAGAGAAGACTGAGAGGGGATTTAGTCAATGTTTATAAATATCTGAGGGCTGGGGGTCAGGAGGGGGGGACAGGCTCTGCTCACTGCTCCTTGGGATAGGACAAGGAGCAATGGATGGAAGCTGCAGCACAGGAGGTTCCAGCTCAACACAAGGAGGAACTTCTTTACTGTAAGGGTCCCAAAGCACTGGAACAGGCTGCCCAGAGAGGCTGTGGAGTCTCCCTCCTTGGAGACTTTCAAGTCCTGTCTGGATGTGTTCCTGTATGACCTGAGCTAGATTGTGTGGTCCTGCCGTGGCAGGGGGGTTGGACTGGATGATCTCTTTGGGTCCCTTCCAACCCCTCATGTGCTGTGAGCCTGTGATCCTGTGAAATTCTAAGAAAGGAAGAAAGAAAGACACAACTGCCAGACTAGCAGGGGAACAAAGAGTAAAATGTAGTTTTAAACAGCAATTCTCAGCCAGACTGAGGGAGGGGAATAGTTAGGAGGTGAGAAAGCCCAGGTGCAGATTTGAAGTTCTCTGAAGTGCCCCAGCACTCTGCCTAGCAGCTGACCTTTCCCTGGTGAAATGGACATTTTTCATTTAGAAAAGGAAATGAGAATCATCTCCTTTGATTATTTCCACCACCACCACCACCACCCCTCACTGATTGAGTAGAGTTAAGCAGTTCTGTGGGACCATTTTCTCGAGGAAAAAACTTCACGGAAGTGAAGCGTTCCACAGGCAGCAGTCACTGTGATAATGCCAGTGGTTTGGTTTGAGGTGATATTGACTAGTTTATTTCACTGTGAGGGGTTCAAATAATAACATTTTCTTCCACCTTGGTGTTTTGTTAGCTGTGTTTCACCCCTCCACGACAGCTTTTTACACCGTCGTGACAAAAAGCTTTTGTTTCCATGAATATCCAGGGCAGTTGACTCCTTTTGCCTTATTTAACACAGAAAATGAATGCACATATTGAATGTCCCATGGAGAAATCTGGATGAGGCTTGCCTGCAATAAAGAAAAGACTGTAAGGGCAAACATTTCCCCAAAGAATTATGAATTCCCTTTAAAAAATAGCTGCCTGGAATCTTCGGAAAATGCAAATTCCAGAGGAAAACAAGTCCCTCGTTTCCATAGGGAGCACAGGCCACCTTAAAGAGTTCACCAAAGAAAGATGGGTTTGTTACTTCTGCTTAACAGGTAGACCCACTTTGGTGGGAGGATGACGAGGAGACAGGACATGAGGCCACTGGAAGGTTTTGCAGGTGTGAGGGTGAGGTTGGGCAGCCATCAGCTTCCATCGCTTGTGACGGTGCAGCGGGGGAAGGACTGAGCCTGGACTGAAGGGAGCCATAGAATCATAGAATCAAGCAGGTTAGAAGAGACCTCCAAGCTCAGCCAGTCCAACCTAGCACCCAGCCCTAGACAATCAACCAGACCATGGCACTAAGTGCCCCAGCCAGGCTTTGCTTGAACACCTCCAGGGACGGTGACTCCACCACCTCCCTGGGCAGCCCATTCCAATGCCAATCACTCTCTCTGCCAACAACTTCCTCCTAACATCCAGCCTAGACCTCCCCTGGCACAACTTGAGACTGTGTCCCCTTGTTCTGTTGCTGGTTGCCTGGGAGAAGAGACCAACCCCCACCTGGCTACAGCCTCCCTTCAGGTAGTTGTAGACAGCAATGAGGTCTGCCCTGAGCCTCCTCTTCTGCAGGCTGCACACCCCCAGCTCCCTCAGCCTCTCCTCACAGGGCTGTGCTCCAAGCCCCTCCCCAGCCTTGCTGCACACCTTCCAGTACCTCAACATCTCTCTTGAATTGAGGAGCCCAGAACTGACACACTCTCCAAAATACATTTTATTTGAGTGCCTTCATTCTAGTTGTTCTCTTGAGGCTCCATCCACAGCACAGACAAATTCCAAGGGGGCTGTGAGTCAGGTTTTCAGGTCACCTCTACATGGCAAGTGGTGAATAATGAACATCACACTACACAGTGCCAGCCCCTCAGGACTTTGCCCTGATGATGGAGGTAAAAATTCAGCCACCAATTTCACTAAGTGCACTGCTAGGGCTGGAGGAGAGCAGGGCTGAGAGGTCTGGAGCACAGCCCTATGAGGAGAGGCTGAGGGAGCTGGGGGTGTGCAGCCTGCAGAAGAGGAGGCTCAGGGTAGGCCTCTTTGCTGTCTACAGCTACCTGAAGGGAGGCTGTAGCCAGGTGGGGTTGGTCTCTTCTGCCAGGCAACCAGGCTGGATGTTCGGAGGAAGTTCTTCCCAGAGAGAGTGATTGGCATTGGAATGGGCTGCCCAGGGAGGTGGTGGAGTCACCGTCCCTGGAGGTGTTCAAGCCAAGCCTGGATGGGGCACTTAGTGCCATGGTCTGGTTGATTGGCTAGGGCTGGGTGCTAGGTTGGACTGGCTGAGCTTGGAGGTCTCTTCCAACCTGGCTGATTCTGTGATTCTATAACTGTTTTGTCCCTCTCAGTGGAATAAACAAACAGAAGTACATTGAAAACTTTTCAGGATGGACATTTTTTGTTGGGCTTGGGGTTTTTTTCTTGCCTTAGAGAATCCTTTAAGTGGCTTCAAACACTTTTCTCTTGCAGAAAGAAATGTCCTTCCCTGTAGTCTAGACCAGTCATTCAGGTGGGAAATGGGATTTGGAGATCCTGGCCCACCTTGGCATGCAACCACATGTGAACAACTTTGTGATGTGTCCCTTTATTATCCTACCAAGTTCTGCACTGCTTTGTTAGACTAAAACTTAGGGAAGTGGTTGTAATCTTTTGTCATTTTTTACAGGCACAGGCACAGTATGATCCAAGACCAGGGCTTCTGGACTTCACCTCATCAGAAGGTTTTGGGAGCCTTTTGGTCAAAGAATCACAGAACGTTAGAGGTTGGAAGGAACCTACAGAGATCATTGAGTCCAACCTCCCTGCCAAGGCAGGATCACCCAGGGTAGTTTGTACAGGAAAACATCCAGGTGGGTTTGGAAAGTTTCCAGAGAAGGAGACTCCACAGCCTCTCTGGGCAGCCTGCTCCAGGGCTCTGGCACCCTCACTGTAAAGAAGTTTCTCCTCATCTTCTTCCACAGTGGCAGAGACAGATCCTGGGTGAACTGCTGGTTTTTAGCAGTTAGCATCTCCATTTCAGTGGGTACCCTTCCTGGTGTTCCATTGCTTTCCACAGACTGAGTTATACTGGTCTCACAAGGGCCTGGGTACAGATGTGTGTTACCAAACATAAATCAATGTAGTCCACAGTAGAAAAAGAAATGTTCAAGCCTGGAAACAAAAGAGTTAATGTAAAACTTTTTTCTCTTACCTACTTTCCCAAGACAGCAACTTCCCTATATAAATCCCCCTGTCATTAGTCTGGTAGAACTCTACTTTGTTCATAGTTTACTGCACCCTTCAATAAGCATTGTAATATTTGTGCAGGGCAAGTATATAAATCACTGTTGTGCTTTACTTTTTCACTGATGTGGTTCTTTCAAGGTCACTAACCTACCTTATAGCTTTTATCTGGTGGAAAGATCCTGCTGCTGCCTTTTACACCTTGCTTCCTTGTTCATGCCTGTTTAGATATCTGCAGCTGCATCCTATCAAGTAGCTGTTGGTCCATGTCTCCTTGATATCTGCGGCTGCATCCTCTCAAGTAGCTGTTGGTCCCTGTCTCCTTGCTAAAGGTTAGTAACTTCACCAGTGGTAATGATACAAGTTGGACCTGTTAGGGTACATTTGTACCTTTTGGTTGGTTAGAAAGGGGGACAGTTCTTTTGATTTTGTTGTTATTGACCATGTTTTATGCCTGGGATATCTAAAACACTGAGAGAAAAATCAGATTCAGTAAAATATACTCATTTTAGCAAGCTAGGCTTTCAGCACCCAGGTCATGCAGAGAGGGGAGTCAATCCCTGCTGCCCTTCAAGAGCCTGAGATGTAGCTAGGGAAGGCTGCAATCCAGCAAAGCACTTAAGGACGTTCTTATGTAAACACAGTCTCAGTCCCACTCACAGCACAATCTGGTTAAGAAGTGCATTTCAGAGTAGAGCATCTCAGAGGATGCTGCTTCTTGCAAGGCTGTGCAAGGCCAGGCTGCAGCAGTCACACATGCAGTTGCAGCCCAAGGCATCTGGCATTCTTGCATTGGGCAAAATAACTCTCGAGTGTGTTGCTTGTGGGGACATCCTCATGCTTTGGAGGTGGCTGTTGAAGTGTCCCTTCTTCAGAGTCATAGTATGCGCTTGAGTGTGAGCCCTTGTCCTCTGCAGAGGCAATGAGCTCTTAAGATGCTTGACTTTCTTTTAAGATTGTTTAAGAGACAATGAAATTATTTAGGAGTGGGCAGAGCAAGTGTCTGGATGCTGCAGGACATGACAGCCCTGCTTGCTGTGTGATAACTGGAGGCAACATCCTATCTTCCAGCTTCATTGATTCCTTGAGCCAAACATGCTGCTGCCGTAGGATTGCCATCCTGTACCAAAACACAGGTGGAGTTCTGCCATGGCTGTCTGGCAAGGAGCAAGGCTGGGATGATTTCACCATGGCATAGAAGAAAATAGGGCTATAAGGGGCCCGAGGAGGTCATGTCACCCACCCCCACGTCAATTGCTCCTGACACATGTTTGTGTAATGTGTTTCTTTAACCCTGCCGGCAGCGGAGATCCCCCAGCCTCCTCCTTCAATGCCTAATCTCCTCCAGTGCCTAATGACCCCTGCAGCAGAGAAGTTATTCTAGTGCTGAACTTAGCTCTCCCTTGCCACATCTAAACCCATTACTTTTTGTGCTCTCCCCGTGGATGTGGCTAACAATTTATTGCCTTCCTTTTTGCACAAGCCTTTTACATAATTGAAGACTGTTATCTTGCCTCCTCCCTGTCTTCCCTGCTCTAGACTAAATAGCCTAGATAGTAGGATGAAAGCTGGAATGAGGTGTGAAGGAGGAGTTAGAAGAGGAAATCAGAGAGGGATTAATCCTGCTTCCTGTCCCTACAGAAATGGACTTTTACTTCTGAAGCATGGGGAAGTGGGAGTGGGAGATGTGCTTCCTGGTGCTGGCAATTTACAAAAGCAGCACTGATTGATGGGTTGTTGCCCTGCAGTCCAGGGAAGAAGGGCTTGGACTGACCCTTTGCTGAGATGTGGCACTGGACTTGGTAAATAAGACTTGAATTGGTTATATTGATGGGAAGCATATCCAACTGACATATAAAGTCACAGGATCACAGCATGTTAGGGGTTGGAAGGGACCTCCATAGATCATCAAGTCCAAAAAGTCCTGCAAGATGTGTGGTTGAGCTTCTGTGCATCATGAAAGCTATTTCTAGGTAGTGTATGTTGCTGGTCATAGAATCATAGAATCAACCAGGTTGGAAGAGACCTTCAAGCTCAGCCAGTCCAACCTAGCACCCAGCCCTAGCCAGTCGACCAGACCATGGCACTAAGTGCCTCATCCAGGCTTTGCTTGAACACCTCCAGGCACGGTGACTCCACCACCTCCCTGGGCAGCCCATTCCAATGCCAATCACTCTCTCTGTCAACAACTTCCTCCTAACATCCAGCCTATACTTCCCCTGGCACAACTTGAGACTGTGTTCCCTTGTCCTGTTGCTGGCTGCCTGGCAGAAGAGACCAACCCCACCTGGCTACAACCACCCTTCAGGTAGTTGTAGACAGCAATGAGGTCTGCCCTGAGCCTCCTCTTCTGCAGGCTGCACCCCACCCCCCACCCCCAGCTCCCTCAGCCTGTGCGTTGCACAATCAGAATGACACCATAACTCCATCACCCTGCAGCTGCATCCAGGCAGCCCTCACCTCTGATAGCAAAATGAGGTTTCTACTGGGGGTGCTGCCTTCCCCGTGGCTGTGTGCTTCCCACCCATGCAGTGCAAGGCAAGCCACCCGCCACACACGCTGCCTACACGTGTTTCACAACCTGTGCTGGTAAAGCCAAGGCAGGGAGAGGAGAGCGCCGGCTGAGCCAGACTGCCCTGGGGCGCATTGTGTCAGTGTCATATGCATTAAGAGACTGCAGCCCGCACTCAGAGTGACTTCTCCTGTTCCTCGCCCTGGCCATTATTCACGTCTTCTGTCAGGGCTGTGGCACCCACACAGCCATTGCATTGTGGCTGGCATAAGCTGGAGGAAGCAGAATTAGCTCCCAGCCTGGAGACTTCCGAAAGCACAAGGTAAGGGATGACATCGAGGGGAAACTGTTTTTTAAGTGCTCAACAGTCCCAGACAGCTTTTGGTGACGCACACTGCCTTGGAGCGCTCCAAGAACAGCCCTTAAGGTGGAGCTGTTTTCCATAGACTTCTGCGACAGGGAATCACAGGTGCACCCCCATCAGAAAAGGGCTTGGCTCGAAGAAACATGTTAGAATCATAGAATCAGCCAGGTTGGAAGAGACCTCCAAGCTCAGACAGTCCAACCTAGCACCCAGCCCTGTCCAATCAACCAGATCATAGCACTAAGTGCCTCATCCAGGCTTTGCTTGAACACCTCCAGGGACGGCGACTCCACCACCTCCCTGGGCAGCCCATTCCAATGCCAATCACTCTCTCTGGCAAGAACTTTAGAGGCCATTTGGGACAGCAGGGAAGTCCTTTGCACTGCAAGCATATTGCAGACTACCTCTAATCATGGAATCATAGAATGGTTTAGGTTGGAAGGGATCTCAAAGCTCCAACCTCCTGCCATAGGCAGGGACACCTCCCACTTGAACAGCCCACTCAAGGCCTCATCCAATCTAGCCTTGAACACCTCCAGGGAGCGAGCATCCACAACCTCCCTGGCCAATCTGTGCCAGTGTCTCACCACCCTCACTGCAAAAAACCCTTCCCTAACATCCAGTTTCAATCTCCCCTCTGACAGTTTAAACCCATTCCCCCTCGTCCTGTCATTACCAGACCTTGTCAATAGTCCCTCCCCAGCCTTCCTGTAGCCCACTTCAGATACTGGAAGGCCACTCTAAGGTCTCCTCAAAGCCTTCTCCAGGCTGCAGAGCCTCAACTCTCCCAGCCTGTCCTCATAGCAGAGCTGCTGCAGCCCTCTGAGCATCTTCATGACCTCCTCTGGACTGGCTGTAACAGTTCCATGTCCTTCTTGTGTTGGGGGCTCCAGCACTGCACACAGGACTCCAACAGCCCTAGCCCCTCTCTAGCTCCCCTAGGAGCTCATCTCTTGGGTGACAAGCCCAACAGCCCTAGCTCCCTAGGAGCTCACCTCTTGGGTGACAAGCCCAACAGCCCTAGCTCCCTAGGACTTCATCTCTTGGGTGACAAGACTTTCCAGTGTAATGTCACACTCAAAGAAGATTCTTAATAAGTTGAAATCCAATTATTAGTTTTTACCTCTGCTTTCTCCCCCTTCCTCCCAAGAGTCACTTTGAAGACGACATTTGTATTTCTGAATTAAAACCACATTTGGCCAACACTGCAAAGGGAGGAGGCAGGGGCAGAAGAGAGAGAAAACCTTTTGTTCTCTTCCTTGTGGTTCCCCTCACCTGCCAGGGCCAAGCTCCAAAATAATTCCTAACAGCTGAGGTTAGCCTGGGACATCTAATCCCGGAAAGCTGGCTCTGAATTCCAGCACCAGCCATGGCATTTGAGTTTCATCAACAGCCATTTACATCTAATTCCCCCAAAGCTCTGAAGTGTGAGCATATGTACAGCTATGTGTTTATTTCATTGAAAAGAAAAGGACTTTTGTTTTCCATCAGTCTCTGCAGAACCGGCAGCGAGAGCAGTGGCAAGGTTCACGCTGTTTGAAGCTATGCAAGCTCATGAACTGCTTTGGGAATCCAACAGGGACTTCTGAGTGCAGTCTAAACAGCTCTGTCTAGAGGATGCCCAAGAATTGTGATTCTCAGCCAAAGGGAGGGCTGAGTCCTCTTTCTCTGATTTCCTGTAATGGAAAAAGATTGTTCCGTGCAAATGGAGCTTAAAGGATCTTGCTGAGACCTGTCCTGTTTGTTTATAGAAGATATGCAAGGAGCATCCTAGCAACACAGAGAGGAACTTCTTGGGGTTCAGCTAGTTTGAAGATGTGGCAGTAACTGGCTCCTTCTCAGGGATTTACCAGGCATGGGCAGGGACTAAACAGGATGAGCTGGGTAAAACTGAAGCTGTTTTTCATCTGTGCTATCTTTCTCAGGGGAGCTACTACTTTTTCAAGGAGAGCTCCCTTAGGTTGGCCCTAAGTATAAAAACTCTCAATAGGTTCTGTTGCACCCCTTCTCTGGAAGACAATTTCCAGCATCTTCACTTTTGGTGGTGTTTACTTTAAGACCATACTCTTTTTATTAAGAATAGGCTTTGGTTTGCCATTTGGCCAAGTAAAATGAGTAATGAAAACGTTATTTGTATGGGACAAAGGAAATATTTTCTTTTCAATTATCTCATCTTACTAATTGATTACAACAGGACTGCTTGGATGTGCGCAGTGTACGGCATCCGGTCCCTCGGCTCAGAGCAGGACTTCAGCCAAGCAGGTATAAACCACCCCATGGGAGTGAGCAAGAGGGAAAGCCGTCAGGTATTCAGGGCTTCATGTCCTGTGGGGCCAGATTAGCCTCCATCAGGAAAGTATATGGGTGTCTGAAAAGAATCATAGAATCAGCCAGGTTGGAAGAGACCTCCAAGCTCAGACAGTCCAACCTAGCACCCAGCCCTAGGCAATCAACCAGACCATGGCACTAAGTGCCTCATCCAGGCTTTCCTTGAACTCCTCCAGGCACAGAAACTCCACCACCTCCCTGGGCAGCCCATTCCAATGCCAATCACTCTCTCTGCCAGGAACTTCCTCCTCACATCCAGCCTGGACCTCCCCTGGCACAACTTGAGACTGTGTCCCCTTCTTCTGTTGCTGGTTACCTGGCAGAAGAGCCCAACCCCACCTGGCTACAGCCTCCCTTCAGGGAGTTGTAGAGAGCAATGAGCTCTGCCCTGAGCCTCCTCTTCTGCAGGCTGCACACCCCCAGCTCCCTCAGCCTCTCCTCACAGGGCTGTGCTCCAGGCCCCTCACCAGCTCAATCGCCCTTCTCTGGACACCTTCCAGCACCTCA
>WAAF01014699.1:0-24824 GCA_013400475.1 Tricholaema leucomelas
CAGCCTGGAGAAGAGAAGGCTTCACGGAGACTTTATAGTGGTGTGATGGTTTGAGAGTTACCCACCCTCCCCCCTCAACTTTGGAAATCACCCAGACTAGACTCAGCAGGCTCTGGAAATTTGAATGAAGCTTATATTTACAGTTTAGCTCAATATACAAGCAGATATTTACAATATATACAGCTATAGACAGATATATACAAGGTAAAAGGTAATACAGAAACACAACTCCCCTCCCAGAAACCTGAGTCCCAAGGAGGGGCTCCCAACCACCCTTTCACCTTCCCCCTACCCCTCTCAACCTTACCCCAGTCCCAAGGAAGATTGGAGGTTTGGCCAGGGGGTTAGGAAGCAAAGTGCATTAATCAGAGAGACAGCAGAGAGGTGAGAGAGAAATGCAGCTCAGAGTCCCCAAGCAGAAGTGCGACTCCCTTGGCTATGTTTGGATTTTTGTTCTTATACCTCTCAGCAAGCCTATGAGTGAAGTAGACATCATTCTGTTTCCCTTTCGCAGCCTGTAATCTAGTTCTTCTCACCAAAACATTCTAGCTAGGCTCAAACTAGCACGAGTGGCCTTTTAGTATCTGAAGGGGGGCTACAGGAAGGCTGAGGAGGGACTATTGACAAGATCTTGTAATGACAAGACAAGGAGTAATGAGTTTAAACTTGAAGAGGGATGTTTAAACTAGATGTTAGGAGGAAGTTCTTTACAGTGAGGGTGGTGAGACACTGGCACAGGTTGCCCAGGGAGGTTGTGGCTGCTCCCTGCCTGGAGGGGTTCAAGGCCAGGTTGTATGAGGCCTTGAGCAACCTGCTCTAATGGGAGGTGTCCCTGCCTATGGCAGGGGGTTGGAGCTGGATGATCCTTGAGGTCCCTTCCAACCTAAACCATTCTATGATTCTATAAACAGAGGGAGTGTTCTGACTAGAGAACAGACAGCTTTGCTTGTAAACACTCCTCCTTCCCCTGCTCCTATTGAGAAATGAGATGTAGGCCTAATAGTGCTCAACAAGCCCATTCCTGGTGCTGCTTCGTATCAGAGGTTGTGCTGTGGGTTTTCAAAGGACATTGCTCTTTCATAATTCTTATTTTAGTTGCTCTGCTGTGGAAGTGGGTCAGCATGAAGCACACACCTTGGTGTTCCTCCTTTCTGCACAAAAGCCTCTGAATGGCGTTCTGGCCTGCATCAGGAATGGTGTGGTCAGCAGGAGCAGGGAGGTCATTCTGCACCTGTACTCTGCACTGGTTAGACCACACCTTGAGTACTGTGTCCAGTTCTGGGCCCCCCAGTTTAGAAGGGACATTGAGATGCTTGAACGTGTCCAGAGAAGGGCAATGAGGCTGGTGAGAGGCCTCGAGCACAGCCCTACGAGGAGAGGCTGAGGGAGCTGGGATTGTTTAGCCTGGAGAAGAGGAGGCTCAGGGGTGACCTCATTGCTGTCTACAACTACCTGAGGGGTGGTTGTAGCCAGGAGGAGGTTGCTCTCTTCTCTCAGGCAGCCAGCACCAGAACAAGAGGGCACAGCCTCAAGCTGCACCAGGGGAAATTTAGGCTTGAGGTGAAGAGAAAGTTCNCACAGGGTAGGAAACACCCTAGAATTTGCCTTTATATGGGTATCTAACGCCACTTGAGGTGACATTGGGACACCCCCATAGGCCTGTTGTGAGGAAAACCTTTGGGAGAGTGTGATTTCCTGGGAAGCAGGCCAGATACTATCATAAGGATTCTGGACTAAATTCTCGGAATCATAGAATCAGTCAGGGTTGGAAGGCACCACAAGGAGCATCTAGTTCCAACCCCCATGCCATGGGCAGGGACATCCTACCCTAGATCAGCCTGGCCACAGCCTCATCCATCCTGGCCTTAAACACCTCCAGGGATGAGGCCTCAATCACCTCTCTGGTAAACCCATTCCAGCTTCTCACCACTCTCATGAGGAACAACTTCCTCCTCACCTTCAGTTTGAATGTCCCCACCTCCAGCTTTGCTCCATTCTCCCTACTCCTGTCACTTCTTGAGAGCCTAAAAAGTCCTTCCCCAGCTTTTTTGTATGCCCCTTTCAGATACTGAAGGCCACAAGAAGGTCACTTGGAAGCCTCCTCTTCTGCAGACTGAACAGCCACGACTCTTTCAGCCTGTCCTCATAGCAGAGCTGCTGCAGCCCTCTGAGCATCCTCGTGGCCCTTCTCTGGACACGTTCCAGCATCTCCACATCCCTCTTCTAATAGGGGCTCCAGAACTGGATGCAGTACTCCAGGTGGGGTCTCACCAGAGCACAGTAGAGGGGGAGAATCACCTCCCTCACCCTGGTAGTCACACTTCTCCTGATGCAGCCCAGGCTCTGGTTGGCTTTCTGGGCTGCAAATGCACACTGCTGCCTCCTGTTGAGTTTCTCATCCACCAGCACCCCCAAGCCCCTCTCCTCAGGGCTGCTCTCCAGCCACTCGCTGCTCAGCCTGGATTTGTGCTTGGGATTGCCTCGACCCGGATGCAGGACTTGTCCTCTGCAGACTGCTCTGGAGGTTTGCCTGCCAGTCCATCGGTTCTGAGGTGGGGATGCCACCCATTAGGAGTGAGCTGAAGTTTTCCTTTATATTCTCTCTAATGGTGGAGTGAGTCCAAAGAAGAGCAACAAGAAGGATCTGGAGAACAAATCCTCTGAGAAGTGGATGGTAGAACAGGGAATTTTTAACCTGGAGAAAAAGATGCTCAGGAGAGATCTCATTCCCTACAACTCCCTGAATGGAAGTCGTAGTGAGGTGGGGATCAGTTTCTTCACTCAGATAACAAGAGGAAGCAACCTCAAGTTGCACTAGGGGAGGATTAGATTGGGTCTTAGGAACATTTTCTTTCCCTGAAAGGATTGTCAAGCCCTTGAATAAGATGCCTAGGGAAGTGATGGAGTCATCACACCTGAAGGGATTTAAAAGCCAGCTAGGGGTGGTGCTGTGGAAGATGGTTTAGTGGCAGAGTTGGCAGGGTAAGGTTAACATTTGAACTCGACTGTGTTAATATTCTTTTCTAAACAAAACAATATTCTAATTCTATGATTCTAACTGTTCCTGAGCAAGCCACAGGTATTTGAATCATTCTGCATGATCTTTCCACACCATCACAGTTCGTTACAGTCCCTGCAGGAGGGGTATGACAGAAACCAGTTAACCAAGCCTTGGACCCTCTTCCCTCAAAAGAATCCATTGCTGGGTTACTGCACACAAACACAGTGGGATCTCTGCATCTCTGTGGTACATGACTCCAGAAAAACCAATTCAATCACCATGAAATCAGTGTGAATTTTGGTGCACAATGTGGGAGCGTTTAGCCCATGCATTAGGAATTGTGGCTAAGCCTCAGGTCCTGATGGTAGTGCTACTGTAGCTCCACAAGAATGTAAAATTCACAGAGTGCAGAATCTGCAGAATAGAATAGAATCAACCAGGTTGGAAGAGACCTCCAAGATCATCCAGTCCAACCTAGCACCCAGCCCTAGACAGTCAACTAGACCATGGCACTAAGTGCCTCAGCCAGGCTTTTCCTGAACACCCCCAGGGACAGTGACTCCACCATCTCCCTGGGCAGCCCATTCCAATGCCAATCACTCTCTCTGGCAACAACTTCCTCCTAACATCCAGCCTAGACCAACCCTGGCACAACTTGAGACTGTGTCCCCTTGTTCTGTTGCTGGTTGCATGGCAGAAGAGACCAACCCCCACCTGGCTACAACCTCCCTTCAGGTAGTTGTAGACAGCAATGAGGTCTGCCCTGAGCCTCCTCTTCTGCAGGCTAAACAACCCCAGCTCCCTCAGCCTCTCCTCATAGGGTTTGTGTTCCAGGCCCCTCACTAGCTTTGTTGCCCTTCTCTGGACACCTTCCAGCACCTCAACATCTCTCTTGAATCGAGGAGCCCAGAACTGGACACAGTACTCAAGGTGTGGCCTGACCAGTGTTGAGTACAGGGGCAGATTTATTTAATCTGATTTATTTAATGCTCTCTGCAGCCTCTGGTTGTGACAATTATTTGCTGCTCTTGGGGTTCATCTCCTGTTTGAGCAACTTAAACTATTACTGCTTCACTAAAGCAGCTCCTGCTTGCCTTTGCTGTTAGATGTTCTGGAACAATGAACACAGCGACCAGTTTCTGAAGCAGATTTTGGCTGTGTGTTTGTAAATAGGCTTCCAAGCAGAAAGGGTAGAGAAACAGAGGAATTGTTATCTGCTTTCTCTCTCTACATACATATAAATATATATATATATATATATATATATAAATAAATAAACAGCCATCTGAAGCTTTGCTGCTTCCCAGGGTGGGTTGCAAAAGGGTAAATTGGAGTCAGTGGGATTTTCTCTTTTGCCTCTGAGATATGTTCTAATTACTGCACAATCTGACTGCAAAGTTGATCCGACTGAACCAGACACAATGTTAATTTTAGCCATGCAAAGTGCATGAAAGGGGAGAGGAGTTTTGAATGCTGATTTCCTCTCTGCCTCATCCCTATTTGAAAAGGGAAAAAAAAAGCCAAAAGATTTGTATAAAAATAAGGATCACCAGGCTGGAGAGAATTTAAACCTAAGCAAAAATGCATTTCAATGCTAAAGACACAATTGTGCTGTGTCTAGCCTTGCCCCCAACAAATACTTGCTCTGTCACCTATCTGTTGTGTTGGTTTTGTGGTCTCATGGGGCTGTTTCCACTGATACTCACTGGTGTCCTAAGCTCTCTGGGGTACCATTTGTCTCTCATAGGTACCTTGCACTCATAGTCAGAGTGATTACCACATGGGCAGCAGCAGAAAGCTTGATGGATAAATATGGCATTGGAGAGTACAACGTCAGGAGAATGTGATGAAAGCAAAGGGTGCCAGATCCAAAACTTTGCTACTGAGCTATGGGCTTGAAAAGGCATGGGAATCCAAAACTACCATTGGTGGATGTCAGATCAGACAAAAGGGGACTTGGCAGCATGCTTTGATCTGAAATTGAATAATGTTGTATGTCATGACCTAGCTCCCCATCTTCCTCTGGACAGCATTGTAGGTGCCAAATAAGAATAGACCAGAACATGTGCACAGATGCATTCATCTTCTCATTTGACCTGAAGATGCTCCAGGAAAAAACACAATCCTTTCTCTTTTCTCTCTTTGAAGCAAGAAATAAGAGCAGAAGCAAACAGCATGTTTCTACTTGCCTGTGAATCCCAAAGGAGGTTGAGCTGCACTTCTCTGGAGCTCCCCGAAGACGCTGTCACAGATCTTATAACTCATACTGATAATGTTAAGTCATGATAACAAGCCTGCACGTGATTTCCACTTTTAATTCACCTGATTCCAGTGAAATCACTCAAGATCTTATGCTGAAGCAAGCCACCCTTCTGTTTGATTACCAGCTGTAGTGCCAGGCAGCTTAGGCTGGTTAAAGCTGATTCCCAGTGCTTTCATTCCTCCAGTAGTGGGTTTTTAGAGACATTGCACCACCCGAGCTGTCAGAGTAGCACAAAACTAATAACCAGGCTGTATTACATCTGGATGATGTGACAATGGTACTGATGGTGCTTATTCTCAGCAACTACAAGGCAGTGTTTCTTTGATTGCTTATGGGAACACTTTACAGCTGAAGCATAATTTCATTTATTAGAGGCAGACAGCTTATAAAAATGTGTGAAACACAACAGGTACCAAAAGGAAAGCTTGGGAAACTAATGAGGCACGGGGCTCACACCTTTAAAGAAAACAAAGGTTTCTACAGACAAATAGCTGATGCAGTTTGGTTTTTCATCGATGTAAATCAATCAAAACATTCCAAGCATGTTATCCTGGAGAGTTACAACAAATACATTTCATCTAGAGTTATTGATGGCTTTGCTTTTCAACAGAGGAGAGGACCAAAAGGAAAACAAGGAGGAAAAAAGAAAGAAATGCTTCGGGTTCAAAGAAGTATAGCTGGAGTGAAAAACCAATCTAGCAGAAGGGGGAAACGTGCACCAGTGAAATAATCACAGCATTGTTACAAAGAGCCTTTCCCTCAGAACTGTCTCCCACGCTGTCTGAGCACTCAGGGACAGAATCAAAGCAAAATTTGATGTAAACGTCTTTAGTGCGGATCCAAGAGTGAACGAGGGAACAGTTAAAAGGTTGGCATGGCTTGAGAGTCACCAAACTGCCCCAAGCAGAAGGGTCTCCAGGTCTGTTTTCCATCAGATGAGGAGTGTCCTTGCTGAATGGTAGCCATGGAGCAAAGGATTGTGCACGTGTTTCATCTCTGAACCAGTGCTGAGAGTGGGCTGAAGCATCAAAGAAGAGAATCATAGAATCAGGCTTTATTAGAATTATAGACCAAGGATCAAAAGTGAACCAAATAGATCCAGACCATAACAATATTCATAGAATCATAGAATCAACCAGGTTGGAAGAGACCTCCAAGAGCATCCAGTCCAACCTAGCACCCAGCCCTAGACAGTCAACTAAACCATGGCACTAAGTGCCTCATCCAGGCTTTGCTTGAACACCTCCGGGGACAGTGACTCCACCACCTCCTTGGGCAGCCCATTCCAATGCCAATCACTCTCTCTAGGAAGAACTTCCTCCTAACATCCAGCCTAGACCTCCCCCAGCACAACTTCAGACTGTATTCCTCCCCTCTACCCCACAACCTCCACCCCCCCAAAAAAAAGCCATCCCATATAGGGGGAAGACAAACCATGCAAGAGGACCCAGGCATGCTATACTATACACCTTCCAGAGCAGTATGGATTTGGTATCCAGCCAGCCTGGAAGAAAAGAAAAGCAGATGTGCTCCATTTGAACCTGTCCCCTCCAAGACATTCCTGGCTATAACTCTGGGCACCAATGAGTAGTGTCATCATAGAATCATAGAATCAACTAGGATGGAAGAGACCTCCAAAATCACCCAGTCCAACCTAGCACCCAGCTCTAGCCAACCAACTAGACCATGGCACTAAGTGCCTCATCCAAGCTTTGCTTCAACACCTCCAGGGACAGCGACTCCACCACCTCCCTGGGCAGCCCATTCCAATACCAATCACTCTCTCTGTGAAGAACTCCCTCCTAACATCCAGCCTATATTTCCCCTGGCATCTGCTGCCTCTGCTTCTGTTTCCCAGTACAACACTACTCTCTGGATTGCCTGAAATTCAGAGTTAAGATCATATATTGGGAAGATTTGTCCCAACACAATCTGAACCAGGACAGCAGAGATGAGTTTTAACATGAGGTGATAATTGCTTACACTGCTGTTCCCAGGGAATGTGTCTCACAGGTCACACAATCCATCCCCCACCGTTTTTTGCAATGAAGAGTTCAGTTTCCGACAGTCTTTCACATACACCCAGCTCCACAGACAGCTACAAAGCATTGGGTTGGGCTCAAGAGACCTCAGTTATATTTCTCTGTCCTAGGCTTGTTAGTAGTCCTCAGGCAAGTCAATCTCCCTTGATAGCTCAATTTCCTGACCTAACTGAGAGTGAAATTACTGTAATCATTGCAAAGGATCTTCAGACACACCTGAGGAGATTGCTGGGCTGGAGGGGCTGGCCTTTGGGTGAAAGCATTGGAGATGAAGACTGAAGACTTTAGTCTCAGGCTGTTGTTGTGCAACATTGGCATCTTGGATTGAGAACCTGTGCTGGCATCTTCTGCCATGCTCCAAAGACACTTCTGCCACAGATGAAACAACAGCATTTCTGAAGTTCTGTCTTGGTGTTGTGTTGGCCATGAGCCTTTCTCCACATTGCTTTGTGGGCTATTCTCTGTAATTTCAGTCTGATTATCTTGATCACAACCTTCTTTCCTGTGAGCTCACTATTTTAGGTACCCAGAGCCAGGTTGTCTAATATTTTTTCCTTAACAATTTTATCTTTGGATTACAATCCTAATTAATGTGTTGAGCTTTGCCAGTTCCTCCTAGGAAAATAATTAAAGTGTGTTTTGTGAGAGATGAGAATATAGAAGCAAAAGGTTTGACACTCCTCCCTGTCTTTACCACCATCTCATCTCACCAGGAAAAGACTGGATGAAGCACTTAGTGCCATGGTCTAGTTGACTGGATAGGGCTGGGTGATAGGTTGGACTGGATGATCTTGGAGGTCTCTTCCAACCTGGTTGATTCTATCTCATCTCATCTCATCTTATCTTTCTGATGACATTGTGATCCAGCCTACATACATTATTTCACATCCAAATTGTTTCATATTTTAGAGTAGAGTAGAATAGAATAGAATAGAATAGAATAGAATAGAATAGAATCAACCAGGTTGGAAGAGACCTCCAAGATCATCCAGCCCAACCTAGCACCCAGCCCTATCCAGTCAACTAGACCATAGCACTAAGTGCCTCATCCAGTTACACTCAGGTAGGTGTTATGAAGTCAGTTCAGTTCCAGTCCTCTTGGCTCCATGGTTGTGGGATTTGGCAAAACACACAAGGAAAGTGTCAGGAGTTTGGCAAAGCCCTGATCTCTTTCATGTAAAAGCCATTTGACACTTTTGGGATGGGAGGCCTCAAGGGAGGAGTCAGTACCATGCATCTTGCTCTGAAGGCCTGACATGCTCTGGAGAACAAGAGAGTTGTTTGTAAATGAGGATCATAGAATGTTTTGAGTTGGGAGGGAACATTAGAGTTTGTCTAGTCTGACATCCTTGAAGTGATCAGGGACATCTTCAACTAGAACAGATTGCTCAGAGCCCTGTCCAACCTGGCTTTGAATCAGGCCCATAGATGTGAACGACTGAAGCTGCTTTGAGTACCTGAGTTTTATCTCCCACACAGAAACTCTCACACTGCAGTTGCACCTTGAGCCCCATTTCTTACCTGAATTGAGCGTCTCAGTTACATCAATGCTGCGTTCAGCTATAACAGCTTTAAGTGGATGCCCACTCTGCCTGGTAAGGGCAAACTTGAGCTGTTCACATGGCCAGACCCATTCCATATTCTAAGCTGTCTTACACTGGCTGATTCCCTTAGCCCAAAGTTTGATGGTCTCCTTGGGATGCCAGACTCCGTTTGGTGCCTTCAGGATGGGCTGTGTTACTCCCACTTCTGCTCTGACCACCCACATTCTCTGTAACTCATCTCTTCCTAAAAGTGATGTTGTTGTTTTTGTTATGAAGCACATGGAGAGCACGCTGACAGACGAGGTGAACCTGCTTCTCCCTTTCCAATATACCTTACACCACAGAGAGCACAGCACATCCTTTAGAAAGCTGCCCCAGCACCCAGGCACATTAACTGCAGGCTATCTCTGCTGATGCCAGCAAGAGTGAGGACTTCTGGGTAGGAAAGAATAAAATCTCCATTCACTTCTTACTGTGTGAGGACAAGGAAAATAAATTAGCTGACTTAGCAAGTCACTGCAACCCAGAGCAGGTCACGTATCATATTGTACCCGAGGTGTAATCTCAGGGCTAAGTCTGGTGCTCAAAGTGAGTGCCTTGTTACTTGTGTGCAGTGAAGTCACCACAGCAGAATAAATGCAACGCCAGGGTGACCCTGCTTTTCTCTCGCTCCCTTTCCTCCAATACATAATGAAGAGAAGGTAAAGGGACTGAAGAATGTAATCTGCTATTGTACTCTGGCAGAGAGGGCTCGTTTAAACAACTGTCAGCCATGGAATTTCATCTGAGTTTCCTAGATAAAATCTTCTGTCTCGGGGACTGTGTTTACTCAGTGTGTGTAATGTGACAATGGAAGCTCCACACACATTGATCTTTTAAATAATAACAGTAATAGTAGGAAAAAAAAAATACAAACAACCACCCAAGAATGAAAATCTCACAGGCAGCCTAACAAGTGGAAAATTAACAAGTGTCAAAACCAGATAAAATTCCAGCCAGCAGAGCAGAAGCAGAGCATCTCTATTTCTTTAAAGTGGAACTGCACAATGAAATTGCACAGAAATTGTGTCAGGTAGTGGCAGGACTGGGCTGCATCAGGAGAAGTGTGGCCAGCAGGGTGAGGGAGGTGATTCTTCCCCTCTACTGTGCTCTGGTGAGACCCCACCTGGAGTACTGCATCCAGTTCTGGAGCTCCTATTACAAGAGGGATGTGGAGATGCTGAAATGTGTCCAGAGAAGGGCCACGAGGATGCTCAGAGGGCTGCAGCAGCTCTGCTGTGAGGACAGACTGAAAGAGTTGGGGATGTTCAGTCTGCAGAAGAGGAGGCTCCCAGGTGACCTTCTTGTGGCCTTCCAGTATCTGAAGGGGGCCTACAAAAAAGCTGGGGAGGGCCTTTTTAGGCCCTCAAGTAGTGACAGGACTGGGGGGAATGGAGCAAAGCTGGAGGTGGGGACATTCAAACTGGAGGTGAGGAGGAAGTTGTTCCTCATTAGAGTGGTGAGAGGCTGGAATGGGTTGCCCAGGAAGGTGGTTGAATCCCCATTCCTGGAGGTGTTTAAGGCCAGGCTGGATGAGACTATGGCCAGGCTAATCTAGGGTAGGGTGTCCCTGCCCATGTCAGGGGCATTAGAACTAGATGCTGCTTGTGGTCCCTTCCAACCCTGACTGATTCTATGATTCTAAATTGTTCTGCTGTTTTGCATCCACCTCAGACATTGAACACTACCATGCAGGTTTCCTTCGCCTACCTTCCTTTGGATGGAGTGCCTTCAAACAGCAGAGCAATGCCAGATCTGCACCTCTTTCCAAGGTTTTTGTTCCATCTCTGCCTTAGCACCTGAGATGATATCTGTCAGTTTTTTCACAGTTAATAAGAAACCTCTTAGAATAGAATAGAATAGAATAGAATAGAATAGAATAGAATAGAATAGAATCAATCAGGTTGGAAGAGACCTCCAAGATCATCCAGTCCAACCTATCACCCTGCCCTATCCAGTCAACTAGACCATGGCACTAAGTGCCTCATCCTCTTCTGAAGAGGAGGTTAAAGTAGCTTAAAGGAGAAGAGGGGGAACTGGCATTGACAAAGATGTGTCTGCATGGGTTTTTTCAGGCAGATGAGAACCTGCACTGAACTGGCATATAGGTGAGCTCAGGTAATAAGTCCTGTGGAAGCAACAGCAAGTTGTGCTTGGTGTCATCGTGCTTCAGCTACAGTTTCTGAGTCACAGCTGAAGCAAAGGCAGAGTTTAGGGAAGTCTAGGAAGAAAGACCAAAGCTGGGATCCTGTCAGCTCACCTGCAGCATGGAAGAGCTCAGAGACTACCTTTTCCTGTAAAGCAGTAAGAACAAGACTGAATATGCAAATAATTTGATGAAACATGTTAGATTGGTGGAGGACTGATAGCTGTCTAATCATAGAATCATAGAATCCACCAGGATGGAAGAGACCTTCAAGATCATCCAGTCCAACCTAGCACCCAGCTAGCCAGTCAGCTAGACCATGGCACTAAGTGCCCCATCCAGACTTTGCTTGAACACCTCCAGGGATGGCAACTCCACCACCACCTCCCTGGGCAGCCCATTCCAATGCCAATCACTCTCTCTGTCAACAACTTCCTCCTAACATCCAGCCTAGACCTCCCTCAGCACAACTTGAGACTGTGTGCCCTTGTTCTGTTGCTGGTTGCCTGGCAGAAGAGACCAACCACCCTCTAGCTACAGGCTCCCTTCACGTAGTTGTAGACAGCAATGAGGCCATTTGAGCCTCCTCTTCTCCAGGCTGCACAACCCCAGCTAAGACAGGGAGATGACTGTGGTTGTCAGAAAGATGCAAAATAAAACCCAGAAGTGGTACTTTACACACACCTGGAGTGACTGCTTGAGAGTAACAGCTCGTGATTCTTCTGGGAATTCCCTATTAAAAGGAAAGCATTTGAGATTGACTAATAGACTGATCACAGGCTGAATTATTGATTGTAGCATTAAGGTTTTCATTTGAAACATTATCAGGGTTAATGAAAGGATTGAATGCTCCTCGCCAGTATAACCAGCACTGTGTGTTTCTTTCTACCTCTGCTTCTAGGGTTCAGGTCCACTCACATTGAACCCAAGAAAGATCATGCATAGGCATGTCATAGGCATAGGCTGTCTGTGGTGTAGATCAAATCTATGGATGAGAGTCCAGAAGAGCCTTAGCTATGGAAGAAAATAGGAAAGTCACTATGAGCTGGTTCATTATGCAGTAATTTGCTAATGAAGCCAGAGGTGGTAAATGTGGGTGCATTTAACTCCACATCTTCCAGTCAGTCAGCTGAGGCAGATGATGTGCAATTTGCTCCCCTGCACTACCAGCCTCAGCAGATAAGAATCATTTATCTCAGTTACACTGAGAGATCAAAACTCAGACAATCTCCCTCCCAAAAAGTGAGATCAAACAGCAGTAACATCAGTCCTGGGTGGGGGGGGGTTGCCTTTTAATCAATCAACTTTGTGATATTTCTAACCCCTTCTCAACACTGTAGGCGAAAAGGAACTTTATTGTTTGGAGGATGAGGATAAAATAACTTGCACCGTTCTTATCTGGGAGTGGGAACGATTGTTTTTTCCCCAGTACTGCTCCTTTCTTCTTGCTTGCTTTGCATGCACAGGTCTCCTCTGCATCCCTACAAACCTCCCCACCAGCAGGTGTGTGCAGAAGTAGTTCCACACCCCTGATGTGTCTTAGGGGTTTGGGTCCAATTCCAGCAGCCTATCACCCACCTGCAAAGACAAGAGCCAGCTCTGACTATTCTTCTTGATAAATCTGTGCATGAAACAGTTTCAGCATGAGAAGTCAGCTGTTTGTGCACAATGGGTTTGTGCCTTTCTAGCTTTTAACTTCGATTATTTTTCTGTGGCTCTCCACAAGAACTTTTTTACAGGTAGGGATGCTTTTCCCACATTGACTGGCAGGCTAACTGAAAGAAAACATGGCTTCCTCAGATCATTAGCCTCTTACAATTTGTAAAGTGATCCTTAATAAAGTAATTCTATATCATATGTGTAAAACATCTCAAAAGGAATTAAATTCACTTTGCTCTGTAAAATTTCCACCAGTTGCCCTTGGAGATATATATATAACTTAACCAACTGCAAATGCAATCTTTCAGAGACTCCTCCTCCCATTTATTTCCTCTGCATCCCATCAGCTTTTCTGTCCCCTCTCTCCAAGTTTCTGCTGTCTTTTCTTTAACACCTCCAGGGATGGCGACTCCACCATCTCCCTGGGCAACCCATTCCAATGCCAATCACTCTCTCTGCCAACAACTTCCTCCTAACATCCAGCCTAGACCTCCCCTGGCACAACTTGGGACTGTGTCCTCTTGTCCTGTTGCTGGTTGTCTGAGAGAAGAGACCAACCCCACCTGGCTACAACCTCCCTCCAGGTAGTTGTGGACAGCAATGAGGTCACCCCTGAGCCTCCTCTTCTCCAGGATAAACAACCCCAGCTTCCTCAGCCTCTCCTCATAGGGTTTGTGTTCCAGGCCCCTCACCAGCTTCGTTGCTCTTCTCTAGACACATTCCAGTATCTCAGCATCTCTCTTGAATTGAGGAGCCCAGAACTGGACACAGTACTCAAGGTGTGTCCTGACCAGTGTTGAGTACAGAGGCAGAATTACCTCCCTCATCCTACTGGCCACACTGCTCTTGATCCAGGCCAGGATGCCATTGGCTCTCTTGACCACCTGGGCACACTGCTGCCTCATCTTCAGCTACACTCTACCAGCATTCCCAAGGCCCGTTCTTCCTGGCTGCTCTCCAGCCACTCTGTCCCCAGCCTGTAGTGCTGTTTGTAGTTGTTGTGACCAAAGTACAGAACCCTGCACTTGCCCTAGTTCAATCTCATCCCATTGGCCTCTGCCCACCCATGCAGCCTGGCAAGGTCCCTCTGCAGGGCTCTCCTACCCTCTAACAGTTTGACACCTGCTCCTAGCTTGGTGTCATCTACAAACTTACTGATGCTGCACCCAATCTCCTCATCCAGATCATCAATAAAAATACTGAACAGGACTGGGCCCAGCACTGATCCTTGGGGAACACCACCTAGTGTTTAGTTCCACAGACCGAGTTCAGAGCAAAAATACATATATATGGACAAGGGATGATAAGGCTTTTGATGAGCATAGGTTTTGGATCCTGTGGACTCAATGCTTTTAGCATTGAAACGACTTCTCACCACAGGCCTGATGCACCAAAAGGCAACAGTCCCCCAGCACTCAGGTCTTGTGCCACACAACAACTACCATGATTCAGAGGAAAATCATACTGCTTAATCATACTGACATAGGGTAGGGTGTCCCTGCCCATGGCAGGAGGGGTTGGAACTAGATGATCCTTGTGGTGCCTTCCAACCCTGACTGATTCTATGATTCTGTGCTTGCTTTGTAACACTTTTTTTTCCCCTTCTGGCCTGAAAATCCAATTCCAAGCTCAAATGGAGAAATTCAGCTTCAGAGCAGGCCCAAGAGGCTGTGGTGCATAAATACTATGGGAGAAAGTTGCTGTGATGCAGCAGAGCCATGCAGACACCAGACGGAGCTGCAGACAAGTTAGGGAGGCAACATGAGGGAAGGAGAACATTTCAGAGAGGTTATAAGCACTCAGGAGAGTAAATGAAGAATCAGTATTTGGGTGGCTTTGCATGAAGTCAGCATTGCTAAGGGGACACGTTGACTTATGGGATGGCAGCAGTTCAAGTACCCTTATTTTCATAAAGCAGAAACTTTAAAACTTCTTGGTGACCAGTTCTTCATGCCCTTGGATTTCAATCCATTTGAATTACAAATTTCTTACTCCCAGTGGCTTTCTGCTGATGATTTGCCTATTTGGAACCCGAGCTCACAGGTCTCTCTCAGTGGGGCCTCCCCTCTGTTCTTCACCAGGAAGGAGAAAGACAGCTGTCTACATCTACTTTCATCTCTGTAATTTCATTATGCTTTGTACTTTCCTTGACTGCCACTTCATTTTCTCCAAGGTCACTTCTGTAACGAATGCAGAAGCCCAGGACAGGATTCAGACTCTCACCTTCAGGGGATTCAATCCAGCTGCCCAAGTACAGCTCCATGGTGAAACTGGGACGTCCTACTCAGCCTCCAACTACTCTTCTAGGTAGCACAGACTCTTGTAGATACCAAGTTGTAAATGTCAAACCCACAGGCATGTCTCAAGCAGTATTTCATAGAATCATAGAATCAACCAGGTTGGAAGAGACCTCCAACATCATCCAGTCCAACCTAGCACCCAGCCCTAGACAATCAACTAGACCATGGCACTAAGTGCCTCAGCCAGGCTTTTCTTCAACACCTCCAGGGATGGTGACTCCACCACCTCCCTGGGCAGCCCATTCCAATGCAAATCACTCTCTCTGCCAACAACTTCCTCCTCACACGCAGTCTAGACCTCCCCTGGCACAACTTGAGACTGTGTCCCCTTATTCTGTTGTTGGTTGCATGGCAGAAGAGACCAACCCCACCTGGCTACAGCCTCCCTTCAGGTAGTTGTAGACAGCAATGAGGTCTGCCCCGAGCCTCCTCTTCTCCAGGCTGCACACCCCGAGTTCCCTCAGCCTCTCCTCATAGGGTTTGTGCTCCAGGCCCCTCACCAGCTTTGTTGCCCTTCTCTGGACACGCTGCAGTACCTCAACATCTCTCTTGAATTCAGGAGCCCAGAACTGGACAAAAGACTCAAGGTGTGGCCTGACCAGTGTTGAGTAGAGGGGCAGAATAACCTCCCTTGTCCTACTGACCACACTGTTCCTGCTCCGTACCAGGATGCCATTGGCTCTCCTGGCCACCTGGGCACACTGCTGGCTCATCTTCAACCTACTTATTTCATCTGCCACAATGCTCTTGTGCATAGGCAAGTGGCTTACAACCTTGGTAGATCCTCATACTTAGAGCAACCTGTGACTACTTAAAAAAATATCTGTATTTGAGGAGGTTGAAACCAATCCATACTGTTCCACATACCACACAATGGTGTTCCTCCACTGATGCAGGAAGATAAATCTGCTTACCCCTAGATTTCCATCAGTCAATCAGCAACCTTTTGAGAAATGAAATATTTATTGTTCTTACTCACTTCCCTGGCTACATTTCTTCTCCAACAGCTTTTTTTTCCTGTTATATTCTCTCTTATTCATTCAGAAACACTGTTCACACAGCAGGGGAAGAAGAGAATTTGAGCATTTGGGCAAGATTTTTGGATGTCTAGTAGCTCAGGCAAAGCAGATTAACCAAAATGATCTCTATGTATCCCAGAATGCCATGGATTGAAGCTGTCAGAGAAGTGTTTGCAGTGCAGATGATCTGTGTCCTGCTGATTTTGTGCAATGCAATAGATCCCTTTGATCTATTCACATGCACAGTAGAACTTGAGACCATACAAATGCAGGGGACTGTTCTTTTGGTCCAACCTGGGCTGAAAATGAAAACGTTTTCTGAGGAAGGGAAATTCTTTGCTGACATGAAAAGGATTGATTGGTAAATTCTAGAGGTTGAAGAGTTTAATTTTTGTTTTTTTAAGCTGCCCAGAAACTCTTTGTTTTAAGCAGTTAAATGTTAAATTTCATTGCTATATATACCTGGGAGATACCACCGCAGGCATCTGCTTTGCCCACTATCGGAGACTGGGTTTGCTTATGTGATGGTTTGGGTGTCCCCCGCCCCCCCACACTTTAGAAATCACCCAGACTAGACTCAGTCAGCTCTGGAAATATGAATGAAGCTTATATTTACAGCTGGCACAATTTACAAGCAGATATTTACAGTATATACAGTTATAGACAGAAATAGACAAGGTAAAAAGGTAATACAGAAACACAACTCCCCTCCCAGAAACCTGAGTCCCCAGGAGGGGCTCTCAACCACCCCCTCACCTTTCCCTTACCCCTCTCAACCTTACCTCAATCCCAAGGAACAATGGAGGTTCAGCCAGGGGGATTAAGAAGCAAAGGTGAAATCAGCCAAAGCAAATGGAGGATGAGGTTAGAAAGCAAGATGGAGTTCAGCCAGCAGCCTCAGCTCTCCCCAGCAGGCAAAGAGCTGAGAGCACAACCCAGAGCCAAGTGCCCCAAGCGAAATGCAGAGCAAAGGTGACTTTATCTTTGTTTTGCCTTTCTTCTTTACACATCTCAGCAAGACTGTGAGTGAAGTAGACCTCACCATTGTTTCAATTTCTCAGCCTATTATCTAGTTCTTCTCACCAAAACAATTCTAAGTAGGCTCAAACTAGCACAGCCTAGCCTTTGCTTCTGGCATGATGCAGCCACTTTTGTGTCTCTGCACTCTGAGAAGATTGGTCACGGAAGGATTCTGCAGTCCTAGTATCATCTCTTTGGTGGGACTTGCCTCCGCGTGTGTGTCTGAATGATAGATGTCTATGGTTGTGTAGGTGACTGCCTCCTCACTTGCGCCCTCCCTTAGACCTGTACAAAGGTCGTTGTCAAGTATAAGGTGTTAAGGGGTGTGAGCAGCTCAACTACTATAAATCCTTCAAAGTAAAAGGGGACATGTAAAAACCACCATGCTGCCCCAGTTTATTCTTGCATGGGAGCTTACTAGCAAGCTGTGGGTCTTTTTACCATGTTAGCCTCCCTTGCAGGTCAAATCTGTGTTACCCGCTCAGGGATATGACATTTGTGATTTCACAGAATCAACCAGGTTGGAAGAGACCTCCAAGATCATCCAGTCCAACCTAGCACCCAGCCCTAGACAATCAACCAGACCATGGCACTAAATGCCTTATCCAGGCTTCTCCTGAACACCTCCAGGGACGGTGACTCCACCACCTCCCTGGGCAGCCCATTCCAATGCCAATCACTCTCTCTGCCAACAACTTCCTCCTAACATCCAGCCTATACTTCCCCCATCACAACTTGAGGCTGTGTCCCCTTGTCCTTTTGCTGGTTGTCTGGCAGAAGAGACTAACCCCCACCTGGCTAATCTGGTCTTTTCTTGAACACATCCAGGGATGGTGACTCCACCACCTCCCTGGGAGGGGGGAATTTATTAAGTCTGTTGTAAAACAGCTTTCACAGAGCACAAACACTTCTGGGTTTGGTGACAAAAGCTGATAAGAGAGATCGTGGAGTCTCCTTCTATGAAGATTTTTAAACCCACTTGGATTCATTTCTGTGCAACCTGCTTGAGGCATACCTGTGTTAGCAGGTACCTACCATTCTATGATTCTGTCTGATTCTGGAAAAGGACAGTTTTAAGATGGAATATTTCTTCCTATGGTTCAAAGAAGGAGTTGGATCCTAAAGGAGAAAGGATTATTCCTTGTGAAAGAAACTGAGTCTTGCTATTCCAGCAAGAGAGAAGTCAATATCTTAGCTCCAAGCAATTCTGTCACCAGCCTAGCCTGCCTTTTTTCTTTCTCTCTACTTTCTTTTCCTCTGTCTTTGTAAAGTTCTACGTACATTTCAAGGAAGGAAGGAGAAACATGATCTCAAGATGAGTTGGGGTTGTGCCTTGAGGCAGAAGCAGTGCTCAGAAACTATGTTTTAATGAATACAAAATATTACCCTGTGAAAATCAGCGGCTGTTGCTACCACTTTTTTTAAGGTATGTTAATTTTTGTTGCTTTTAAATACTCTTGTTGCTGGGAAACCATTTCACACACTGCAATTGAAATCGGTTCTTCATATTCCATTTTGTCCCTGGCAGGTTTAAAGTGTTCTTAAAAGCTTAAAAACTCCATTGAGGAGAGGAAAGGTGCATCTGATAGCAAATCCCTTGGCATTTCTTTGGCTAAAAGACATTATGAAATGCAGTCAGAAGAAATAGAGCATTGGGGCAGGGTACAGACTGCAGCTGGCAGGGTCCTGTGGTGAATGTAAATGTATTGGGGTGTGAAGTAGTGGGTGAAAGGATCTGGAAGGTTTTTTCCCCAAGAGAGAAAGATGCTTAATGGACTGTGTGAATTATAGGTTCTGGCATGCAGCATCTCCCTCCTAAGGAGTTTTAACTCTTCCTCCCTATTTTTTTCTAGATTCTGGTACCCAGACACTTTGTAACCAGGTCGTTAGACATCATCCATCCTGTGCTTCTAGTTTCCTTTCCAGCAGTAGCAAGCAATGGTACAAACACGTATCCCCCCTACCAACAAACAGACAGGTTTGGTACCTTATCACTGTTTCAATCATTTTCATCAAAAACCTCCATGTGATTTCCAGAAAGAAGGAAACAAAACCCCACATGCATCCTTATGAGCAAGATATGTCGACAGAAGCTCAACACGAGCCAGCAGTGTGCACTTGCAGCCCAGAGGGCCAACCAGAGCCTGGGCTGCATCAGGAGAAGTGTGGCCAGCAGGGTGAGGGAGGTGATTCTCTCCCTCTATTCCACTCTGGTGAGACCCCAGATGGAGTACTGCATCCAGTTCTGGACCCTCTATTACAAGAAGGATGTGGAGATGCTGGAGCATGTCCAGAGAAGGGCCACGAGGATGATCAGAGGGCTGCAGCAGCTCTGCTATGAGGACAGATGGAAAAAGCCAGGGTTGTTCAGTCTGGAGAAGAGGAGGCTCCCAGGTGACCTTCTTGTGGCCTATCAGTATCTGAAAGGGGCCTACAAAAAAGCTGGGGAGGGGCTGTTTAGGCTCACATTAGGAGTGACAGGACTAGGGGAAAGTGAGCAAAGCTGGAGGTGGGGAGATTCAGAGTGGAGGTGAAGAAGTTGTTCATCATGGGATTGGTGAGAGCCTGGAATGGGTTGCCCAGGAAGGTGGTTGAAGCCCCATCGCTGGATCTGTATAAGGCCAGGCTGGATTTGGCTCTGGCCAGGCTGATCTAGGCTAGGGTGTCCCTGGGCATGGCAGAGGGTTGTAACTAGATGATCCTTGTGGTCCCTTCCAACCCTGACCGATTCTATGATTCTAAGACCACCAGGCACCTCTTTCAGTTACAACTGACAAAGCTCTGACTGTTTATCAGTTGTATTCTCCTCTCACAGATCACTTTGCTCTTATATTTTAAGAGATCTGCATCTTTTCCATCTTTTTTATATTCACTTCTTGCAGGATTTGTACTAGTAGCTGAGCAATGTAGCTTCAGAGCAAAGATCAACATACAGCCGAACTGTATTTTAAGATGCTTAATATTCACTCTTGTATTAAACCATTTTGTCTCTGAGATTAAAATATACTTGCTGTTCCTCTGGCATAAACCCCTCCTTGCCTCTTTTATCTGCTTTCTTTGGCTCCTCAGCTGAGTGAAACTTGGCTAGATCTTATTGGATCCATGGGGAGAGAGTTACACAAGAAACCTCTGCTATGAGGACAGGCTGAGAGAGTTGGGACTCTTCAGCCTGGAGAAGAGAAGGCTTCAAGGAGACTTTAGAGTGGCTTTCCAGTATCTGAAGGGAGCCTACAGGAAGGCTGGGGAGGGACTATTGACAAGGTCTAGTAATGTCAGGACGAGGGGGAATGGGTTTAAGCTGGCAGAGGGGAGATTTAGACTGGATGTTAGGAGGAAGTTCTTTCCAGTGAGGGTGGTAAGACACTGGGACAGGTTGCCCAGGGAGGTTGTGGATGCTTCCTCCCTGGAGGTGTTTAAGGCCAGGCTGGATGAGGCCTTGAGCAGCCTGCTCTAGTGGGAGGTGTCCCTGCCTATGGCGGAGGGTTGGAGCTGGATGATCCTTGAGGTCCCTTCCAACCTAAACCATTCTATGATTCTTGATTAATGTTGCTCATAACAAGAACAAGAGGCTAAGAGAAACTAAATCTCTGCTTAAGTTTGTGGGCATAATTGCAGCAACACACGTGTCCCATTCCCTTTTTTATTGTCATCTGCTCCAGTTTTGCCTCTTCCTTAGACTGCAAGCTCCTCTGGGCACAGATCTGTTGCACTCAAGTATTGTTCACATCTTTCATCCTACATAAATAATAATACAGCTCAGTAATAAAGCAGCTGTTGTGAGTTAATTCCAACCAAACTGCAATCTACCCTCATGCAACAAGATGTCTGTGCAATCACTCTGAATAATAATCCCTGGGAAATGCTCTGCAAGAATCACAGTGATTGATTAAGTTTTATTTCATAACAAGTCATTATTAATGTGCCAGATGCTGACAAGTTGTTTTTTTTTCCATGGTCTGGACAGTCTGACTGCAAGAGAAGGGGCATTAAAAGGAAGGAAAGCAAATGCAACTGAGCTGGTGAAAGAGTATTTCAGTGCATTGCTGCCAGAATAAAACAGCTATCAAGTCAACAAAACAAGATCAGCTTTTAGAAGCAAGTACAATGCCTCGCTGCCTAGAAGAGATAATGTTCCTCTTTTAGTTTCTTGTGTCACACAGCAACACACTGCAAAGTTCCCAGAATATCTGCAAAGGGAGTTAATGTTTCCAGCAAAAGAGAAAAAAAATCCTTTACAAAAATGTTTGGGTCTTTTTTTTTTTCCTTCTGATGGGCTCTTCAGAGAAAGGCTGAGTAAAATAATAGAGCTAAGAAGAAGTCCAAGCAAACCCAGAAGAACCTTCTCAGCAAGGATTGACAGCACAAAGGCAAGTCCCTGGCAAATGTCAATATTTGCATGAGTCGTGGTAACACTGCTGGCCGAGGGAGAGAGCAGAGAATGGTATTCAGAGAAGTGACCTTCTGGCCACCATGCACAAGATTCCTTTTTGCTCTGCAGGGTGTAGGGTCAGCCATCAACAATGGCTGAGACAAGACCCACTGATGTAATGGCAATCCTGCAAAGCTGAACCAAAAGAAATCCCCCCACAACTGTAAATCCCCAGTCTCTTGGTGAATTGATTTACAAAGGCAGCAGTTCTCCCAGGCGGTCAAAATAAGATAAATTGGGTGCAGGGTCTCCATAGTTAGGATGTGAATACCAAAACAAGTAATACGTTGGGTTTGGGGAAATGCAATCTCCATCTGAATGAGGGAGCAGTGCAGCCATCATACAAATAGGAACGGGATTCACCCTGGGAGTAGGGAACTTGAACTGCCTTACTTCAGTACACCAACACTACACTTAGCTAATGAAGTGAAGCTACTTGGAATTTACCTTGGAAATGCCAAGGACCAGCTCAGGTCCTGTAAATTTTCATTGATCAAGCTAACTGAATTGGCCAGTCCACCTCCTTGGTCATGCTTCAGCTATAATCAGCCCAAAAAAAAACCCAAGCCATATTTTCTTCTGAAAATCATTAGGCATCATATTAAATCAAATTACAAGATCAAATTGCTTCCATCTTCATAGTGCTGAAGTAAACAGTCGAGCAAAGGGCAGTTTTGGTTTGAGAAAATGAGTTGGCCTAAGCTGACAGTAAATTGTATGCACTAATTGAAATCCCAAATTAACAACCATGTAACACAGTTTGACTTAATTGCTTTAAAAACACTTTTTCCAGGATACAATCTTGCGGTTTCCAGTGTTATGCTGCCAAAGCTTCTAGCTCGTGAAGAGAGAGGAGCTCAAGTGCTCCCTTTGACCACATTGATTTTCTTCTGTGTTTATTGTAATCTTTTTTTTCCCCACTGTTGCAGTTTTGCTGTGTGCATGGTCCCAGGAGCTTCTCCTCCACGAGCACAGATGCAGATCTAGCAGGACTCATTAACAACTGCATGCTTTATAGATCCAGCCAGGATCAGACCTTAAGTGAGATCTGGGTACGTTGGGAATGTCAGTGCTCTAATGAGCACCACACAGATAAGAAGAACAAGACATGGAAAAAAAAACAGAGAGAAAAAAAAATATCTGCCCTTTTTGGGGAAAAAAAAAGGCAAACAAAGAGCTAGTAAGTTCTGTTTTCCCAGATAAATGCTGAACCTTAGTTTAAACACAAACCATGGATATGCAATCCCACCTGAAATGCCATGGGGAATCAGAGATGCAGGGACTAGGAGATGCAGCTGGGATTTAAGGGAGATGCTTGCCTTCTTAGTGCTGCTGGAGGCTGAAAATCATAGAATTGTTTGGGTTGGAAGGGATTTTTAAAGGTCATCTAGTCCAATCCCCCCTGCAGTAAGCAGGATCATCTGCAGCTAGATCAATTTGCTCAGAGTCCCAACTAACCTGACCTGTCCGCTTTTCCTGGTTTTGCTCTTGCTTCCAAAGCAGGATCTAGGAAACAGCATTTTTGGAAGTTAGTGTGACTTAAGTGGTGGCTGAACTATTTATTTTGCTTTTCAGCCCAGAGAAACTACTCTCAGATGACAACTTTGCTCAGATAGATACACCCCCCCAGAAGCAATGAACATGAGCCCAGGTGTTACTGACACATGCTGTAGTTTCCATAATCATAGAATGGCAGAATCAAACCATAGAATTCACTGGATTGTAAGAGACCTCTTGAAAGTCATCTAGTCCAATCCTTCTGCAGGAAGCAAAGACTCAAAGCCCCATGCAGCCTGACTTTCAATGCCAGCATACACCCAAACACCAAAACCACTATCAGACCTCATAGTCAGACAATTAGGTGCCACCACACATTTACACTGACTATCTTGGGAATTTAGTCACAATTTCCACACTGAGATTCAAGTGTCCTGATCTACAAGCTAGATCCCACATAGAAAGCCTAGGTAGGATGAATCTAACATCTTCATGTTCTAACATCTTCAACATCAGAAACATGAAAAAACATAGAATCATAGGATCATAGGACCATAGAATCAAGCAGGTTGGAAGAGAACTCCAAGATCAGCCAGTCCAACCTAGCACCCAGCTCTAGCCAATCAACCAGACCATGGCACTAAGTGCCTCACCCAGGCTTTTCTTGAGCACCTCCAGGGATGGCACCCACCCTGTACATCCCATTCCAATGGCAATCACTCTCCCTGTGAAGAACTTCATGACCTGAACTTGGATCGAGTATCCAAAAACTGTACTCCTTGCAGCAAGAAGGAGAGATCCCAATTTGAACTTAATCTGTAGAACCTTGAGCATTAAATAGGAAAAAATAGAAGGGGTTAAGGCCAAATTGCAAATGATCACAGACACATTCATATTTGCAGAGCTGAAACAGTTGAAAACCTCTGCTTCTTTGCAGCTGTATATTCTGTGAGATGGTTCCAGGGACATCTGCTTTGACCCAAACAAAACAAAAAAAATGAAAAAAACCCTAAATTTGAGATCCCACCTTAAAGAAAACATGCATATGGCAAAATGGGCTGTTTCTAAACAATCGTAGATGTTGGGTGATCTGCCTGTCCCTTCAGGTGATCTATGGTTGCAGGCTTTGTGGACACTTCTTACCAGCACCTGCACAAATTAAATCAAGTCAAAGTAAATCACAGCTGCAGGATGGCAACTTAATCTGCTGTGGCTCTCCTGGAAGCACACATTTCAACAGGACACATGTCCACCTCCTCTGATGTGTGCACAAACTAGTTAACCTGGTTCCTTCCACATTCAAGCTAACAGCACAAGGAAGGCAGGCAGCACTAAGAGCACATCCCATGCTTGTGCTTGTCTCCATGGAGCAGCTGGAAGAGATCCTTCTTTGTGTAAGGCCCAACACAAGCTGGAGAAGTGGGCCTGTGTGAATCTTGTGCAGTTCAGTAAGGTCAGGTGCAAGATCCTGCACCTGAATCAGGGCAATCATCAGTATCATAGAATTAACCAGGTTGGAAGAGACCTCCAAGATCATCCAGTCCAACCTAGCACCCAGCCCTATCCAGTCAACTAGACCATGGCACTAAGTGCCTCATCCAGGCTTTGCTTGAACACCTCCAGGGATGGTGACTCCAACACCTCCCTGGGCAGCCCATTCCAATGCCAATCACCCTCTCCTGAGACAAATTTGGTGGCTTTTTATGATGTAGTCACAGCTGCAATGGACAGGGGAAGGGCAACTGATGTCGTCTACCTAGACCTGAGTAAGGCATTCGACTCTGTCCCACATGACCTCCTGGTCACCACACTGGAAAAGCACAAACTGGATGTGTGGAGCACTCACTGGATAAGGAATTGGCTGG